>OY759164.1:7524384-7609384 GCA_963662125.1 Diplazon laetatorius
GAATAGTTTATCCTTATTTGGTTTTTGGAAGGCTAAAATATTTGCGTGTTTCCAGGTTTTCGGGAAGTGAGAAAGTTTAAAACTGCTGTTGAAGATGTATGTTAGTTGTATGAGCGCGATGCGTGGTAAATGCTTCAGTACAATGTTTTGTATGCCGTCTGAGCCGGGGACTTTTTTTGGTTTCGTCTGTTTGATCGCCAGCGCGATTTCTTTGGGTGATGCGTATTTTATGTTATTTATATCAATCTCTTTTCTTAAGATATCTTTACATCTTTTGCTTACCATGCGTTCTAGTTTATCACAGCCCATGTTGTCCGTGAGGTGATGGACCTTCTCGAAATTTTCGGCGAGTGCATTTGCTTTTTGCGTGTTGCTTATAGCCAGACCTTGTGTGCCATGTAAAGTTGGTATGGAGTTTACGGATTGTTTAGCGAAAGTTTTTGCCATTTTCTCGACAGAATTGTCTTGAATGTGGAGACCTCTAAGTTTTAATTTCCATTGTTCGTTCGCATGCTGCTTGATCTGCTCTTTAATTTTTTTTTAAAGAAAATTTTGAATATTCCTGTATAGATTGTGGTGTGTAGATTGATGGAGTCTGCGGGCACTGTTACGTGTTCTGATAAGAATTTTAATGTTGTTGGGTTAGATGAGAGCGGCGGGATAGCATTTTTTAGTTGGTATAACTGCTGTGACTGCTTTATTGATTTGGTCTGTGAGTTTTTGGACGGAGTTGTCGATTTGTAATTCGGTCCGTAGGGTTGACTCTATTGTAATGTTGGAATTTAGATAATTTGGAAATTTTTCCCAATCAGCGCTTTTATAGTTGAACATCTTTTTTTCTATTTTTTCGATCGATGTGTCATTGAGAGTGAGGATGATGGGTAAGTGATCTGAGTCTAGGTCATTAATTGTTTCGATACTGCAATTTCTAACGTCTTTGATCAACGCAAAGTCCACAAAGCTAGGTAGGCCTTGAATTTTCAATTGCGGGCGTGCATAGATTGAGCTGATAACGACGTTGTTTCTAAGTTTGATGGCATGTGTTTCGACGGATGTTGTTTTCAGGTCTAACTCGGAGCATGCTATATTATTTTTGCAGTAGATGGCTATGCCACCGCCTGCGGCATTCCCTGGGCGTTCTTTTCTAAAGCTTTGGAAACCTGGGATTTCACATTGAGTTTTTCTATTGAGTTCGATTTATTGAGAAGGAGAATATCGATTTTATGCGTTTCGAGAAAGTCTGTAACCTCACGCAAATTACCTTTAAGTCCATTCGCGTTCGAATGCGTGATGATTAGTTTTTAGTTTTTATAAATTGTATTATTCATATTTTGATACTACGTGAAAGAAAGCTACGCATTTTGATTTGTAGTCATCGCACCCCTCAAGGTTGGCGTTGAGCTCTTTCATCATTTCTAACATTTTTTGTAGGTCGAAGTGAGATTTGAGAATATTGATTTCTTTGACACTGCTACTAAGGATAGCTTCCCGGGAAGGAGTGATTGTTGTTAGGCGGTGGGATCGCCGCTAGACGTCGCTGTGCTTTTGTTGCAGTGGCCAGGCGCTTGCGTGTCTCGACCTTCTCTAGTTGCTGTTTGTATACTTTACAGTCTTTGGAATTGACCGGGTGTTCTTCTTGGCTGTTGGTGCATCTTGGTTTGTCGTCTGGAAGCTTATCGCAGTCCCTGGTAAGATAAGATGATGTCGAGTGCACTTGACGCACCTTGGTTCTCGGTGGCAGAAGTTTCTGTCGTGCCGTGCCGTGGCAATTTTATCGCTGCCAAGTTCCTTGGCAGCGATAAAATAGCGAAATTTTCTTAGAATTCTTGTAGGTTTCCCATCTGATATTTACTGAGCAGACGTATCGTATGCTTCTTAGTTCCTTCATGTTTGTCGTTGGTTTGAATGAAGGATAGTACATCGGGTAGTCCCTGTTCGTGTTGGGTCCCGATTTCATTTCCTTGACTTTAATGGGTGCAAACCCATGTGCTGTTAGGTCCTGGGTGATGTCTATTTCTTCGAGGGGCGGTAGTTCTTTTATCACCAATTTCTTCTCTTTCTGGGTGCTTGTAGCGTATGTGTGGAAGGCTACCTTCCAGCTGGCAAGCACGTTCTGGATTGCGTTGAAATCTTCATTTTCTTTCGAATAGATTGTCGCCCAGGTGGGAATCCTCTCAGGCTGAACAGGTCAACATACTGTCGCACGCACTCTGCATTGTGCAAGCTCAAGGCAGTTGCGCAGGGTGGAATGCGAGATTTTCTCACCCAAGGGACCAACATCGACAAGGCATCCCATCGTGCTACACTGCCATCCATCTAACTACCCAAGTTCAACGGTGACTTCGCTGCGTGGACAGAATTTCGAGATTTATACACATCGATGGTCATCAATAACAAACAGCTTGGGAATGTGGAGAGACTACAATATCTCAAAACAAGCCTTACGGGGCCAGCAGCGCAGCTCATCTAAAACATTCCCATCACCAACGAAGCGTTTAACTCAGCCTGGAAAATCATCACGGGGCAGTACAACGACAAAGAAAGACTCATCTTGTCGTAGGTCGAAAATCTCATGAAAGACAACCAGCCGATCCCAAAGACAGCCATCGACCTGACACGATTGGTAACCTCAACGAAGGAGACGCTAGATGCTCTGACAGCGTTGGACGTCAATGTCGAACAGTGGAATTACATTCTCATCTACATCACAGCGCAACGACTCGACCCATCGATGAGAGAGTCATGGGAAGTCGAGCGGCGTGCGACGAAGACTCCAACTGAGTTCAAACAACTCCTCGAATTCATCCAAGCACGAGCGCGTGCACTTGAAGCGATACCAACAACCTCAGGTAAGTCAGCTAACTCATCTCAGCATCAATCAACCAGGGCATCATCAAAAGCTTCAGATCACTTCGCCACGCCAATCTCAAAGACCAGCTCGTCACAGTACGAATGTGATTGCTGCGGTGGGAATCACTATGTTGTGAACTGCAACAAATCCAAGGAGTACTCACCAACACACCGGCATGCGTTCATCACATCGAAAAGGCTGTGCTATAACTGCTTTGGCCACCACGGACTCTCGACCTGTCAGTTTACCAAACGGTGCAAGACGTGCAACGACAAGCACCACACCATGATTCACGAACCATCATCCAGCCGTGCTCAATTTTTACAATCAAAGAGGTCAACGTCGACAAGCCAAGCATCATCAGCGAGCAACACACCATCGATCAACCAATGAAGCGGGGCAGTGTCATTTCATCAAACAATACATCAACCCAGTGCATCATCAGTTCTTTTAGCAACGTGTCAAGCCAAGCTAGTTACATCGTTCAGCACTTATCCAGTTAGATTACTCATAGATCCAGGGTCCCAGCTGACCTTCGTCTCGAACCAGTTAGTCATCGATCCCGGCCTTCATAGATATCAATCAACAGTTTCAATCACAGGCATCGGATGTTCGCTCACAGCGCAAACAAAGGGTATGACAACAATTTCGCTGCAGTCAAACCACTCATCAGATTGCATCACCGTCAACGCTCACATCCTCAGCAAATTAACGAGCACACTACCAGCAGTGCAGTATGAGCCAAGAGAATGGCCCCATCTCGGATCACTTCAACTGGCAGATTCAGATTTTTGCACTCCTCAGCCAGTAGACATCATCGTAGGTGCCGATGTATACGGGCTCATAGTCATCCCAGAGATCAAACGGCGTTCACCATCAGAGCCGATTGCACAGTCCACTATTTTTGGCTGGATTGTTCTTGGTCCAACTGGAAAGCACAAGTTGACAGTTCAACACTCATATCACACTGCAGTCGAACCAACAATTCAGGAGCTTCAAGAACTACTCACCAGATTCTGGGTACAAGAAGAAGTTCAACCACCATCACATCATCAATTATCACCCGAAGAGCAAGCATGTGAGAACATATTTGAGACACCGCACTCAAGAGACGAAGACGGGCGATACATAGTTCGGATTCCACTCAAATCATCACCATCAGTGCTCGGATCATCCTACATACCAGCTCAGCGATGCTTTCAGCACATTCTCAGAAAACTCTCAACTGAAAACTCATACACCAAGTTATATTCATCGTTTATGAAGGAGTATGAGGAACTAGGGCACATGAAGCGTGCACCACCCCAGCATCAACCAACCCATCACAGTGAGAGGCTTGGCTCTGGCAATTGGAAGGCTATGACCTTGGCACATGATGCTTCGGCACCAGGAGGGTTGAGGGTCGTGGCCGATCAGTTGCCGGAGCGGGTCTACACTCACCCACCATACTATCTTCCTCATCACGGAGTTCTCAGAGAAGATAAGGCCACAACAAAGTTGAGGGTAGTATTCAACGGTTCGAGCCTCACATCATCAGGTATCTCACTCAACGACATCCAACATGTAGGTGGAAAGATTCAACGAGACATCTCAGACATTCTCCTGTGGATCCGACAACACAGATACATCTTTTCAACAGACATCAGCAAAATGTACCGCCAAATCAAAGTTCACCAAGATGATTGGGACCTGCAACGGATCCTGTGGACAGATGACCACCTGAACACCGTGCCGTATCAGCTCACGACCGTGACGTACGGAACCCGGTCAGCACCATTTTTAGCCATTCGATCATTATTGCAGCTTGTAGAAGACGAGGGTCATCTGTTCCCACTCGCTATTGAGCCAATGATCAACGGCAGATATGTTGACGACATATTTGGCGGTTCAGATAACGTTCAACTACTCATAGACACGTCAGATCAAGTGAGCCGGCTCTGCATGGCGGGCGGCTTCCCTTTAGCGAAATGGCACAGCAATTGTGAAGAGTTCATGCAACGCATGTCACCAGAGCCGATCATCGAGAGTCATTCGTTTCAAGAAGATAGCACACAAATACTAGGTCTTTCATGGATACCTCGTCAAGATGTGTTCAAGTTTTATTCATCATTATCATCATCAAGTTCAAAAGTAACGAAGAGAACTATCTTGTCCGAAGCAGCACAGCTCTACGACCCCCTGGGATTCTTAGCACCAGTCATCATCAGAGCAAAGTCATTACTTCAAGAGCTATGGCTTGAGAAGACACATTGGGACGCTCCAGCACCAGAAAGAATCAAGGACAAGTGGTACACCATTCACCAAGATCTAGCTCACGTATCTGATATTGCAATTCCACGTTGGACTCAACAGACTCGATCATCATCACTGGAGTTGCATGGATTTTCAGACGCATCACAAATAGCGATGGCAGCAACAGTCTACATCAAGGTGACAAATCCAGGGCAAAAACCGAGAGTAACACTCGTCTGTGCCAAGTCAAAGGTAGCACCACTGAAAAGAATGTCGATACCTCGACTGGAACTAACAGCAGCAGTAATATTAGCGAAACTGAAATATACCAAGTCGGTGTTGAAACTAAACAGCGTACCTACCTTCCTGTGGACGGACTCATCAGTATCACTCACCTGGATACAGTCACACCCATCGCGGTGGAAAGATTTTGTCAGAAACAGAGTGTCACAAATTCAAGAACTCACTCCAAATAGCGTGTGGAGGTTTGTCCCTGGCAAATCTAATCCCGCCGATTGTGCTTCGAGGGGTATCAGCATCTCCCAACTCCTGAAGCATCAGCTGTGGTGGACAAGTCCACTATGGCTTCTCAAAGACGAACCATCATGGCCTGATCAGCCTCTTAAGCATGATTCACATACTCAACTAGAAGAGCGACCGGGGCTCTCACTCGTCGTAGCATCAAGACAGCATCAATCATTGACAAAGCTGCTCAGAACAACCGCAATTTGTTCTCGAGCAATCCAACTCTTCAAGAGAAAGTCACGACCGACACTCGCACAACCACTATCGCCACAAGATCTCACTCAAGCGCGAGTGTTTTGGACACAAGCAACGCAGGCAGCGTACTTTGCAGAAGAAATCATGCTGATCACATCAGCTCAACTGCCAACACATCATCTTTTCAATCGGCTGACTGCCTCTATTGACACTCGAGGCACTCTTCGGGTTGGAGGCAGGCTAAGCAATTCATCACTCGAACTTGAGGCCATTCATCCAGCTATACTCCCAAGGCACTCCAAGTTTACCGATCTCATCATAGCCGACGCTCACCAGAGAACACTTCACGGTGGCACTCAACTTACACTTAGTTACATCAGACAATCGTACTGGATTATTGGTGGTAGAGCACCAGTGCGATCGTACATACTCCGCTGCGTCAAATGTGCTGGACAACGTGGCATTCGAGCAGAGCAGTTAATGGGTCAGCTTCCATCATCAAGAGTCACTCCTTCACGACCATTCTCCTTTGCAGGAGTGGACTACGCTGGTCCACTAACCATCAAAAACTGGAAAGGAAGAGGCGCCAAGAAACAAAAAGGATAGTTGTGCATATTCGTGTGCTTCGTCACGTCAGCCGTACATTTAGAGGTTGTATGTGATTACACTGCAAACCCATTGATTGCTGCGTTCAGGCGATTTACTGGACGACGAGGCATCTGTCACACCCTGCACAGTGATTGCGGCACCAACTTCGCAGGGGCAGATGCAACTCTCAAAAGATTATTCACCGCAGGAACACAAGACTCAAACGAAGTCCTGAGTTCGCTCACGAACGACGGAACAACATGGAAATTCAACCCGCCAGCTGCCCCACACATGGGCGGAAAATGGGAGGCAGCAGTTAAATCAGTCAAGCATCATCTTAATAGAACCATCGGAGAGACTTCACTCACACTTGAAGAATTAAACACATTGCTCATCCAAATAGAAGCAGTCCTCAACTCACGACCACTAGAACCATTCTCAGAAGACCCAGATGATGTGTCAGCTCTGACTCCAGCACTGTGCCGGCACTGTGCCGGAGCCATCCCTCCTCGACATCAATCAAGCAAGACTCACCCGGTGGCAACTGATTCAACAACGGCTCCACCATTTCTGGTCCAAATGGTCGAGTCAGTATCTTCAGCGACAGCTATCAACATCCAAGTGGCACCATCCAGCAAACAACATTACGGTTGGATCACTAGTTCTCATCACAGACGAAAGGTTCCCCCCTTCGAAGTGGCCACTCGCCAGAGTCACTCAACTTCATCCAGGTAAGGATGGGATGTTGTACGGGCGGAATGTTCCGTAATTCAAGCACCAGGTACAACGTTTAGTTGCCACTGCACGCGAGTGGTGGCAGCACCTCCTGGATGCGACTCTGCGGCCGCTGAGACCACAGCAGGCTGACCAATCTCAGTCGCCTCTCTCGTTGTATTCCTCGTTCTCCACGGGCTCACGAGAGGGCGATGCGTCGCGGGAACGATCTGAGATCCCGAGTCGCGCCATCTCTTCAACTTTATATAGTTTTTTCACTGAAGAAGCGAACTTCGATTGCGACACGCGGTCACGTTTTCAATCGGCAGTTTTTTATCAGTTTTTTCTCATCAACTCACCAGTACATCAACTTCAACGACCGACATCAGAGACAATCATCAGTGCGAACATTACACGACGGGTGTTGCGTACCGCCAAACTACGAAGTGCCGTGTTGCGTCGACAGTGTCACGTAACCTCAGATTTTGGGCGTGCGTCCAGCGTGCAGTGTACCGCGTGGTAACCAGTTTTTCTCCTCATTCAAAAAAATAGAGACGTTTGTTACAGTGCATCATCAACCACGTTTCAGAGACTATATCAATAGAGTTTATCGTGATGATTGTCCACTAGTGTTTTCTCACCCCTTTTTACCAGTTTTTTTTTGCCTTCACTCCTGTGAACTCTAGTCAGCGACTTTATCAAGTCGTGGTGTAACTCTATTGATTGAACAATAAATTGTGTGATTGACAGTTACGAGTGCACTTTACCCGTTACCAATAATCCATCCTCACCTCCGGCAGCTTTTGTTTACTTCAGATTTCTTATCACAACACTCGGTGAGCTAGGTCATCTGTGGCATCGAGTTTCAATAAAAAATGTTTCGCTTAATATTTGAAATAAGTTCTTCTAAAAATTTAGATTTGTACATAAAGTATCAAATTATATATTGAAATTAAACATTTTATTATGTACATTATATAGATACTGTAAAATTATGAACGGTTATGTAGAAAAATAACTTTACATATATACAGGGTGTCCGGGCATTGCCGCACGTGAGATATACCACCGGATTCTACGTGGAATTCTAAGAAATACGTATATCCTCAGTTTTTTCCGATAACGCTTAGATCCAGAGATATAAAGCTTAGAAGATGCGAGATGAGAACCAATCAGAGGTGAGATACAGAGTTTGAGTTGTCATTGTTATACTCGAACTATAGCCGTGGCTGTATCACGATAAAAGAGCATCGTCGCTACTTTGAACGGAGGCACGTTTGGTCTTTGTTTGGTTATTGGTTATTTATTTCTTCCGGGAGCGGATAAAATGTTTAAAAATCGCTGATTTACCATTAAAGTATCCGGTCAAGGTTACGTCTTGAACTTTTGGGTAATTATTTCGATAATTATTATCAAAATTGATGACGGCGATGACGACGACGATGATGAAGGTAACTACGACGAAGACGAAGAAGACGACGACGACGATGGCAACGATGATGACGACGACGACGATGACGACGACGAGGGCGAAGACGACGATGAGAGCGATGACGAGAACAATGCAAAAATGCGTTGCTCGTGCGTTGCAGATACGTTGCGTGTGCGTTGCTCGTGCGCTGCAGATACGTTGCGTGTGCGTTGCTCGTGCGCTGCATATGCGTTGCTCGTGCGTTGCAGGTGCGTTGCAAGTGCGCTGCTCATGCGTTGCATGTGCGTTGCTCGGGCGTTGCCCATGCGTTGCGAGTGCGCTGCTCGGGCGTTGCAGATGCGTTGCGAGTGCGCTGCGTGCACCCGCGTGCACCCGTGTGCGTTGCGTGTTCGTGTGCTTGTGCGTGTGCACACAGCGCACTTGCAACGCAAATGCAACGCCCGAGCAACGCACGAGCAGCGCACACGCAACGCACGAGCAACGCATTTTTGCATTGCTCTCGTCGTCGTCTTCGCCCTCGTCGTTGTCGTCGTCATCGTCATCGTCGTTACCGTCATCGTCGTCGTCGTCATCGCCCTCGTCGCCATTGTCGTCGTCGTCATTGTCGTCGTCGTCATTGTCGTCGTCGTCGTCGTTGTCATCGTCATCGTCGTTGCCATCGTCGTCGTCGTCTTCTTCGTCTTCGTCGTAGTTACCTTCATCATCGTCGTCGTCGTCGTCATCGTCGTCGTCATCGCCGTCATCAATTTTGATAATAATTATCGAAATAATTACCCAAAAGTTCAAGACGTAACCTTGACCGGATACTTTAATGGTAAATCAGCGATTTTTAAACATTTTATCCGCTCCCGGAAAAAATAAATAACCAATAACCAAACAAAGATCAAACGTGCCTCCGTTCAAAGTAGCGACGATGCTCTTTTATCGTGACACAGCCACGGCTATAGTTCGAGTATAACAATAACAACTCAAATTCTGTATCTCACCTCTGATTGGTTCTCATCTCGCATCTTCTAAGCTTTATATCTCTGGATCTAAGCGTTATCGGAAAAAACTGAGGATATACGTATTTCTTAGAATTCCACGTAGAATTCGGTGGTATATCTCACGTGCGGCAATGCCCGGACACCCTGTATATATATACACAACACACAACATCTTCGTCGTTTTGTAGAGATACTATGTATCGTTTGCAAAACTGTTCTTTGCGATGGACTCGCTCGCTGCGCTTTGTTTGCCCATTGTTTACATTTGTCGACGCTCGCTCGCTAGCTCGCGCGCGCGCACACACACCCAAACACAAAACACGCTTTCTCTCCCCCCCATCTCTCTTTCTCCCCCCCCTCTCTCTCTTTCTCCCCCCTCCCTCTCTCGTTCTCTCTCTCTCTCTCTCTCTCTCTCTCTCTCTCTCTCTCTCTCTCTCTCTCTCTCTCTTCTGTCTTAAAGCATCGTCTCTCTAGCTATATGTCTATTTCTCTCTCTTACACACACCACACACGACAAATCGGTACCAACGGCCGAACGCCTTTTATTAATTCTACATTACCTCTGACGACGCGACTATTCCAGTGATTGAGTGAGAAAATAGTATATTAAGTTTTTCTGACGAGTGTGAGTTTGCAACACGAGTCCAGAAAACGTTTTTCGCACGAGTATCGTATTAATATCGCACGAATATCGGATTTGCCCACGCGAAGCGTGGGTAAAACCGCATTTTACGCACGGCGTGTCATAAATGAAATTTCCTGTGTTCCTGATAGATGTGCGTTATATGAGTCTAAAGTAATGGTCAATTTCTAATAGTTAGATTGGTGTAGTGGTTATCGCGTTAGGTAGTTAGGTAGGTCGATAGTTCGGTTCGTTAGGTCGCAGGTTCGAATCCCCGCGGAGTGCTATCTCTCAAAGTGAAGATTAAATTCGAGGTTAACTTTTTTTTTTAATATTGATGAACTAATTCATTAAATATAACTATACGACGTATTGTTGCGAAAATATATTTATATATTATAATGTAAGTAATTAAACATAGACTCTTCAAGTCTCACTGATCCCTATATCGAGGCTTGATCCAGGCCTTGATAATCAGGCTGTCGCCAGGCTTCCACCTCAGGCCTTCCTCCGTGTTATCATTTTAAGGCTCCCGCAGGGCTGAATAAGGCCTTCCTCCATTGTGCATTCCCACCTGGGTCACAGCTGTGCGTGAGAAGTTCAGGTTTGTTCCGTTGTGATATTTTATGATATGTAGATGAAGAGTTGGAAACAATGTTGTTGTTGTCGATGACTATCGGTGGGACTTTGTCCCGTTTCCTGGGTACTTCGTTGTCTTCTGACATCACCGTTTCTGCGTCGGAGTCCTCTGTATCTGATAGTGGGCCGAATTTGTTGGCAACAGATACGTCTGCTTTGTCTTTTGTTCGTTTTTTCGTCCTCATGGTTTCTTCTTGTGCATCGACGGGACGCTTCTTCCTGTTTTCGTTTTTACTATAGATGACTTCGGTGTATTTTTGATTGTCCCCCATGATGGATGCATGGGGCGGATTGCTTGATGCTATTTGTGGTCCAGCAGGATCCACTATACTATAGTTATCACGATTTAGGTTAAACACTGTTGGTGCTCAGTTTGATCACTATTAATGTTGAATCATCGATCTGTCGTCAATCACTCGATCCTATCTCTCAACGGCTCGAAAGCGAATCTGATCAATGAATTTGATCATCATGTTCGATCGTCTCTGTCGGTCCTTATTTGAAGCAAAACACTAATCGACCAGCGCGCCAATCATGGTAGGAGTACCATCCTACACTCCTCGACGGTAGGAGCGGTGGATGAACGCCTGGCCACTCCGCGGACCGGAACGCTATTGGCCAGCCGCGCGGCCCCAGTAGGACGAACGCTCTTTGCTCCGTGATTCGTGCGCCGCTCGGACTCGTTACTCTTGGAATAAGCTGACTGATGATTCATGTCATCATCATCATGTCTGGCTGTGGCAAAGGTGGAAAAGCAAGGGGAAAGTCAAAGACCCGTTCCAACCGCGCCGGACTCCAGTTCCCCGTCGGTAGAATACATCGTCTTCTTCGCAAGGGCAACTACGCCGAACGCGTTGGTGCCGGTGCCCCCGTCTACTTGGCAGCGGTGATGGAGTATCTGGCCGCTGAAGTTCTCGAGTTGGCTGGTAACGCTGCTCGTGACAACAAGAAGACGAGAATCATTCCCCGTCATCTGCAGTTGGCCATCCGCAATGACGAAGAGTTGAACAAATTACTCTCCGGCGTGACCATCGCTCAGGGTGGTGTCTTGCCAAACATCCAAGCGGTTCTACTCCCCAAGAAGACTGAGAATAAAGCTTAATTTTCTTCTTACCCGATCAACCAACGGCCCTTTTCAGGGCCAACAAACATTCAAACTAAGAAGTTCTAATTTCGCATTTAATGGTATTTCGATAATTCACGCTTCTTCAAGGTTTGTAGTTTTTTTTTCACGCCGTCGCGTTCCGCGAGCCGCAAAGGCCAGATTACATAGGTTAAGTTGAAATTCCCGGTTCACTTTGCCAGACTTGACAAAATTTGCTATTACTTCAATTACTGCGTTTATACAAATAAATTGAAAAAACATTTTCCGACTACGTCAAAGCTATAATATCGAGGAAGGGAAATTATAAAATAAAAATGAGCATTCGATATTTTCCGCCATTTTCTTAGTCATCAATCGTATTATGACCGGGAATAAAAGTTATTTCAACATCATTCTAGCCAGTCGATTGTTAGAATAATAATGATACATTTGATTCGGGGTGATGTACGATTGCCGAGCGCCGGTCCCCCTCGCTCCGTCGCGAGGGCCTATGCTGACATGTTGTGCTATCTCGCTCGCACGCCTGCGTTACGACTGCGAATCTCGAAACATAATGAATAATTAATATTTATCAAATAATTTAAAAGTTTCTGAAAAGTAATTATCAATAATGCGCCTGATTACGGAAAAGAGATATTGCAACGTTAACAAATATTGTTGGCCCTGAAAATGGCCGTTCTGGTTATTTCTTGTAACCTCGACAACTGTATTCAATTTTTCGAGAGGATCGCTTTTTTGTGACAGTTTTCGCTGTGGGCTTAGCACTCGCTGGCTTAGCTTTTTTCTGTGCTGCTGGTATCGCGGCTTTGGTCGGCGACTTGGCAGCTGGTTTGGCTTTTGCAGTCTTAGCCTTCGCCGGTTTGGCAGCTGCTCCGTTAGTGGTCTTTTTCTTTTCAGCAACGGCTTTGTTAGGGACGGTTTTCTTAACAGGAGCCTTCTTCGCGGCAGCAGCAGCAGGTTTTTTTGGTTACCGCTTTTTCTTTCTTAGGGGCTGCTGCAGTCTTCGGTTTCGCCGCAGTCTTGGATTTCGTCGATTCCACTTTGCCCGACGAAAGTTTGAATGAGCCGGCAGCGCCCTTTCTTTTGGTCTGAACCAGTTTGCCGGACGCAACACCCGTCTTTGGATATTTCTTGATGAACGTTGATTGCTTCTCGCATCGAATTTGTACGTACTGGCGACGTACTTCTTGAACGCTCGAAGCGACGAGCCAGCACGCTCCTTGAGAGTCCCGATTGCGGCGAGAACCATCTCACCGGTTTTCGGGCGAACTGGCTTAGTCGCGTCCTTCGGCTTCGACTTGGCGGCACTCGCTTTATTCGGAGTAGCGGCCAACGGTGCTGCGGCCGCAGCCACTGCCGCGACGACAGGTGATGATACAGCTTCGTCTCTCATTGTGTGAGTATGATGACCAATCAAGTCGAGTCGAGTGGTTTCAATGACTCGTGGTGTACAGTGAGTTAGATCGTGTCAACGATTGAAACTGGTAATGTGACGGGACAGCTTGCTTGCTTTGGAAGTTTCTTTATTCAGTCTTTGGTTTACAGTGTTTTTGTATGACGTTTAACTTAACTTGGTCTATTTCTGCCTGTTTTATTCAGGCTTACCAGACTGTTTCTATTTGCTTAGGTATCGTTTTGGTTTTCCCTCTTGTTGTGAGAACATGGTTGATTTATATTTAGTTTGAGTAAAAATTGAAAAAACCTCTTCAGAAATATTTTGCCTTATATCTACTTGCTTAAATCTAGTTACGTACAATATTTACAAAGGTGCATGCATAGTGCATGATGATGTGTTGTGGGAGTTTGTGCTTTATACTGTATGGTAATAAGTCTTCTTCGGTGACGCTTAGCTCACTCAGGAGGGGTAGGTCAGCAATTTGCTCCGTTTTCCAAAGTTTTTTGTAGCCTTGCTCATTTCCTGGTAGAGCTCAGGTACATTCGTTTGTTTTTTAATTTCTTCATTTCGCGCTCTTAGATTCGCGTTCACTATCATTCTAAGCGTTTTGTTTTGTATCGCTTCTAGTTTTTTGATGTTCGAGCTGGCGGTATTGCCCCAAACTGGGAATGCATATAGCATGACTGGTTTAATGATACCTTTATATAATATTAATTTGTTTTTTGTACTTAAAACGCTCTTTTTACATAACAGGTAATATAATATGCTTTTGACCTTTTGAGCTTTGTTTCTGGCTTCTTTAACGAGTCTAGTAAAATTTAACTTATTATCTAGTATCACCCCCAAATATTTGGCACTTATCTTAGGTTCAATTTGCATCCTGAACAAGGCATCATGAACGGCGCATAATGCTCGCGTTTCCTCTTATGCGTGAAGTGGACTAGCTCCGTTTCATTTGCATTTATTTTAACTTTCCATTTGTTAAAGTGCTCGAGGATTACATTTACGTGGTGTTGTACATTTATTTGCGCTACTTTTTTTTGCCACGAGCTAGCGTACACAGCTGTATCATCAGCAAAGAGTGCGATGTCCGTTTTATTAGTTTTAGGCACGTCGTTGATGTAATATAAAAATAATACCGGCCCCAGTATGGAACCTTTCGGAACTCCTGCGACAATAGTTTGTTTTGTTGATGCTTCGCCGTTAACTACCACTGCAAATGTTCGCTTACACAGATAGCTATTTATTATTTTTACTAGGTATAGAGGTATATCTAAACTATGCAGTTTGTGGATTAAGCCTTTGTGCCAGACAGAGTCGAACGCTTTCTCAATGTCTAAGAGTACCATGACTGTAGTTTTATTTAGGTTAAAGTTTTTGCTAATATGGCCCGTGACTCTCGCAAGCTGCACTGTATTGAGTCCTTGTCTAAGCCCGAATTGCTCGGGAATTAGCTGATTTTTTGCTATTTCATGTGACTGACATCTTTTTTTTTAAATTCAATTTATTTATAGTCGCTTTAACATCGAAGGTTATTAGCGACGAATTAAGATACAAAAGAAAGTTAATATTTTACATAGGTCCCTTAGCGTTCGGCTAACATTTTGGACCGGAGGGAGTACATATTTTCGGTGGTTATCTAAATTTTATCGTAAATTTTGGCACTTTTACAGATTTGAAACACTTTTGGTAACTCTTTTTTGTTGTTCAAGCAGTCTTTTAAAGTTTTCGGAAGCCTCAAGCGGGTTCTCAATTCTTCGTGTTTACGACACTCCATCAAAATGTGTTCGATCGTGAGGGTCGAATTACACGCGGAACACATCGGGGTCGGCGAACGGTCGAAGAGATGTCTGTGGGTGATGTTGGAATGTCCAATCCGTAATCTTGTGAGAGCACATTGCTCTTTTCTCGTTTCCATATGAGGTGTATTCTCGAAGATGTTTGTTCTGATATGATGAAGTTTCGATAGGTCGTCTGCAGTCCAATTTTCATTCCATTTAGCCTGTGAGGGTCTGTAGATGGCTTTCTTGAATTAATGCTTTGAAATTGGGATGGAGTGAGTATCGTTTCAGCCGTGTAATGCGGCTTGTTTTGCGGCTATGTCAGCTTTATCGTTTCCAGCGATGTTCTGGTGTGCTGGCACCCATATAAGTGACACATCTATATTATTCCTTTGGCACAATATTAGGGAGTTCTGGACGATTTGGATTGCACTGTTTGCGCACATTCTGTTCCGGAGTGCGTCGAGTGTCGATTTCGAGTCGGTAAATATAGCTGCCGGCGATGTTTTTGTACCAATCAATGTAGATAACGCTTGATCGATAGCGAAAGCTTCACATGATAATATACAAAATTCGTTCGGAAGTTTATAAGATAATTTTCGATCTTGGTAGATAATTGAGCAGCCGCAGTGTTCTTCTATGATTGAACCGTCTGTGTAAAATTTAGCATGGTCTCTGTATTTATCTTGTACGATTTTGTTGAATAATTCTTGGAATTTAACGTGGCTTGTGTTCGATTTCCCATCGGACAGATCGAATATATCGAGGTCAATTTTGAAGTCCAGTGGCTCCCATGGTGGGGAAGGACTTAATTGCCTTGTGTGGAATTCAGGGATTTTAATGTCGTGTGAGTTTGCGAGTTTTCTTGCTCGGACTAGCCAAGGCTGAGTCAGACATGGACTGCCTTCACATTCTTGAAATATAGGGTTAGTAATCGGGGTGTTAATAGGTGCTACACTAGGAAGGGATAGGTATGAAGCGATGTATGACAGGGTTAGGCCTTCTTTTCTCAACTTTAATGGTAGCTCTCCCGCCTCCGCAAGTACACTAGGGTTCGGGCTTGAACGGAAAGCGCCGATTGCCAAGCGCAACGCCGAGGTTTGGATGGGATTTAAAATCTTCAATACGCATTCCTTGGCTGATCCGTAGGTGATTGATCCATAGTCTAATTTGGCTCTTATCGTGGCTTTGTACGTATTTATTAGCGTGACGCGTGTGACGGTCGGCGCCCCAGTTCTTTGATGCTAGCACCTTCAGAACGTTCAGTCTCTTCATGCACTGTCCTTTTAGCGTCTTGACATGGGCTTTCCATGATAGCGTAGGGTCGAATGTCATACCAAGAATTTTCAGCGCGTGGGATGTTCGGAGTTCGGAGTTTCCCAGAAATAGTCGCAATTGTGAAGGAGCAGTTGATCTCGTAAAACCCATGTATTCCTGGAGAATTTTTGTTGTTGTACCGATCACTTTTCCTGTACAAAAGATCGTAAGGTCATCGGCAAACAGGAGGCCTTGAACGCGTTTGAAAAGCGAGGACATGATATCGTTTATAGAGACCAGGAACAGGGTCACACTGATAACGGATCCTTGCGGTGAGCCTTTATCAGTCTTTACCCTGTTCGAGATGGTATTTCCGATCTTGACTTGGATCAATCTTTCCCTGAGGAAATTTTCGATGAATGGAATAATATGTCCTTGGAATTCTGCGTCTTTGAGAATCTTCATAACCCTATACTTCCACACCATTTCATACGCTTTTTCGATATCCATAGAAGCAGCTATTAAATGGAGATTATTTATAAACGCATTGCATATCTTGGCTTCGAGTTGTACCAGATGGTCAGCAGTAGAACGAAATTGTCTGAAACCAGTTTGAGACGGCGAAAACCATTTTTGTAGTTCTAGTACCCATTTTAGTCGTCGGTTGACCATCTTCTCCAGAATCTTACATAAATTGCAAGTTAGCGATATGGGATGATAGTTTGTAGTGATCGTCTGATCTTTCCCGGGCTTAGCAATCGGAATCACAGTTGCCAGTTTCCATGCATTAGGAAATGAATCACTTTTCCAGATGACATTATATATGCCCAGAAGATGCTTCACTCCTGTTTCAGGTAAATGTTGGATCATAATACTAGGAATTCCGTCAGGACCTGGGCTCGAGTGTTTACATGACGCTAGAGCTATTTTTAATTATTCCAGAAAAAAAGGCGAGTTTATCGGATCATCGGTATCCGCAGATAGGCTGCGGTGGTGCATGGTGTTTTCATTTATGAGTTCCGTACTCGTTTTGTGTTGTAAAAAATTTTGTTCGTAATTTTGGTCATTTGAGTTTGCTGCAAAGGTATCCGCCAGGAGGTTTGCCATTGCTTGTGTCTCCGTAATCGGTTCTCCTCGTGTATTTGTTAAAAATGATGTAAATTGTGAGTAGCTTTTCCCTTGTATACTTTTGATAGATTTCCATATTTGGTCACTGGGGGTGCTTCTATTTATGGAGCTGACATAGGACTGCCATGATTCTTTTTTTGCAGTTTCTAATGTTCTTCTCGCTATCGCACGTAGTTTTTTTAATTCAATTTTTGACGTTTCAGTCGGGTGTTTTTTGAACACATAATATGCATGTTTCGAAGCTTGAATAACCTCACGGCACTCGTCGTTCCACCACGGAACTCCTGATTTACGCGACTTTCCGGAGGACTTGGGGATTGGCTCGTCAGCGGCCTTTTATATGTTCGATATTAAAGACTTCATTGATTCGTCAGAGTCAGTGTTGTGCGAGCACTCGGGTATTGTGGTAGTTGAAAACAGATTGTCCAGAATTTCCGAGTATAGATGCCAGTTTGCTTTTTTAAAGTTCCACTTTGTAGGCTGTTCATTAGTAGTAGGTTTATTTGGGTTCGGGTCATTACCGAGTTTGATATGGAGCGGGAAATGGTCACTATCGAAAAGATTGTTATCTGCCGTCCACTCAACCAAATGCGCAATATTAGTTGAGAAAATGCTCAAATCTATAGCACTAAACGTTCCCGCCGAGAGGTTGAAATGCGTAGGTTTATTAGTGTTTAGGAGAACAAGATCCGGATCTTTCAGCCATCGCTCTATGATTTTACCGCAGCTATCATCTTTTTTAGAGCCCCAGGTGATATTGTGACTATTGAAGTCGCCAACTAGTATCAAAGGTTTTGGCAGCTGACGTATCAAATCCTGAAGTTCGAACAATTTCAGTGAGTAAGTATTCGGGATGTATATGCTACAAATCGTTATTTTCATCGGGGTTTTGACGAATACAGCTGTTACTTCCATTGGGGAGTTTATATATATTTCTTCAGCTGGAATATTGTTTTTAACATATATAGCGACCCCTCGACTTGCATGTTGAGTATTACGATTTTTATAATATCTATTGTACCCTCTTATACGCCCACAGTGATTATTTTTAAAGTTAGTCTCCTGTAGGCAGAGGATTGTAGGGAGACTCCGCTTTTGAAGTAGTTGTTAGAACGGAAGACGCGCGTAAAAACCGTTTACATTCCACTGCACCAAATGCATTTCGGAAGTGAAATGTGTTTAATTTAATAGTCCATGAGACTAGTACTAGATTGTTCGCTTTCGGATATACATTCGTCGTGATCGGAGGTACTGGGTTCGACCCCGGTTTCGAGTCGTTTGATTAATCGAGTGAATCGGTTTTTCGTTCCTCTATCTTCTAGAAACTTATAGAGATTTCGCAATTCTCCGCTGATTTCCACGGGCTCGAGACCAAATTCGCTAGCAAGTTCCTCGGAATTTTGTTTGTTGTGGGATTTTTCGAGAAGATTCGTAAGTTTCAGAATGTTGAGGGCGTATTCGTTTGGGTGGTCGTTGAGCTCGGTTGTAATCGGTCCGAAAGCAGACGTCTTCGTCTCTCTTGTTGTTTCCGTGGTATTCCGTTTTTTTGCTTTCTTACCTGGTTTGATTTGAGTTCCACTGATATTCAACGGCGGGGGAAGCCGGCGGGGGGCGCTTTATACCAGTAGTATAAGTGCAGTCTTGCGAAGGACAGTTTCTTGCGAGATGGCCGTCCTCTTTGCAGAGGAAGCAAGCTACGCTGTCCGGAGAGAGGTAGATCCAGTACGTGGTATCGTCTGCGGTAATTGTTATCGCGTCGGGAACTTTTGAGACGTCGTCTGGGTTCACGTAGACCTGTCGGCGAAAGCTCATGATGTGAGCAAACCGCGGATCAGAAATATTTATGCCCGTTCGTAGGTTCGTTATCGTACAACTTTTTTCTTGTGGACTTCTATGAGCTCATCAGCCACCGTTTTGCTCGACAAGTAGACACATATTCTGTTTTTTGAGATTCGGGACGCAAATCTAATTTCCGAAGGCGAGATTTTTTCTGCGAGGGCCAAAATGTAATCCTTTAACGGTACATTTTCCAAAGTATCAATAAGAATAGCTTGTTCTTTGGTCGGTAGCTGAGACGTTTTTGCTGCATTGGCGTAGTTTAGCGTTTCTTGGGTCGTCATTTCGATTGTCTTGGTATGGAAATTCACTGGACTCAGTGAATTTTCCACGTTGGGGGTTATCGTCCGGTTGCCTTGGAAAGGCAAAGCCCGTGTTGATTACACTGTATCAGAAAACACTGATACACTCGCTGTATACTCGTTCGTACGCGGTATCCGACCGAGACTCGATATAAACAAACCGAGCATCAGCTCACGTCCGCACTGTACGAGCGTTCGTTCAAGACTGTGACTGAAATCTGTTGAGGATGATTCTTTCAAACGTTTTACTTAGAGTTAAAAGTAGGCTTATGGGTCTATTACTTTGCGGAAATAATTTGTCTTTCCCGGGTTTTTGAAAAGCTCAAATATTGGCGTGCTTCCACTGCGACGGGAAGTGCGACAGCATGAAGCAGAAAATAAAAATGTTGGCTAGTTGAAGGATTGCAATTCGAGGCGAGTTTTTAAGTACTATATTTCGAATACCATCGGCTTCAGGGGCTTTCTTCGGCCTTGTTTTTAAAATTACCCGTACTATTTCTTTCATTGTTGTTCGCACGACACTGTCCGGCTCGACAAGGCTGATTGAGATTTCTCTAGAACTAGCGTTAACCATTCTACTTGTTCTATCGTTCCCCATATTCTCGGTAAGGTGGTGGACTCTTTTGAAGTTTTCTGCTCGAACTTGTGCTGTACTTTTATCGCTGAGTGCCAAACCTCGCGGTCCCTGGAGTGTAGGGAAGGACGAGTTTGCTGGTTTTGTGAAGGCTTTCGCTATTTTCCATAGGGAGTTGTCCCTGATTTGCAGGCTTTCTAGTTTTTTGTTCCAATTTTCGTTACTGAGTTCTCGGATTTGTTTTTTGATTTGCTTTGAGAGTTTATTTTGTAAGGCTTTGAACTCGACTTCGCCCATACTTTGATACATCCGTCGTATCCTATTACGTAGCCTGATGGCGGCTCTGATGTTTTCCGGCAAAGGTGGCAATTTTAACTTAGATTTGGATTTCGGGATAGCATATTCCATGGCATTTACGATTACTTGCGTAAGATTGGCTGTAGCTGCATTGATCTCTTCCTTAGAATTTATTTCTGTTCCTGATTCGATATTTTCGTCTATGTACGCCTTGAATTTTGGCCAATCGGCTTTTTTGTAGTTCAGGAAGGCTTTGTGGTGCTGTTCAACTGTGGTGTTGAGGAGAGTCAATATCACTGGGTGGTGGTCAGAATTTAGTTCATTTATTGCTTCTACTGGTATGTTCTTGTTTACGTTTTTGGCTATTGCAAAGTCAACGACACTTGGACGAGTACTATTGTACGAGTATAAAGTATAGTTATCTGGGGCAATAATAGCAAGTCCTCTGGAGTTTACGTAGTTGAAGAGTGTTCTGCCATTTGCGTTACTCTGTGAGCAGTTCCAGATTGTGTGTTTGGCATTAGTCTCCTATCATCGAAACCGAATTAGCTGTATTCATTATTTTATCTATCTCCCCAGTGTCTATTGTGATTTGAGGTTTGACGTATGCCGAGGCTATTACAAGGTTATTTTCAAGTTTTATTCCTATGGATTCAATTGTTTCCGTTTTGAAGTAAATTTCTGCGCAAGTTATTTCGTTTTTGCATGCAATCATAACTCCTCCCGTCCTTCTACCGTTGGGCCGGTCCTTCCTAAAGATCTTGAAACCAAGCATTTTGCATTTCGTTTTTTCCGTTAGTTTGGATTCATTTATCAGCATTATGTCTATGTTATTTAAGTCTAGAAAGTCCATCACCTCTCCGAGCTTTGGTTTAATACTGTTCGCATTCCAATGCGCTAGGTTAATGTTTCTGTTTACTGTATTTTTTGTACTATACATAGTTTAGAATGACAGAGCAGAAAGCTTTGCACTTGGAAACGTGGTCTTTGCAGTCGCAGATTTTTGCATTTAGTTCTTTAAGCATTTGGAGCATCTTTTCCAAGTCGCATTGTGTGCTTCCGGGTCGGAGCAGCGGGAAGTTTAGCTGATCATTGCTGGGTGCCGCTGCTGGATGGTGTTTCTGGCGGTGTTGCGCTTCGCTGCTGTCTGTTGCGATCGATGTACTCAAGTTGCCGCTGATAGACTTCGCATGCGGCTGCGTGGTCCTTATTGCAATTGGTGCATTGGGGTGGGGTCCCCTCAGGCTTGTCGCACTCGGAGGAGAGGTGATTTTTGGTGCATTTAACACACCTTGGCGTGTTATAGCAGTGAGTTGTGCCGTGCCCAAAACCTTGGCACTTATAGCACTGTGTAGCTCGTCGTTTGTTTTTGTATCGCTCCCATCTTACTCTCACCGAGCAGACGTGATTGATGTTCCTTAGTCGTCTGATGTCTTCGGTAGGTTTGACTGCTAGATAGAAAGATGTATAGTCGCTTTGTTTATCCGCCCTCAGCTTCATAGATGCAACCTTGACTAGATTGACTCCGTGTTCTTGGATGTCAGCCTAAACATCCTCGGCCTCTAGCTTCGGGAGCCCCTTCAGGACGGATTTCTTCAATCGTTCAGTTGTCTCTGCGTAAGTGTGGAAGTCGACTTTATGCTGGGTTAGGCTTGTCTTGAGTTTTTCTTTATGTCATCCGTTGCTGGCTTTTTGCATTGTATTTTGACGAGTACTGGATTGTTGATCCCCTGTATTTCGTCCTGATATTTTTGAGGAGGTTGTTTCTGAATTCCTCTGTCAGGCCTTCGTTTTTAATCACTATGGGCATGATTTTGATTTTGGTTTCCTTGGGTATGCCCTCATCCTGCTGAGCCATTTGCATGTCGTCCTCGTCTTCCGAGTCGGATGATAATGCCTCAAATCTATTTTGTGTTTTGATTTGGGTGCCGTTTGCCGTCCGCTTGGTGCTCGCGGCCGGGGCCTCCGTGCGCGTCTTCTTCTTCTTGGACTCGGTGTTTGTGGCGTCCATTGTAATGTGGCGTTTGTGATTTAGCGGTGCGGCTACTTGGCCGGCACTTGCTTTAGTAATTGTTCTTTCTTCTTCCGTAGTCAACTTCTTCGCTTCCAGTTTGCCGGATCCGAGCCGTAACTTCGGTGTTAGATAGAACGGTGTAACCAGTTGCGGAGTCACTTCTCTCTCGTCTTCTGGTAAGAATCAGTGTCGAAAGGGACTCTTTTTTTTATGTCTTTAATGTCAGTCTTTATTCATTGGATGTTTTACAGATCTTGTATATCGTGTACATTTATCACATGTTTGGCTATACCTATTCCTTAGAACTTTACTAGCTTATTGTTATGTATTTTCCTTGATTAGGTATTTGGTGTGCTGCTTTGCAGTCTGGTATACGTAAGTTGGGTAAAAATTTGAAAAAAACCCATTTTGTTATGTATTTGTTTCCTTAATGATACCTTAACGTTAACTTAATCCTACGACGATATTTACAATATTTACAGTTTCTTATTGCATCAACAGGTGGTGCGGTAGCTTGTGTGGTCGTGCCAATGTTGCTGAGTATGGGTAAGTGTTTTATTTGTTTATTGAAGAACTGTTTCGTTCTGTGCAATATTTCTTCGAGGATGTCTTTACTATCTGTTCGAGTTTTGATGTCGTGGTTTGATGTGTACCAGTCAGCTCTGCCGATTGCTCTTAGGATTTTATTTTGTATGATTTGTAGTTTGTTAATGTTGGTTTTGAACGTGCTGCTCCAAATCGGCGCAGCGTATAGTATTACAGGTTTTATCATTGTTTTATATAATAACAGTTTGTTTTGTGTACTTAGTGCACTCCTTTTGTTTATGAGATGGTGTAACATTCCTTTTATTTTCTGTGCTTTCGCACAAGCACTATTAACGTGTGGCGTAAAGCTAAGTTTATCGTCTAATAATACACCGAGGTATTTAGCTACCCTTTTTGGTTCGATTTGTTCGTTGCCCACGTAAAAGGGTGGTATAATTTCTTTTTTCCTTTTTTTACTAAAGACGACTAGCTCCGTTTTTGTTTCGTTTATTTTTATCTTCCATAGGTGGAAATGCGTGAGTATTTGCTCAATGTGTCTTTGCACATTACCTTGTGCCACTTTTTTACTCCATGAGCTAGAGTATATTGCCGTGTCATCGGCAAATAGTGCTATTTCCGTGTTAAGACTGGTTGGGATGTCATTTATATAATATAAAAAGAGCACGGGGCCCAGGATTGAGCCTTGTGGGACTCCTGCTGCAATGTTTTGTATGTCGGAGGGTTCCCCATTCGCTGTCACCGCGAAAGTTCTGTTTAGAAGGTATTGTTGTGTAATTTTAACTAGATATGTCGGGATATTCAATTTATCTAATTTGTATATAAGTCCTTTGTGCCATACCGTATCAAAAGCTTTTTCAATGTCGAGTAGTGCAACTGCCGTTGATTTATTAATGTTATAATTCATGCTTATGTGGTTTGTTAAACGGGCTAGCTGGTGGACGGTGTTATGTCCTTCTCGGAAACCGAATTGCTGCGGGATTATTTGTTTGTTTGCTCTTTCATGTGCTTTGAGCCTGTTTAAAATGATGACTTCAAAGGTTTTGCTTAACGTGGGGAGAAGGCTAATTGGCCGATAGTTTTGCGGAAAAAGTTTATCTTTACCTGGCTTGTTGAATGCTAGTATATTCGCGTGTTTCCAGTTGGTTGGAAAGTGTGCTAATTTAAAACAGCTATTGAAAATGTAGGTGAGTTGTACCATTGCTTTACGTGGTAGGTGCTTAAGGACAATGTTTTGCAGCCCGTCTGAGCCTGGGGCTTTCTTTGGTCTCGTTTTTCTAATTGCTATTTCGATCTCTTTCGGCGTCGTAAGTTTGATACTGTCGACGGCGATTTCTTCGCTTATAATATCTCTATACTTTAATTCTATCATACTGTCGTGCCTATCACAGCCCATATTTTCGGTAAGGTGGTGGACTTTCTCGAAGTTTTCAGCAAGCGCGTTTGCTTTTTGTTTGTCGTCTATCGCCAGGCCTTTTGTACCGTGGAGCGTTGGGATGGTGTTTACTGCCTGTTTCGTAAAAGCTTTTGCCATTTGCCAGATAGAATTGTCTTTGATGTTGAGACTTTTTAGTTTACATTCCCAGGTTTCGTTTTCGTATTCTTTTATCTGTTTTTTGATTGTATTTGATAAAAAGTTCCGTAGTCCCTTGTAGGTGTCTAATCTCGTACTTTGGTAAAGCCTGCGTGCCCTGTTTCGCGCTTTAATCATTGCGGTTATTTTCTCGGGCAAGGTGAGCTTGGAGGGCGCGGTTTTTGTTGTTGGTATAGCTACTTCTATTGCTTTAGTAATTATACTTGTGAGCTTGGCCACGCATGCGTCGATTTCTGTTTTAGTTCGTAGTTTCGGTTCTAAATTTATATTTTGATTTATGTATTTAGAGAACAACTTCCAGTCTGCTTTTTTATAGTTGAGTGTCTTTTTGTTTACATTTTTGGTTATAGCGTCGTCATTTAGCGTGATTATAACTGGCAGGTGGTCAGAGTCTAGTTCGTTTATGGTTTCGACTCGGATTTTGTCTATGTTCTTAATTAATGCAAAATCTACTACACTAGGGGGTGCATTGCTGTATGGGTATAGGGTGTAAGCGTCAGGCGCCAGAACCGTTATTTGTGAGAAAGTGGTATAGTGGAGTATGATCTTCCCGTTTAAGTTATTTTTCGAGCAGTGCCAGTTTGTGTGTTTTGCATTGTAGTCTCCTACCGCAATTACTGTGTTTGCTTTATTGAAGATTTGGTTCAAGTCTGTAGGGTCGATTTTTGTTTGTGGGCGGGCATATACCGATGCAATTATTAGGTTATTTTTTAGTTTTATTGCACATGTTTCAATGGAACGTGTATTTGTTTCTATTTCCGAGCAAGGTATGTTATTTCTACAGTATATGGCCACTCCACCGCCCACGGTATTGCCTGGCCGATCTTTTCTGAAGGACTGAAACCCGGTAATTTTGCATTTGATTTTTTCGTTGAGTTTTGTCTCATTTACCAGCAATATGTCAATGTTTTGCCTTTCGAGAAAGTCCTCCACCTCCAGAATATTGTTTTTTAATCCATTCGCGTTCCAGTGCGCTATGCGTAGCTGCTTGTTTACATTTTTTGGTGCGTTAGCCATATTTCGTAATGACGGAGATAAAAACTTCGCTTTTTTCTAAGTGATCGCGACAGCCTGTCAGTCGGCTGTTTAATTCCCTGAACATGGTAAGCATTTTCGTAAAATCGCATTGTGATTTAAGTATTTGTATTTCGTGCGCGATGTTACTGAAGGTAGACAGATCGGCCATCGTGCTTTGCGCATTACGATTGGCTTCGGTTGCTTTCGCTTGTTGTGTTTCGGAAGGAGTTTCGATATAATTGTTGTTTTCTTCGTTTATATTTGCCTAACTTGCAGCTTGCTTAAAATTATTAGGAAGCAATTTGCAAGTTTCAACTTGCAGCTTGGTTAAAATTATGAGGAAGCAATTTACAAGTTTCGACTTACAGCTTGTTGTTTTTTCGCATGATATATTAATTTTAATCAGCGTATCAACAGAGATAGTTTTCGACATACACTTTGTAATAAACTTTTGTAATTAAATTTTGTTTTTCTTTTTCTTTGATTTTATTTTATGTCGGGAGAGGAATTATCTGCTCTTGAATGAGTAGAAAACTACACAACAATTTCGACCCGAGTAGCGTTCAATTTCATGTATATGGGATCTCGTCTTCAAACGTAGATCGATTTTAACAATTTACAACTGCATCACCTCATACGTACATACTGTAACACGGGCTTTTACCCCCGCGCACCTTCGTTGCTCCTCCGCTGCACGCCCTGGGCGCCAGCCGCCAAAAGACGACCCTGGAAAACAATCCCTGATGCGACTCAGGACCGACTATATTTTTGGGGCGGCAGCGGGGAGACGATGCGGGCTTCACCGCTAGCTCAGCCTTTTCTCGCGAGTAGAGGGGCGTGGGCCGATACGACAACAAGGAAAAATAAACAGAAAGGCGACGATTAAAATTTAATACGTTTATTTGCTGTTGAAATATTTTCTCCAGCCAAATTTCTCAATCTTGAGCGACCGAATTACAATTCCAAAATAATTCAAACGGGATCAACCCAACAATAATATAACATAATTAACGTTTCGTTTTCGGTCGTTCGTGGTTTTCATTTGACAAACATTTTATTGGCGTAACAAAAGGCTAACAATAATTAAACTAACCTGACATTCAATCTACAACAACCCGCCGTCTCGGGCCCCTCGGTCTACGATAGCAATACTAAACTGTCGGACTCCAATGGCGGAGAACTCTCCGACAACGATCAACACGAGGGTATTTCTCACAAATTAACTAACTTACGGACGGATAGACTAACGTGAAAAACAATATGACAAATAACGGCAATCGGAAAAACAAACGCAAAAATATTCTTCTCTAATAAATTACGATACGGAAAGCTTCTAATAAAATTACCACCCACAAAAACGGAGTGGGCCCTTCACGCCAGCACACTCTCCTCCAGAAGTTTACAAATCAAATGTCCGACACGAAAAATTACTCTAAATGAATTTACTTTTAAATTCACTCTCCTGGAGTTCGACAGCACCAAAACCACCGGGCTCGCCCGTTTCGATACGATAACCACCGAGATTTTTCAGACACCACGTGGCGTGGTTCTCAGACAGCTCTTTTGTCACAAATTACGACATCTCGGTAGTACTCACAGCTTACACATATTTTCGACAACGTGGCCAGGCCCGGGATACGGTACTCACGGACCCACTGGTACTGGTTCTCGCCGATGTCCACGTCCTTTCCAGGGGGTATGGTGTTGGAGAGAGCTGAGGTTGTCGACCACCTCCGACGAAAGCTGAGCGTGAAGAGAGCGACTCGATGTTCGTCTCCGGGGGCCTCAGTTGGAATATCCCCTCCCTCGAGTCGCCAAAATGTGTCCGCTCACACCAGGTGCTATCTCCCGGCAGACACGGGAGTTAGTGACTCCGCAACACCTCACAACCCCATCTGACTAACTCAAAAATACCGACAGCGCTGATATGGGGAATTTACGGTCCCGCTCGTATCGGCGGAAGACCGGCAGTTCGGGTGAACGAGATTTTCGGATGCTTTCCTCCCAGTAGCGTTGTCGGTGAAATGTTGGCCCCGCCTCAGCCTGCAGTGCGATGCGAACTAGGCCCACGCTGGCTCCAATCCCTGTAGAAAAATTGTGATTGGCCGCCAGCGTCCTGGCTCCGGAAGTGGGTCCCAGATTCGTCGATGAAATGAATTTTCTGGTGAGCCAGGGGCTGCTCCGGGGCGATTAATTGCTCACCATTGTTTACCGAGCGCTCCGTCGACGGTGCAGCGACTCGGTCGGCGTGAGGCAGTGGGTAGGCCCTCAAAGTTTCGCCCAACTCCACTCCTACGCTCCATAACTGGGGGACTCCGGCCCGAGGGATGCGGACCGCGAGTCCCAATCGTTTGCGGCATCCCTCCGTCAAACGATGAGGCTGACTGCAAACCACCTCGGACTCCTCAGTTTCCGAGGGACTAACGACGATCCCTGGTGAGTGAGAGACGTCGTGCTGGTTGGGTGGTGTGGAAGACGACCTTCTCCCGTCCCTAGGTGTGGCACCGCAGTACCAGTGGCCCGAAACTCGTCGAATAAAAATCGAAAAAGACAACAAAAAAAAAACCTACGTTACTAAATACTATCTAATTTAATTGCAATCCTAATTTTTACTACTATTTTATCTGACTTCTGGAGGGAGGGTCGGTGGTGGACGACGACAGCTGAGGATGTTGTTGACGCGACAGCGAAGTAACGGGGTGCGTGAAAAAGCACCACGTTACAATACATAAATAAACAATCTCTCATTTAAATCACACGAATCAACGATTCATTAAATAACATACAAGTTAACGAAATTTGACCTCCCTTGAATATATTGAAATATTCACATATATTCTCATATTCATGGGAGGTCAAATTTCGTTAACTCGTATGTTATTTAATGAATCGTTGATTCGTGTGATTTGAATGAGAGATTTTTTATTTATGTATGTACGTATGAGGTGATGCAGTTGTAAATTGTCAAAATCGATCTACGTTTGGAGACGAGATCCCATATACATGAAATTGAACGCTACTCGGGTCGAAATTGTTGTGTAGTTTTCTACTCACTCGAGAGCAGATAATTCCTCTCCCGACATAAAATAAAATCAAAGAACAAGAAAAACAAAATTTGATCACAAAATTTTATTACAATGACGCCCGAACAGGGACCCGAGTAGATCGAATTCGGTTTCGTGGTAAATGGCTCATGTTCAGAGAAAACAAAACAAAAAAAAAAAGTAAACACGGAAACATCGATGTACGGGTACATACTGTTACGTCCAGATAACATAAATTAAGAATATGCCCTCTTTTGGACCTTAGCTACGGCTAATTAATCCGGGATACGGGCTAGAAGATTTGGTCGAATGAATGAATTGTTAGACTCAATATTACTCGAATTGAATTTATGTTTTCATTTTATTTATATAAAAGTTGCGACGAGGATCGTCTTTTGGTATGAAATCGGGGTGTAGAAAACGAATTACATAAGCAACTTTAAATAAATGATATTTTGAGTCTTCGGAAGGGTTCCCCAAGGATTTGAGGTAATCCTCTGTGTAATACCCGTGGCGATGGTTGCGTCCGTACCCGTGGTACTCAGCGATAATCTTTCGTAACTGGTTTTTACGTCCCCCTTGTCTGTGTTTGCCCACTAGAAAAATACACAGATGTATGTAAGAATATTGGAATGAAATATCGTGAATTGAATGATTTGAATATGGATTTGATTTTAATTTGACTCAACGAGACCGACGGGAACCCCGTGGTTCCAAGGATCGAGAAGGGAAAATATAAGAGTCGTGGCGTACCGCGCAATCCCTTATATTTTTGGAAAAGGAATAAGAGTCGCGGCGTACCGCGCAATCTCTTATGTTTTGTGGGAAGGAATAAGAGTCGTGGCGTACCGCGCAATCTCTTAGATTTTGTGGAGAGGAATAACAGTCGTGGCGAACCGCGCAATCTCTTACGTAGGGTTTGAGAATGATTTTAAGATGTTAAATTTTAACTTACTTTTTACTTAAAGACTTTAAACTTTGTACAAGTCGGAAGAGCTGTACAATATTGAGCTCGTTCCGGAGGGTATGCTTCTATTTTAAAGAATACTTGTCGTCGGTGGTGGATTTTCGTTGAGTGACGAAATTACGAAAATCTCGCGCTTTTATACCCAAGTCGCGAGTTGCTAATCGTAAGGGTGGGAAAGGGCAAATTTTCTTTGCATCTCATTGGCTGAAATTTCCCGTTTCCCACTCCTTAGTTTTTCCAAAAAGGTGGGGAGAATCGCTCTTATCTTTCTCGAGCTGAAGGCCCAAGAACCCCCCTCCCTTATGTCTTTGTAGGCCCCTTGAAAAGGGCATAACCGCGCCTGCGTTTAGAGGGTTGCAGCCCTACAGGCGTCTTTGTGGTGGCGTTACGGGGACGTAAGAATACATACCCATATACACTACCGCTCAGGATTATCAGGACACTAACCACGCGTGCCACCAGGAATCACTCCTGTCTTTGAACGACAACAACTCCGCGAAAAAAAATGTTAATTTTTTTTTCTTTCACCGTTAGAAAGCTTATGAAATTCTGATTCAAATGATCTCCATCCGATACTATTGCCACAACTGACCCCCGAGATTGAATATGAAAATCATTAAAAGAAAATTTCGATTTTTGCGAAATTTTCTTCGTCGATTTCAACTCGCTGCCAAACCTAGAAAAAAATTTTCACACATCCACAATTTAGTATCGGTAATCGCTGATATCTTACCTTCATTTTAAGCCCAAAAAATATAAAAAATCTCAACGGGTTCTTGAGTAATTAAGAAAAGAGTACTTTCTTTTTTTACTTTCGATTTTTTTCGCTGAAAACTATCAAATGCAGATCAAAACTAATTAAAGAAAATATCGAAACGAAAATGTATGGACGAAACTGCGCCTTACTCAAGCGCCCTCTGTGCTCATGGCCCGTTACGGTCCTGGCTTCACGGACGAGACGGTAGCCGCAACCGCCGACTCGCGCGATCGTTGGCTCGCCGGCGAATAATGCATGCCTGTACTCATTTCTTAATTACTCAAGAACCCGTTGAGATTTTTTATATTTTTTAGGCTCAAAATGAAGGTAAGATATCAGCGATTACCGATACTAAATTGTAGATGTGTGAAAAATTTTTTCTAGGTTTGGCAGCGAGTTGAAATCGACGAAGAAAATTTTGCAAAAATCGAAATTTTCTTTTAATGATTTTCATATTCAATCTCGGGACTCAATTGTGGCAATAGTATCGGATGGAGATCATTTGAATCAGAATTTCATAAGCTTTCTGACGGTGAAAGAAAAAAAACTTTAGCATTTTTTCTCGCGGAGTTGTCGTCGTTCAAAGACAGGAGTGATTCCTGGCGGCGCGCGTGGTTAGTGTCCTGATAATTCTGAGCGGTAGTGTATCTATACTTTTACTGAACCGTTGTGTTTATAGTACTTATCCGAATTTCGTGTTTTCGAGCGTGTATTGTCGATCATATTGAATAGCGATATTAATATACATGCAAACTCGATCGAGAAAACGAGAACGAGCTAACGTTGATCTCACAATCAATAGTGACGATACCGAAAATTTTTCAAATATGCAGGATAATACAAACATTGTACAACCAACAGATAATTCGTCAAGGGCAAATTCCAATGAGGAACAATTGCGTGTCGAGCGTGACAGGATCAATAGGCAACGTATGGAGTGGGATGCACTTAGATTACGAATGATTGGCGAATACAATGAATTACGAGCAACGCAGCAGCGACAGGAGCAGGAAATTATTCAGTTACGAGAGGAAAATCGGCAGCTCCGAATTCAATCCAATGTAAGTGAGGAAGGCAACCGGAACGCAGGTATGTTGAATGGGCTGGTACGAGGAATCAACTCCATGAACATAAACGTAAAGCCACCGGGTTTCGGGCATGATATTTTGGCGAATCCACACGAGTTTCTGGAACAGGTCGATCGGTATTTCTTGATAAAAATAGTCCAGGATGAAAGCAAATTATTGGTATTAGAAACTTTACTTGACGGACGCGCACGTGATTGGTATCGAGCCCAGACGGTCGGGTACGACGATTTTGATGCATTTAAAAGAGCTTTTTTGGAAGAATTTTATTTGGTGCCCACACAAGTCCGTTTAAAAGCACAATGGGCTTCTCGTCGTTACGGTTTCGCGGATAGAGTCATGCAATCGTATATTTTAAAACAAGTTAGCCTGGCTCAATACTTTGTACCAAAGCTCGATCAATATGAAATCAATTACACCGTGGTACAACAACTCCCAATGCGAGCTCGCGATGCGTTAGTAACCGTTGATTATGCTGATACAAATATTGTCGCGAGGGCTCTTGCCCAACTTGATTCTTCATTCGAGGAAAATAAAAACCGAGATCAGCGTCGTAATTCTCCAAATAATAACTCAAGTCCGAACAGCTCGTTCAATGCGAGTAGAAGTAGTGGGGGATCCCGGTACATCAGTAGTTCGCCAAATCACAGCGGTGCAAGCGGAGGTTCGCAAAATGTACCGCAATCGGGTGCTTATCGAACTCGGGGTTTGGATGCAAACGCTGCGCCATAGTATCCATTGCCCGATTTTTCCATGCCACCACCCGTTCCCGTGGTTGGGGGATATGCTCCGCCGTCATCTAATAATTCGAATCCGCCGCCAAATGCTGTTGGAGAGTCTTTAAACTAGTTTGCGGTGCGTTGAATAGAGGGTCCTACATGCGCCGCTATCATTTCGATTTGTTCGAGGACCTCGCGTCGTCTATTACGAAAAAACCGGATCAAAGTAATTCAAAAAAGGCTTTTGGCGGGTCCACTTGTCCTCACATTATTTTGTTTATTTTAAACGTGCCCATCTCGACATTAGTGGACACCGGTAGTCAAGTTACGTGTATATCCGAAGGATTTTATACATATCTTGGAGAAATTAGTTAACTCGTAGAATTACCAGTGGCAAATATAGTCGTCCTTACGGCGATTGGAGGTAAACCAACCCCGGTAAAAAAGCAGGTAAGGCTCGAGGTCGCTGTAGGAATCCACAAAATTACGTCAGTTTTTCTCGTTATCCCACACCTATCGAGTAATGTCATTTTGGGAAGTGATTGGCTATTCCGAACGAAAACCACAGTCGATTTTTCTCGTTGTTCGTTGAACGTTAATGGGTATAACGTGCCCCCAGAGTTGCTGTCCTTTGGGCAATCTCCGCTCGAACGTATCCGCGTGTCAGCTGAAAATGATTTTACGTATATACAAATTATACGAGCTTCGCATTCGGTAATGGAACCGCCGAGCGAGGAGTTTAGTCGGATTGATAAGCCGATAGATAGAGGTATTCAAATCTCGGAATCATTGCTAGCTAAAAAAGAGCTGGAATTAAACTCTATTGTCGAAAGCTCGATTGCACAGGTTTCTCCGCGGGCGGGGGATGACCTTTCGTTACTAAATTCGACGTCAGAAGAGTCAGATATTTCGGTAGCCAATCCTATGAGGGTCCAACCGTAACAGGTGGACCGCGCAAGTTGTCCACCTGTTACGGTTGATGCCGAGGACGATCTCGTCAATAACGTCAGTTTGCCGGTAACCGAGGAAGATGCAATTGGTACAAATATTTTCGCGTCAGTTGATCAAGAAGTGATTGACGATATGTGTCAACTCTTCGAATTATCATCGGAGAGCAGCGCGTTCGCGCGGAATATGCGGCTAGAATTGCTCCTCTCGCACCGAGGTCAGATTCATCTGCATAGGGAATAAGCGATGAGCAACCTAACGGTAATTTTCGTCTGGAAACCGAATCGGATGACCCATGTCCATCCGAGCCGTTCGAAATTTTCGAGGCACGATACTCGAACAAGTTGTATACGCACGGGGACGATGCAAATTTTTTCGATGATGTCAACACGGTCGTCGCGGGTATGGTCAAGTACAGTGAAGGGCAACGCGAAGCGGTCAAAATACTGTTATCGAAATACAAAAAATTATTTTTATTAAACGGAAGGCGCCGGGGTGTACGAGCATAAGATTCGCTTAAGGGGGGGGGGTAAGGTATTTAATTTTTTTTTGCATTTTTTTTTTATTTTTGAAATTGAATCCGTAATATCTGAAGAATATTGTGTCAAAATGTCAAGTCAATTGGAGCAAAATTGACGAAGTTATGAGTATTTTTATACCTGCCGCTGACTCCACACGCATAAGCGTTTAAACCTTTGAACCGTTTTTCCCACAACTCTCGTTTTTAAAGTCGGTGCCCCTGATAACTTGAAAACTACTGCACCGATCCTTTTGAAATTTTAAACACTATTCCTGTACATCATTTACGAGGTAACGCTGTCGAGTTTTTTTTTTTTTGTTCATAATTTTGATTTCGCAATAACAAATTAGCCGATTTTTTCCCGAAAAATTGTGTTTTTCACTTCAGTGTTCGAAAAAATGAAAAAATTGGAATAAAAAAAAAACTCGACAGCGTTACCTGGGGAAAACTATTATCTAACGAATTGACATAAACGCTAAAGCGGACGATTCGATGTCCTCGTTTCCAACGGCGTGTAGAGGTGCTGCTGATCCGTGACGAGTTGGTTTGAACGTGTAACGCCGCGATGGAGCGAGTCAAGGGGGGACGCTCGGGGGTGGGTGATGAATAAGTTTCGGAGATGAAATGTAAAGAGAATATGTATGCTGGTTTATTTATTATTTTTGTTTGAGTGGATTTGATGTGAGTGCGTGGGTGTGTGTGTGTGTGGTGTACTTAGCCTAGGATATAACATTTTGGTATAACGTATTAATATAAAAAATAATAAATAAAGTAAAGATATTCGAGGGACCAAAATTATATAAAAATAGGGACGCGTTAGAGGGCAAAAAAAACAATCATTTCGAAGAATAGTATGGAGGGTTATGGAGAAGGGTCGGTGGGAGGGGTGTGTGGAGTTTTTTTGGGGGGCTCTGTAGTATTGGCTGTTGTCCCCGTGGGTTGGTTGGTGGACGACGAGGACGGGTACTACGTCGTTGGTAGTATGCGGCTTCTTCTGCGGGAATGACCTGGATCCGTCGGATGATTGGACGTGCCCGTGGTGGTGGAGTGACGGGTACCACTGACGTGGTTCCTTGTGAGAGCGCTTCGCTGGCCAGCGCCCCTTCGAGAAGCTCCTCAAGCTCCTGGTAGAGGGCTCCGTAGTCGGGTGATGGTGGACGCTCTGTTTGGTCTGGAGGAGGAGTGGTGGGAAGGGAGATAGGAGGAAGGAAGTGAGGGTTGCCGTATGTGAAGGTAGGAAGGTCGAGAGGGGAAAGAGGTCGAAGGGATCGTGGGGAACAAGGATCGATAGCGTATTGGCACCGTACGACGGGGGGAGCCCCAATCGTGACTCGACGCCGAAGTACGCGCCTTACGTACGAAGGATTTTTTTTATTTTTAGGCATGACTGTGGGCAAGGAAAAAAGAGGTCCATGATGGAATTAGGTAGGGTAGAATTAGTGATGAAGAAATAAGAACCCGTGTACGTGATTGAGTGTAGGTGTGAGAGTGTGGTTATGTGTAGGTGGCTTGGGGACAAGATGTGTAGATGGTGTGAATGATTTTGGAAAGACGTTTTTTTAAGGGGTATGACGTGGTTTGTGTGGGTGATTCCCTCTGGTTGTTTTAGCTCGTTTGGTTCCGCTCTTTCGAGGGAGAACCACCTGAACGGTGGAATATGTAGGACTGCCCCTTAATAGGGGAAGAACCCACCTGAACAGCGGAGTCTGTAGGACTGCCCCTTAATAGGGGGAGAACCCACCTAAACGGTGGAGTATGTAGGACTGCCCCTTAATAGGGGGAGAACCCACCTGAATGGTGGAGTATGTAGGACTGCCCCTTAATAGGGGGAGAACCCACCTGAACGGTGGAGTATGTAGGACTGACCCCTTAAAAGGGGAGAGAACCCACCTGGTCGGTGATGTACCTAAACTAACCTGAAGAAGTTTAAGTGGAGAAAAGAAAGAAGAGCGAAGAGATTGAGTGAAGTGAGAGAATAATAGTTTGTCTGCAAAGAGGAGAGAGAGTGAGAGAGAGAGAGAGAAAAAGAGAGAGAGAGAGAGAGAGAGAGAGAGAGAGAGAGGCAAAGAGAGAGAGGAAGATAGAGTGATGGAGTGTTCGTCAAAGGGATCAATTTTCACTTTGGCAGTGAGGGGTATTGATACCTTTTCGCTGTTTGTGTCTCTTAACTCGCAAAAAAATTGGAGTGAGATGTCGTTCCTAGTCGGGACGGTACCTTTCCTGTTCGGAAAGGAGGGCGATTACTCGATTTTTTTTTTCTTGATTTCCAAAGTACTTTTATTCAGACTTTTTGTTACAGATATGTTTGTCGTGTACATTTTGCTGTTTGATATAGCTATACCTATTCTTAACGAACTTAACTAGCGAGTTTTTGTGTGATTTTTATTTTTTAGGTATTTGTCCTTATGTAGCTGCTTCGAGCGAGCTGTTATATTTGGCGCTTGGGTAAAAAATTGAAAAAAATCCCATTTATTTATGTTATATGGTTGCTTAATCCTAATAGTTCCTCAAATCTAAACATTTCGTAACCTAAGCCTCTATAGACAATGTACAGTTTCTTAGTGCATTATTATATGATGCGGTAACTTATACTTAATTTTGAACGGCGCATTTTCTTTCGTGAGTGTGCCGATATTGCTGAGGATCGGGAGGTTTTTCACTTGTTCATGATAGAATCGTTTTGTGCGTTTGTGTATTTCTACAAAGATGTCTTTGGTGCGTGTTTTTATTCTGATCTCTTTGTTTGAGATAAACCATTCGGACTCAGTAAGTGTTTCTAATATTTTATTCTGGACGGTTTGAACTTTTTTGATGTTAGATTTATACGTATTGCTCCATATGGGAGCAGCATATAATATCACAGGTTTTATTATCGTATTATATAATAGTAATTTGTTTTTACAACTAAGAGTACTTTTCCTGCAAATAAGGTGGAGCAGCAGTCCTTTAACTTTTTGTGCTTTTGCACGTATACTGTCGGTATGTCGTGTAAAGCTAAGCTTATCGTCTAGAGTTACCCCCAGGTATTTGGCTGCTCTTTTTGGTTTAATCAGGACATTGTTCATGTAGAACGGTGGTATTATTTCCTTTTTTCTTTTCCTGCTGAAGATGACTAGCTCCGTTTTGGCCTCGTTTATTTTAATCTTCCAACGGTCGAAGTGCTTAGATATTAAGTCGGTATGTTTATTTACATTTGTTTGCGCAAGTTTTTTGCTCCAAGAACTAGAAAATACTGCGGTGTCGTCGGCAAATAGAGCTAGTTGGGTGTTGGTCGTTACCGGGATGTCGTTAATATAATACGATAAATATTAAATTAAAAATTTAAAAAAACTCCCGATTGCTAAAAAAACCTTGGACATATAAATAAAAAGGATGAAATAATCCAAGCTATCATCTTAGTTTATTCATCGTTTGAATTATGATCGGTGCAGTCAATATTTCGAATTGTAGTAATCTTGTTACTCCCCTCTATGCAGTCGGGAGACGTCATTAATTGTTCGAGGATGCGGAAAAGGACGTCTCCCGACTGCATAGAGGGGAGTAACAAGATTACTACAATTCGAAATATTGACTGCACCGATCATAATTCAAACGATGAATAAACTAAGATGATAGCTTGGATTATTTCATCCTTTTTCTTTATATGTCCAAGGTTTTTTTAGCAATCGGGAGTTTTTTTAAATTTTTAATTTAATATTTATTTCATTCTTTTTAAATCTTCTGATTGTATCTAACTGCCGCGGCCGAGTGCTTTTGGAATTCTTGAATTCATATATTCTCCACTCGAGAATTTTTAAATTCATATATTGTCCACACAAGAAAAATAAATCTGTTTATAATCGTGATTTTTATTTCAATATTAATTTGTTTATAATCGTGGATTTTATTTCAATATTAATTTTTTGATAAATTTGTTTATAAACGTGATTTTCATTTGAATATTAACTTGAATTGAACCCTCGGGTCAACCCCCTGGGTCACCAGTGACTCATAGCCCCGTACAATTTAGCTGGGTGCCGAAGAATGGTCGTGATCGGAGGGTTAATCAAGATTGATATTGTTGAAAATTGATAAATTCATTTTTATACGTTTTTTGTTTTGATTAAAGAATTATTGAAGAATTAATTCATGAAATTGATTTATAATAGTTACTCTAATGCTGGAAATCGATGTATGAGATTTATCTCTGAACAATTTTTGATAAATTTGTTTATACTCGTGACTTTCATTTTAATATTAATTTTTTGATGAATTTTTTTATAAACGTGATTTTCATTTGAATATTAATTTGAATTGAACCCTCGGGTCAACCCCTGGGTCACCAGTGACTCATAGCCCCGTACAATTTAGCTGGGTGCCGAAGAATGGTCGTGACCGGAGGGTTAATCAAGTTTGATATTGTTGAAAATTGATAAATTCATTTTTATACGTTTTTTTGTTTTCATTAAAAAATTATTGAAGAATTAATTCATGAAATTGATTTATAATAGTTACTCTAATGTTGGAAATCGATGTATGAGATTTATCTCTGAACAATTTTTGATAAATTTGTTTATAATCGTGATTTTCATTTTAATGTTAATTTTTTGATGAATTTGTTTATAATCGTCATTTTTATTTCAATATTAATTTGTCGATAAATTTGTTTATAATCATGATTTTTATTTTAATATTAATTTGTTGATAAATTTCTTTATAATCATGATTCTTATTTCAATATTAATTTGTCGATAAATTTGTTTATAATCATGATTTTTATTTTAATATTAATTTGTTGATAAATTTGTTTATAACCGTGATTTTCATTTCAATATTAATTTTTTCATAAATTTGTTTATAATCGTGATTTTTATTTCAATATTAATTTTTTGATTAATTTGTTTATAAACGTGATTTTTATTTGAATATTAATTTGAATTGAACCCTCGGGTCAATCCCTGGGTCACCAGTGACTCATAGCCCCGTACAATTTAGCTGGGTGCCGAAGAATGGTCGTGACCGGAGGGTAAATCAAGTTTGATATTGTTGAAAATTGATGAATTTATTTTTATACGTTTTTTTGTTTTGATTAAAGAATTATTGAAGAATTAATTCATGAAATTGATTTATAATAGTTACTCTAATGCTGGAAATCGATGTATGAGATTTATCTCTGAACAATTTTCGATAAATTTGTTTATAATCGTGATTTTCATTCCAATCTTAATTTGTTGATAAATTTGTTTATAACCGTGATTTTCATTTCAATATTAATTTGTTCATAAATTTGTTTATAATCGTGATTTTTATTTCAATATTAATTTGTTCATAAATTTGTTTATAATCGTGATTTTTATTTCAATATTAATTTTTTGACGAATTTGTTTATAAACGTCATTTTCATTCGAATATTAATTTGAATTGAACCCTCGGGTCAACCCCTGGGTCACCAGTGACTCATAGCCCCGTACAATTTAGCTGGGTGCCGAAGAATGGTCGTGACCAGAGCGTTGATCAAATTTCATATTGTTGAAAATTGATAAATTTTTTTTAGACGTTTTTTTCGATCGAAGAATGAACGTTTTTCTGATTGAAGAACGATTCTTGTCGTTTTTCATAGCGCGAGAAGTTGAGCTGCGCACTGGCAGCACAACACCCGTGCATCCAAGAAGATGAAACGTCGACGTTGCTCAGTCAATAATTTTGATGATCCACTGCTTCCATCCTACCAATGATATGGTAATTCGTGGAGTCAATGTCAGCGCTCTACAGTTATTGTAGAACGCGGCTGGTACAGCCTTGGACGCATGTCAGCGCAACATCCTTTATGTTAAGCGCGGCTGGGACCAGCCTTGACCACAATTTAGCGCAACATCCTTCATGTTAAGCGCGGCTTAGATCAGCCTTCACCACGATTCACTCGTACATCAGCGAATTCGATTTGTGCTGGACGATGACTGACGTCGATGATTTGTCCAGCCTATGCTGACTTGACATCGGACATTGTTTGTACCGCTCCAAGCCGTACCTGCTATTGTAAAATTAGAAGAAAAAAAATATATATATAAATACATGTCGAACCTCACAGAGAGAAAAAAAAATATAAATACGTGCCGAACACCACAGAGAGCACCAAATTATCCTGAAAAAAATGACAAATTATCCTGAAATAAGGTGAAAGATCGTCATGTCAATTAATATTTCAATTCCTATCAAACTGATACTTGTTTCGCTAATAATACGGATGACATTTGAAAACGAAGCTACAAACTTAGAATTCTGATCGAACAATATCAGAGAAGAAAAATTATTATACAGAAGAGCAAGGGTTATTCGAGTTTTCAATCAGAGTGAACATCGAATGAAGATTGTTGACTGAATAAACTGTATCGATAAGGATGACTGACAGCGTTAATTAGGAATTGATTAGAATTCAGCTATTCTCCATGCATGTAAATTCGAAACACTTATTTTACTATTAAGGATGAGATTTGAAGACGAAGCTTCAAACTTAGAATTCTGATTGAAAAAATTAATATGAAGAAAAAAACCTTATAGGTTATGCTTACCGTAAAGCCGGCTAGACACCTTGTAGGTTATGTTTGCCGTTATGTCAACTGATGGAGATTATTTCCTTATCGCAGCAAGAGCTGTCAGATGCCGAAACCGATGGATACCGCGAACAATGAATTAATTTTTTTTTCAATCACTTGGTTAAATCAATCAACCGGGAGTTAATATTAAATAAATAAAAAATAAATAACGACGTACGGTTTTCAACTATATATATATATATATATATATATATATATATATATATATATAGATAGATAGGTGTATGTGAAGTCACATCGCCGACGATGTCACCCCTCCTTCGAACAACCAATCGCGAGGGGCTGAAGGCGATGGACTACATCCACGAATCCGAGAGAGACAACACTATCGGCCCTCGCTGCGGAGCGAGAGAGAAAGAAACAGTCCGCGTAGTCTACCGTCTGAAGCGAGTACTGAGCGGCGAACGGGGAACGGCGATAAGTTCAGGGGACATATCGCAAAATGCGATATGTCCCCTCCTTTGAATTTGTCGATATTTTAAACATTGAATATCTTTACGAGTTTGCTTCCGATCATAAATATTATGAAAAAAGACCTTCTCCGTGACCCACAGAATTGATGTGCCAAAATCTGTCAGGAGGGGATATGCCGTTTGGCCAAACACTTCAGCCTAAAAATGCAGCTATTTCGCGGGCAGGCGGTGAAACACATAACTCCCGTTTTTTGCCCCGTGGGCAATCGGGAGTTAAAAAGAGGACAGGGCCTAAGATTGAGCCCTGAGGTACTCCTGCTGCTATTTTTTGTGATTTAGACGGTTCATTGTTTGCGATTACTGTAAACGTTCTGTTCCTCAGATATCCTTGAATTATTTTAATTAAATAGAGCGGAAGGTTCAGTCTGATCAATTTATATACGAGTCCTTTATGCCAGACCGTGTCAAATGCTTTTTCTATGTCTAGTAATGCTACCGCTGTTGACTTATTGGTATTAAAATTCATACTGATATGGTTTGTTAGCCTGGCAAGCTGTTGGACCGTGTTATGGCCCTCACGGAATCTAAATTGTTGAGGAATAAGTTGTTTGGTCAGTTTCTCGTGGATTTTGAGTCTGTTGTGTATGATGTTTTCAAAGATTTTACTTAGTGTTGGGAGCAAACTGATCGGCCTGTAATTTTGGGGGAACAGTTTGTCTTTACCGGGTTTTTGGAATGCCAGAACGTTCGCATGCTTCCAGTTACTTGGGAAGTGTGAGAGTTTGAAACTACAGTTGAAGATGTACGTAATCTGTACTAACGCGATGCGTGGTAGGTGTTTTAGTACAATATTTTGGATTTCATCAGGGCCGGGCGCTTTTTTTGGTCTTGTTTTCTTAATTGCCAGTGCAATTTCTTTGGGCGTTGCATATTTAATGTCATTAATGTCTATCTCTGTCCTTAATAACTCTCTATATTCTAGATTTACGGTACGCTCCAGATTATCACAGCCCATGTTTTCCGTGAGGTGGTGAACTTTCTCGAAATTTTCTGCCAGTGTATTCGCTTTCTGTTCATTACTAGTAGCTAGGCCTTGAGTACTATGCAGTGTCGGTATGAAATTTGAGGATTGTTTGGTGAAGACTTTCGCCATTTTCCAAATTGAATTATCTTGGATATTGAGACTTTTTAGTTTCCTGTTCCACTGTTCGTTTGAATGTTCTTTAATCCGTTGTTTGATTTGTTTTGAGAGAAAATTCCGAACCTTGCTCCAGAGATTGTCTCGCGTGGATTGGAAGAGTCTGCGAACTCTGTTTCGTGTCTTGATTAGTAGTTGGATGTCGCTGGGTAGGGTGAGAGCGACTGAGTGATATTTGTTGGCTGGTATGGCTACTGTCATTGCTTTGCTAATCGTTTCTGTGAGATTTGCTACACAGTTGTCAATTTGTTGTTTGGTTCGTAGGTTTGGCTCTATTTTGATATTTAAATTGATGTAATTTGTAAATTTGCTCCAGTCTGCGTTTTTATAGTTTAGTATCTTTTTATTTTTAATTTTATCTATTACTGTGTCATTTAGAGTGAGGATAAGAGGTAAGTGGTCTGAGTCCAGTTCATTAATGGTTTCGATGCTGATATTTTTGACGTTTTTGATTAGTGCAAAGTCTACAATACTAGGTGGGCCTTGGTTATACGGATAGAGTGTAAATGTGTCTGGTGCTAGAACTGTTGTGTTTGATTGGCTTGTATATTTAAATATGATTTTTCCGTTTTGATTGTTATTCGAGCAGTGCCAGTTAATATGTTTTGCATTAAAATCGCCGATTGTGATTACTGTGTTTGCTGTATTGAAGATTTTTTTTAGATCTGCCATTTCAATTTTTGTCTGCGGGCGGGCGTATACTGACGCGATTACAATGTTATTTCGGAGTTTAATTGCATGAGACTCGACCGATGTTGTGTCCAATTCTAGCTCTGAGCATATGATTTCATTTTTGCAAAAGATGGCTATTCCGCCGCCGGGTGTGTTCCCTGGGCGATCTTTTCTGAAAGTTTGGAAGCCTGGGATTTTGCATTTCATTTTTTCGGTGAGTTTTGATTCGTTAATTAGCAGAATGTCTATTTTATGTATTTCGAGAAAATCTATCACCTCACGGAGATTGCCTTTAAGCCCATTCGCGTTCCAGTGCGCGACGAGTATTTTCTTATTTGTGCAGATCGGCGTGTTATTCATATTTTGATATTACGGTAAAAAAGGCTACGCATTTTGATTGATAATCGTTACATCCCGCGAGATTGGCGTTGAGCTCAATCATCATTTTTAACATTTTCTTAAGGTCCAAGTGAGACTTGAGGATATTTATTTCGTTTACGATGCAACTGAATGTGGAAATATCATTCGAATTTTCTGTGGGCTCTTGCGAGTTTGTGTGTTCTACGCGTGGTTTATCGTTAATTCTGTATTGTGTTACCTCATGGATTATCTGTGGAGTACTATTTTTGGGCCTAGGCTCTGCGCTGGGCTGGAATGGTAACTCTGTTCGGTGGCGAAGTGGTGGGAAGGAGTTCATGTTAGGTGGTTTTGTGGCCGTTGGTGGAAGTCGTTGCGCTTTTGTTGCTGCCGCTGTGCGTCTGCGCGTTTCCGCTTTCTCGAGTTGCTGCTTGTAGACTCTGCAGTCCTTGGAGTTGGCCGGATGTTCCCCGTGACAATTGGTGCACTGCGGGCTGGCTTCCGGTAGTTTGTCGCAGTCCTTGGTGAGGTGGTGTTTGATGCATTTAACACACCTTGGCTCACGATGGCAGAAGTTCGTACCGTGGTTGAACCCTTGACAGCGATAACACTGTGATATTTTCTTGGGGTTCTTGTATTTATCCCATCTGATCCTCACTGAACAGATGTATCGGACGCTTCTGAGTGCCCTTAGGTTTGTCAATGCATCGAATGAAGCATAGTACATTGGGTACTCTTTATTGGAGTTTTGTCCGGGCTTCATTTCTTTGATTTTTAACGGTGTAAAGCCGTTTGCTATCAAGTCCTCAGTGATGTCTTTTTCGTCAAGGCGCGGTAGTCCTTTGATCACAAGTTTTTTCCTGTTTCTGGCTCCTGGTAGCGTACGTATGGTAGGCCACCGACCAGTTGTTGAGGAGACTCGAGAGTGCGTCGAAGTCTTGTTTTTCTTTCGGGTAGATGGACATTGCTGTTCGTGAGAAGTTGAGGTTAGTTCCGTTGTGGTGCTTCATTATTTGTAGGTGTATTTTCGCTTTCATTTCAGGGTCGATGTCTTCATTGTTTATTATTATGGGTGAGACCTTATCTGGCTTCTGGACCACTTCGATATCTTCTGACATGACTGTCTCTGCATCAGTGTCGTACCCGTCCAATAAGACTTCGAATTTGTTGCTGACCGGCAATTCGGCTTTTTCCTTACTTCGTTTTTTCATGTTGTTTTCCTTGTCTTGAGCGTCGGCGGGACGTTTCTTTTTGTTGTTATCTTGTTTTTTGTAAGTTACTGCTGTGTATGCTTGCCCTTCCGACATGGTTGATGCCTGGGATGGGCTTACTGCTAGTGGTGGTCCGGGTGGATCCACTATGATGGAATTTTCCCAATTCAGGTTTGGCACGGTTTTAACTCTACACGTTTATTGTACAACACGGTCTGATGTCTGTTCACTGTCCTGATGGAATCTGTCACTGATACCATCCTATCTGATCTGATCGTGATCGATGGGCGATTACTCGGCTGAGCGGCTACTCTTATATAGCCCGTGGGGTGCTCGCCCGGCTGCGAGCGAGACGGCCGCGGCTCGCCACCTAGCGGCTGAGACGCGAACTCAGCTCCCTCGGGACACCGTGGTGCCGGAGACCGGGCTCCCGAAGCCTCGATCGATCGTCAGGGCTGTGCCTATATACGGAGCAGCCCCCTTTTTTATGTTTCGTAATTTGATTTATTATTTTTATTATTAATATTTTTATTTTTGGAGCCGGGTCGTGGGGGTGGCGCACAACAAGTTCCCCCCCTTCTGGAAGACCGGCTCATGTAGTAAAATGGAAAAATGAAAATTTTAATGTTGTTTTTCGGTTGATCGGAGGTTATACCGATGTTTTTCCCCTGTTTGTGTTGTGTTGTTGGTGTGTGGGGATCGTTGAATCAGCTTTGATTCGTGTATTTGGGATGGGATTTGGGTTGCGTGTGCAATCGATGGGGCACCCATACGAGTTCGCGTTGGGGTTTTTTCCGGAAACGATGTTTCTTCGCGTGGTGCAGATTGAACCTGCCATGGTTCTGATGATTGTGGAGGGTCTTCCTCGCGTTGAACGGTTGGTGGAGAATCTGTTTGCGTTCTCGTAGTAGGGGATCCGTGTAACGAAGTTTCCGCGGATTGGGTGGTTTGAACCGTTGGTGGTTCGCCTGCGTGTGGAGACCCAGAATAGGGGCTGGTATCAAATCGTCGGCATGGCTTGAGCAGGTTACCGTGCGTCTTTACCAACCGATTTTCTTTGGTTACGATGTATGTTTCGCTCCCGAGATTACGTTGTATTTCAAACGGTCCTTCCCAGGTAGGTGCGAAACCGGCGTGAAATCCTTCACTTGCTTTTGATTGGGCATGCGTTTTTGCATACACGTAGTCCCCTGGCTTATACCGAGTGGGAGTTTCCTGGACTTTGGCGTATCGGTTCTGATATTTTCGCTGGTTCTCTCGGATCAGCTGATTTCTTTCGCTCTGTCCCGTGGGGGTGTTTTCGTGGAATTTCCAATCCCCTGGTCGTCGCAATGTCTTTCCGAGGAGTGCCTCGCTCGGCGTGAGTTCTGTTGCTCCATTTTCCCTAGTGCGTAGGTTGAATAGTATTCTCGGTAAGTGTGTATCCCACCGCCGATGGTTCTCATCTTTGAGGTGTAGTCATAGACCCTTCTTGATTTCCTGGTTTCGTCTCTCGGTGGGATTTGCACGCGGATGATACACGGGGGTAGTCCAGTGACTTGCTTGCCATTTCTCGCAAGCCTCGATCCATTTTGACCCGACGAATTGAGGTCCGTTGTCGGACAATATTGCCTTCGGGTAACCCCATCGGCTAAAAACTTCGTTGTCCAATATTTTGATGAGGTGGACCGTCTCCGTGGAGCCGAGGGTAAAGGCCTCGGTCCATCGTGAGAAAAGATCGGTAACGACCAGTATGAATCGTTTGCCTTTGGTTGAACGGGGATAAGGTCCCATTAAATCAACGGCTACGATTTCCTACGGCTTCGTAGGTTGATGAGGTCGCAATTGATCGGTTTGTGTTGGTCGTGTGGCCTTCGTACAGGCGCATGAGTGGCATTTTTGCACGTAGTCTCTGACTTCTTGCCGCAGGTTTTTCCACGTGTAGTGTTCTCGGATGGCTCGTAAAGTTTCTTTGGCGCCGGGGTGTCCAGCTAAATTCGAGTCGTGGTATTCGTACAGCACTCGTTGTTTTTGAGATTCGGGAACGATCAATTTAAACGAGTCTTGTATTTTTCTAAAAAATCCGTTTGGTGAGATTCGGTATTCGGGATCGTTTTCTCGCAGGTTGGTGGCCAATCTTTGGAGTTCCGGGTCCGTCTGCTGACTTTGGATGATGTCGTCCAACAAACTTCCTGTCGTGATGGCGAACAAGTCTGGGTCGGTGGTATTTCCTCGTGTGTTTTCGTGTTCCGCTGGCAAGAGTCGCTCGGGATCCTCCAGGTTTTGCGCGATTTCATCCACGGGGTGTCTGGAAAGGGCATCGGCGAGTTCGTTGGCTCGCCCTGGTACGTGTTCGACTGTATATTGAAGCTCTTCCAATAAAATAGTCCACCGGCTTAATTTCGCTTTTTCGTTCTTCATTCGTCGTAACCAAACCAGCGCTCGGTTGTCGGTTCTCAGTAGAAACGGATGGTCTTCCAAGTAACAACGGTATCTCTTGATGGCCCATACCACGGCTAAGCATTCTTGTTCGTTGCTATGGTAACGTTTTTGGGTACCGTTGAATTTTGCGCTCGCGTAGCTGATTATTTTCTTTTCCTTTTCAGGTGTCTCTTGATATAAGACGGCTCCCATTCCTATCCGGCTGGCGTCGGTTTGAAACACGTATCTTAGGCTTGGATCTGGTCTGCTGAGCTTCAATGGTTTCGCAATTTCTCGTTTGATACTGTGGAAGGCTTCGTTCGCTTCGTTGGTCCATTGGAATTTTCCCTTCTTCGAGAGAAGGTCGGTTATTGGTGCGGTTATCGCTGCGAATTGTGGGACGTATTCCCGTAGCCAGTTGCACGTTCCCATGAGCTTCTGGATGTCTTTTTTCGATTTTGGCATCGGGAAATCAAGGATGACACCCACGTGCTCTGGTTGTGCCTCGTTCCCTGTGTCCGTAACGGTGTGTCCAAGGTACTTTAATTCGGTCTTACCGAAGTGACATTTCTCCCTTGCACAAGTGAGTCCGTGTCGTGCTAATCGTTCGAAGATTAGCGTCAGGTGGCGTAGATGCTCTTCCGAAGTCTTGGAAAAAACTATGATGTCATCGAGGTATACGATGCATATACTACCGATGTACCCGACGAGTACTTCCTGGCTCATAAACCGTTGGAAGGTGCTTGGAGCGTTTATCAGTCCGAAAGGCATAACCCGAAATTGATAGGTACCGCCACCAGGTGCGGTGAATGCCGTTAATTTCTTTGATGCAGGGTCCATGGGGATTTGCCAATAACCGCTCTTTAAATCGATTGTGGAGAAGATTTTGGCCATCCCGAGTTCTTTCAGTGCTTCGTGAATTCGTGGTATCGGCTGCATCACGTCTTCGGTGATCGCGTTGAGTCTACGATAATCCACGCAGAACCTTGGGCTACCGTCTTTTTTTGTAACGATTACGATCGGTGAACTGTATGGTGATGTACACGGTTCAATGATGCCGTCTGCGAGCATCGAAGTAATCTGTTCTTGTATAATTTTTTTCTTCTCGTTAGAGTATTTGTATGGGGCTGGTCGAAACGTCTGATCCGTGGTGAGTTGGATTTCGTGTTTCGTACTCTGCGTCTGAGCTAGTCTTCCCTTGATGTTGAAGATCCGTGCGTGTGTTTGGAGTAACTCGTTGAATTTTCCAATCCATTCCTGGGGGAAATGATGTTGGGTTTCCTGTATATCGAAGGTGCCCGTGCTTCCGTGTGGTACGGGGGCATTTATAAGACGGACCGAGAATCGTTTCGTGGTTCCGAGATAGACAATCCCGTAGTGTAAGTCCGTGACTGCGTGATTAGCTACTAACCACGGATAACCCAGTATTAGTGGTTCCCGGAGTGTTGGGGCCACCCAAGCTTCCACCGGTAAGGTACAGCCTTGTATCTCGATTTCAAAGTTCGTTTCACCAATAAGTTCCATTTGCGCATCCCTCCCTCCGAGGTTTGCACGAGCGTGTTTGCGTGTGATCGGTTGTCGGGAAGGAACGTGACGTGGGTTTATAAAGCAGTGACTAGCAAAGCAGTCGATGGCTGCACATATTTTTCCATATATTTCTTTTCCATGTAACCTAACCCAGATGTGGGGGAGCAGGTTACTTTCCGTTATTTCGGTGAGCCCTAGTTCTGGCGAGGGGCGGCCGATCTGGCTCCTTCTGTCGCCCGATTGGCGTTTCCCGAACTGGTCTCTTGGTCAGCTCGTTTTCGGGCCAATACCGGACAGTCTTTATGAAAGTGTTTTTCTGGACAATGCCAGCATTGTGGTGGTTGCGACGTGCCGATAGTTGGTCTTACCGGTCGATCGTTTCTTTTTCTTCGGGTTTTTGTTTCGGTGTGGGAAGACGATCTGCGAGATCGTATTCGGCCTCAATGGCTTTGCTCATCAATACTGACACGGTTTGTGGGTTGGATGGCCGGATGGTCATACGTATTTCTGGACGCAAAAGCTCCAGCAGCGTCGCTACCCTGGTGGCTTCCGGTTCCTCGCGTCGTATGCGTTGATAGAGTAAGCATTTTTGTTGTAGGAATAATCCGGCAGACTCTTTTTCTCCTTGTTTTCGTGAAAAAAGTTGGCCGTTTAGTCGGGATATGATCGCCGGACTATCGTATCGAGAGAGGAGTAGTTCCTGAAATTTCTCCCAATCAAAGTCTAATGGTCGGTAGAGACTCCACCATCTTGCAGCCTCGCCGGTGAGACCAGAAGCCGCAACGGCCGTTTTGACGTTTTCGGGTGTTCGGTGGTCGACGAAATATTCGTTGCATCTGACAACGAATCGGTTGGGGTCTTCGTGATCGAGTCCCCCGTACGTGGGCAAGGGTACTCTCGGTGCGTTGTTGAGAGCCTGGAGCAGGGCTTCGAGGTTCGCAAGTGGACCGTTGACGTTGGGTTCCGGTCGTGCTCCTTGAGGAACTTCTGGATCGGGCTCATCCATTTCGGGGTCGGGGGGATTTTCTTCGGGGTGTTGGTTGGGCGCCACTAGGTTTTTATCCACTCCTAGAAGTGCGAGTAGTTGGTCGGCGGGTGGTGATAATCCTCGGAGCCGTAGCGACTGTCTTGCTGGAGCTCGAGGCGAATGCTTGACTGGCATGTGTGTGATCGGTAGAGCGGTAGGCGGGTCAGTTGAAACGGCAATGTTTCTTTATGCCCCACGTTGGGCGCCAATTGACATAAACGCTAAAGCGGACGATTCGATGTCCTCGTTTCCAACGGCGTGTAGAGGTGCTGCTGATCCGTGACGAGTTGGTTTGAACGTGTAACGCCGCGATGGAGCGAGTCAAGGGGGGACGCTCGGGGGTGGGTGATGAATAAGTTTCGGAGATGAAATGTAAAGAGAATATGTATGTTGGTTTATTTATTATTTTCGTTTGAGTGGATTTGATGTGAGTGCATGGGTGTGTGTGTGTGTGTGGTGTACTTAGCCTAGGATATAACATTTTGGTATAACGTATTAATATAAAAAATAATAAATAAAGTAAAGATATTCGAGGGACCAAAATTATATAAAAATAGGGACGCGTTAGAGGGCAAAAAAAACAATCATTTCGAAGAATAGTGTGGAGGGTTATGGAGAATGGTCGGTGGGGGGGGGGTGTGTGGAGTTTTTTTGGGGGGGCTCTGTAGTATTGGCTGTTGTCCCCGTGGGTTGGTTGGTGGACGACGAGGACGGGTACTACGTCGTTGGTAGTATGCGGCTTCTTCTGCGGGAATGACCTGGATCCGTCGGATGATTGGACGTGCCCGTGGTGGTGGAGTGACGGGTATCACTGACGTGGTTCCTTGTGAGAGCGCTTCGCTGGCCAGCGCCCCTTCGAGAAGCTCCTCAAGCTCCTGGTAGAGGGCTCCGTAGTCGGGTGATGGTGGACGCTCCGTTTGGTCTGGAGGAGGAGTGGTGGGAGGAGAGATAGGAGGAAGGAAGTGAGGGTTGCCGTATGTGAAGGTAGGAAGGTCGAGAGGGGAAAGAGGTCGAAGGGATCGTGGGGAACAAGGATCGATAGCGTATTGGCACCGTACGACGGGGGGAGCCCCAATCGTGACTCGTCGCCGAAGTACGCGCCTTACGTACGAAGGATTTTTTTTATTTTTAGGCATGACTGTGGACAAGGAAAAAAGAGGTCCATGATGGAATTAGGTAGGGTAGAATTAGTGATGAAGAAATAAGAACCCGTGTACGTGATTGAGTGTAGGTGTGAGAGTGTGGTTATGTGTAGGTGGCTTGGGGACAAGATGTGTAGATGGTGTGAATGATTTTGGAAAGACGTTTTTTTAAGGGGTATGACGTGGTTTGTGTGGGTGATTCCCTCTGGTTGTTTTAGCTCGTTTGGTTTCGCTCTTTCGAGGGAGAACCACCTGAACGGTGGAATATGTAGGACTGCCCCTTAATAGGGGAAGAACCCAGCTGAACGGCGGAGTCTGTAGGACTGCCCCTTAATAGGGGGAGAACCCACCTAAACGGTGGAGTATGTAGGACTGCCCCTTAATAGGGGGAGAACCCACCTGAATGGTGGAGTATGTAGGACTGCCCCTTAATAGGGGGAGAACCCACCTGAACGGTGGAGTATGTAGGACTGACCCCTTAAAAGGGGAGAGAACCCACCTGGTCGGTGATGTACCTAAACTAACCTGAAGAAGTTTAAGTGGAGAAAAGAAAGAAGAGCGAAGAGATTGAGTGGAGTGAGAGAATAATAGTTTGTCTGCAAAGAGGAGAGAGAGTGAGAGAGAGAGAGAGAGAAGAGAGAGAGAGAGAGAGAGAGAGAGAGAGAGAGAGAGAGAGAGAGAGAGAGGCAAAGCGAGAGAGGAAGATAGAGTGATGGAGTGTTCGTCAAAAGGATCAATTTTCACTTTGGCAGTGAGGGGTATTGATACCTTTTCGCTGTTTGTGTCTCTTAACTCGCAAAAAAATTGGAGTGAGATGTCGTTCCTAGTCGGGACGGTACCTTTCCTGTTCGGAAAGGAGGGCGATTACTCGTTCAGTTCAAAATATATATTTATTCATCTTTTGCACAAGTGTTTACAACATTTATTCGTTTTTTTTTTTTTTTTTTTACTTATATACTATTCCCGTTCACTTGGAACTTAACTAGTTAATAGTAGTATCACATTAAATGAAGCTTTTCTTTTAATTTTATTAGGAACATTTTCTTAGTTTTAGTTATAATTGGTTTTTGGTAAAAATTTGAAAAAAAGCCATTAGGTTGTTTCGTGTCTTAAAATCTAGATCTTACTTCTAACTTAAGAACCTATATATACTATTTACACTATTTACAATGTTTTATTCGAGCAGCAACTGATGCGGCAGTTTGTGTTTTGTTTTGAATGGAGCATTCTCTTTGTTGGTCTTTCCTATATTTTCCAATATGTTTAGATGTTGTATTTGTTCAGTGTAGAATTGTTTACTTGCACAATGCAACTCTTTTCTTAGTTCATTCATTTGTGCTTTCTTCCATAGGTCTGTGTTTCTTAAGCGCGGTTCCGCTTTTATAATCATTCTAAGTGTTTTGTTTTGGATTATTTGTAATTTACTAATGTTTCTTTTACTTGTATTGCTCCATATTGGTGTCGCATACATCATTACGGGTTTGATAATCGCTTTGTACAGTAAGAGTTTGTTTTTTTCTTTCAGTTCACTTTTTCTGCATAGCAAGTGGTATAGCATACCTTTGACTTTTTGTAATTTATTGACTATTGCATCGATGTGTTTGTTGAAATTCAGTTGTTTATCCAGGATTACTCCTAGATATTTTGCATTGTCCTTAGGTTCGATTATTGTATTGTTCATACGAAATTGGGGATTTTCCTGTTCTTTTTTAATTTTTTTGGTGAAAATTACAAGCTCGGTTTTCTCTTCGTTGATTTTTATTTTCCATTTGCTAAAGTGTTCATTTATTATATCTATGTGTTTTTGTACTTTGTTTATGGCTACCCTTTTTTGCCATGAGGCAGAGTAGATTGCCGTATCATCTGCGTATAATGCTATTTCTGTGTCGTTGGTTGTCGGTATGTCGTTGATATAGTATAGGAACAGTACGGGTCCCAGGATTGATCCTTGTGGGACTCCTGCTGCGATTGTTTTTCTGTGAGAGAATTCACCATTGACTAGTACCACGAAAGTTCTGTTTTTCAAATATTGAAGTATTATTTTGATTAAGTATAATGGTAGATTATATGTTGATAGTTTATAGACGAGACCTTTTTGCCAAACTGTGTCAAATGCCTTTTCGATATCAAGTAGTACTAGCGCCGTTGATTTTTTTAAATTGAAATTGGTGGAAATGTGATTTGTGAGTCTGACTAGTTGGTGAACTGTGCTGTGTTTTGGTCTGAATCCGAATTGTTGAGGTAATAGTTGGCTGTTGTTGTGTTCGTGCGTTTTGAGTCGGTTATAAATGATTTTCTCGAAGATTTTGCTCAGTGTCGGTAATAAGCTAATTGGACGGTAATTTTGTGGAAAGAGCTTGTCTTTTCCAGGTTTTTCGAAGGCCAATACGTTAGCGTGTTTCCAGGTTTTTGGAAAGTATGATATTCGTAAGCAGCTGTTGAAGATGTTAGTTATTTGCATGATTGCTTTGTGTGGCAGATTTTTCAATATTATATTTTGTATTGAGTCTGGTCCCGGAGCTTTTTTTGGTTTCGTGTTTTTTATGGCGGTCTTAATTTCATTTGGCGTTGTGTGTTTTATGCTGTTGGGTTCTACTTTTCCATTTTGGATTTCCAGGTATTTTCTGGTTACTATTTTATTTGTTGTGTTATTCCCCATATTTTCCGTAAGGTGATGGATTTTCTCGAAGTTGTCTGCAAGGATATTTGCTTTGTCTTTGTGACTGAATACTAGTCCATTTGGACCATGTAAAGTGGAGATCGTATTCATTCTTTGTTTAGTAAATGTTTTTGCCATTTTCCAGATTGAGTTGTCTTTAATATTCAGGCTTTTTAGCTTGTCTTCCCATCTTTTGTTGGTGAATTCTGTTATGAGTATTTTGACATTGTTGGCTAATTTGTTTTTTATTGTTTTGTATGCTTTTAGGCCTGTCGTTTGATATAATCTTCTGGCTCTGTTTCTAAGCTTGATTTGTGTTGTTATGTTAAGGGGCAGAGTAATAGGTTTTGTTGTAAATTTGTTTTTAGGTATTGCATGTTCTATGGCTTCTGTAATTGTTTTTGTCAAATTTTCTACACTTGTTTCGATGTCATCATTTGTGTTTAAGGGTGTCTTTATTTGTGTATTTGTGTTTAGGTACTGTGCAAATTTTTTCCAATCAGCTTTTTTGTAATTCAGTATTTGTTTGTCTTGCGTATCTATATGCGTATTTTGTATTTTGATTATAAGTGGGTGGTGGTCGGAGTCCAAGTCATTTATAGCTTCTATGGATCCGAAGTTTATGATGTTTTTAACTATCGCTATGTCTACAGTGCTGGGGGCTGCTTGATGATTATATGGGAAGAGTGTATGATTGTTAGGTGCCTTGATGGTGAGTTGTTTATTGTTAGTGTATTTGTGTATGATTTTGCTATTTCTATTGCTGTTCGTGCAGTTCCAGTTGATATGTTTTGAGTTCAAGTCGCCAATCATCAGGACTGAGTTTTTCGCTTGGAAGATGGTTTTTTGGTCATCAGTGTTTATTTTATTCTGTGGGGGTACGTACGCTGTGACTATTAAGAATTTATTTTGTATTTCGTATCCATGTGCTTCGAACGACTTGGTGTTAAATGGAATTTCAGATCCCTTCATATCATTTTTTACAAAAATTGCAACGCCGCCGCCTGCTGCGTTGTTTGGTCTGTCTTTTCTATAGCAAGTGTAACCTGGGATTTTGCATTTAATTTTGTTTTTTAATTTCGTTTCATTTACTAAAAAGATGTCTATTGCATTTGCTTCGAGAAAATCGCTCACTTCTGCGACGTGTTGCTTAAGCCCGTTTGCGTTCCAGTGCGCAATCGTTAGTATTGTGTTTTGTGTGTTATTATTTTAGGCCATAACTCAAGACTACCTCGTAAAATGCTTCGCATTGGCTGATTTTGTCGTGGCAGTTTGCTAGTTTGTTATTTAATTCTTTGACCATTTGCAGTAATTCCGATAGATTACAGCGGGAGTTAAGAATTTTGAATTCCTCGAAGATGTCGTTCAAAATATGTACCTCTCTCGAGATTGTACCTTCGTTGTTATTCTATTGTGTATGTTCGTTGGATTGCGTGCTTACAATATTGTTATTTTCATTACGTGTGATTTTATTTTGGTTACGCGTGTTTTCATTTTGATCACGTGTGATTTCAGTGTGTTTGTGTTGGGAGGGCTGTGTATTAACGCTGGGTAATACTCGCATTGTTTCGTTATGTCGCTGCTGCTGGGTTGCGACGTCATTGTACCTCTGCGTTGTTCTGAGCCTTGGAAAGGTTCGGTCGTTGATTTCCTCTGTGAACGGTTCCTGTGGTGGTACCGCTGGTGGCAGCCTGATGCCTCGGCCTCTCGTTCTGTTTTTCTGTATTTTTTCCAGATGCTTCTTATATATTTCACAGGTTGTCGAGTTAGCTGTGTGTTCCCCCTGGCAGTTGCAGCATTTTGGTGGATCGTCTTTCGGCTTGTCGCATTCCGAAGTGAGATGGTTTTTTCCGCATTTTACGCACTTTGGTGCGTACGTGCAGTTGCTCGTTCCGTGACCATGTGCTTGGCATCTGTAGCACTGTGTTGCGCCTCTGGGGTTCCTGTATTTCTCCCAGCGGATTTTCACTGAGCACAGAAATTGTATTTTTCTCACCGTTCTGACGTCGGTTGATGCTGGTACTGACGGGTAATAAACTGGATGTAGTTTCGGGCTCTTTGGACCTAATGACAGCGGTGCAATTTTGTTCACTTGTATACCGTGTTCGGTGATTTCGTCCTTGATTTCTTCTGTAGGTATCGGTGGAAGTCCTTTGATGACGAACTTCTTATCTTTTTGTTGCTGACTAGGGTATGAGTGCCACGGTATTTCTTCCTTGGTTAGAAGTTGCTTTATCTCGCTGCTCTCAGCCGCGTTGTTTGGATTTATCGTGAGCGCTGTTGCCGTCCATTGCATTTTAACCCCTTTGTATTTTGTTTTTATTTCTTCAAGTATTTTTACTTTCTTCTCTGCTGGAGTGTTGCCCCCCAGTACTATTGGTGGGCATCTTCCAGTCTTGGCAGTCTTGTTTGTGTTAGGTATCTCTGACGACTCCATTTCATTTTCGTTTTCGCTGCTCGAGTATTCATCTTCAGATATCGGATCGAATTGATTTTTCACTGGCACTTGAACTTGATATTCACTTGTTTTCTGTTTTTTGTTGATGGTTTCTTTGTTACTGGTCCTTTTGCCTTTTGCCATGTCGGCGATGCTTGATTCACTTCTCACTATATGTCTTGATCTCTTTTTTCTGATCACAAATGGATCATTGTCTGTTTTAACTTCCTTCTCGCTGGTGTCCGTCGCAAATGTTGACACTCTCACTATCACGTGATCAGTTGATCAAGTGATCTCAATGCGAATCGAGTCGAATCGTTGTGACACCACTCACGATCGAGTCGAATCAATGATCGAATGAGTCAATGTCTGATCTGATCGTCAATCGGGCGATTACTCGGCTGACCGGCTGCTCTTATATAGCCCGTGGGGTGCTCGCCCGGCTGCGAGCGAGACGGCCGCGGCTCGCCACCTAGCGGCTGAGACGCGAACTCAGCCCCCTCGGGACACCGTGGTGCCGGAGACCGGGCTCCCGAAGCCTCGATCGATCGTCAGGGCTGTGCCTATATACGGAGCAGCCCCCTTTTTTATGTTTCGTAATTTGATTTATTATTTTTATTATTAATATTTTTATTTTTGGAGCCGGGTCGTGGGGGTGGCGCACAACAGAATGAACTTTGATTTTTTGATTTCGGATGATCCAGCACCGAGTTATGAGTGGCACCGCAATTCAACTTTTTTCGAGACACGTCCAAACAATTGCTGCCATTGCCGTATTTTTTAATATTTCTTTGTACAAATTTCATGAAACATTCTTGAAATGCCATACTTCAATGTACCATTGGTTGAGTAAAGAAATTTTAACTGCGTCGCCAGAAAAAAAAATCACGAAAACATGGCTTTTTTCGTATGATTTGACCTTACCCCCCCCCCCCCTTAAAAGATTCGAAGACGGTAGTCAGGCGATCGTATCCAGTTCCATTCGGCCTTAGGCAAGCGGTAGGGCAAGAAATAACGGAAATGTTGGCAGCCGGCATAATTGAAAGATCGGAAAGCCAATTCTGCAATCCACTTCGGATCGTAGAGAAAAAAGACGGAAAAATCCGCATTTGCTTAGATGCACGCTTTATAAATAATGCGATTGAGTCCGATAACGAAGCACCGCCGCTGATCGGGGAGATTTTGCAAAAATATCACGGGACGCGATGTATGTCGACCACTGATTTAGCCTACGGCTATTGGCGGATCCCGTTGGAAATTAGTTCGCGACCGTATACAGCTTTTTTGTACGGGTCACAACTATATCAAATCTGTAGAATCCCTTTTGGTCTGAAAACCGCCGGTAGCGGGTTCATACGCGCTTTGAATTTTACACAAGGTAGTGAGTTCGATGCTTTTTTAACGTGTTACATTGACGATCTACTCATCACGTCACCGTCATTCGAAGAGCATTTGGCTCATCTTGATTCGTTGTTTCATAAGTTAGAATCACACAATTTCACGCTTCGTCTGGATACATCGTTCTTTATCCGCAAAGAGGTTGAATTTTTGGGATTTGTATTATCCACCGAAGGAGTTAGACCGAAACCCGAAAAACTTTACATTATACGGAATTTTTCTGAACCGACTAGTCGAAAAGAACTTCAGCAAATCATTGGCGTCTGTACGTATTATCGGCAGTTTAGTGTTCGTCACTCGAATTTAATTGACCTAATTCGTTCATTGCTGAAGAGCAAAAGTACGTGGATCTGGACCCCCGAGCACAGTCGCGCGTTTGCGGCGTTAAAGAATTCGTTCGCTGATAGCGTAACGCTGCACCACTTTCTTCCGGATGTACCATTTAAAATTCAAACTGACGCTTCGGATCGAGGCATCAGTGGAATTTTGTACCAAACCGATAAGGAGGGTGAGCATCGCATTATATCACTCGTCAGCCGATGCTTGAATGCAGCGGAAACCAATTATAATACGACTGAAAAGGAAATTCTTGCAATTATTTATACTATCGCAAAATGTCGAATTTACCTTGCTCGAAGATTGTTTTACGTGATCACGGATCACCACGCCCTCACTTTCTTAAACACAACTCCGTTTCACACTTCTCGTTTGGCTCGATGGAGCATCTATCTTCAGCAATATGAAATGATTATACAGCATTGTACTGGTCGGGATAATATCGTGGCCGATTTTTTTAGCCGCAATCCAGTCGGGAAGTTAGAATCAGAAAGTAATGCTAAACGTCTCCATATTGCCTTATTCGTGCAGAATCTCGTTATGGACGTCAGAAATCCATCACCGAACCCAAATACTCTCTATAAGCTCGCCTATCGTTACGATGAATTGCCCAAGGATATCCGTCGAGATTTGCAAAACATTCGGGAAATGCAGCTCAAAGATAATCGTTTGGGCGAGATAATAGCATCTAGTGAACGAGGACAAATCGTTCCCCGTTACCAGATCTACCGAGGAATTCTTTTTAAATCCGTACTTGAGGGGACACGTTGGCAGTTAGCGGTACCAATTACTCTAATCCATCGGTTGACTGAATTTACACATATTAAATTAGGCCATCCACGGGTCTCCAAAACCCTTGCGTATCTCAAATTAAATTTCGTCTGGGATAAAATGAATTTTACCGTCAAAAAATATGTTCTAGCTTGCGATCTTTGAACAATGAATCAATCCATGCAAGGAGAGTATCATCTTGTGTCAGCCAGTCGACCTTCCGAACTCGTGACCGTTGATTTTTACGGGCCGTTACCGCGTTCGATCGCCGGTGTCGAACATCTGTTTGTGGTTTTGGATGCGCATTCGAAATTCGTCAAACTATATCCTATAAAAGAAGCTAATACTCGTATCGCGTTAAACAAAATAATTGAGAATTATATTCCTGAGATGGGAAAGCCCGCCAAGACACTTTCTGACAATGGCACGCAGTTCACTTCGCCATTGTGGAAGTCACGTTTGCGCGAAGAGGGGATTCAAATAGTATTTTCGTCAATCCGTCATCCTCAGAGTAACCCGACCGAACGGGTAATGAGAGAACTTGGTCGGTTGTTCCGCACTCTATGTTCAGACGTGCACACAAAGTGGGCACAATATGTCCCGCGAATCGAAAAAGTTTTAAATATTACTGTGCATACCAGCACCGGTTACGCGCCACAAGAATTACGTTTCGGAAAACGCGTATCGGAACAGATCGACGACATGTTACCCTTTCCATCCGTCACCGATTTGACTCATGAGGAAAAAATGTCTCTTGCGGCATCGCGTATAAAATTGTATTTCGAATACCGAAAGCACACTCAAAAAAGTGTCTCGCGCGTTGATTTGGATGTCGGAGATCTTGTACTTTTGCGGGTGCCTATGCCGTCTAAAGCTTCGGATAAAGTCACGTCAAAATTTTTTCACCTGTTCCAGGGACCGTATCGTATCGCAACAGTTATCGGAGGTAACGCTTTTTTGTTGGTTGACCCGGATAATCCGCAAATAATAAAAAATGTTTATAACCGTTCGAGTCTAAGAAAGTACCGAAGTCCCATTTAACATATTGTTTCTAATTGCCTTTTTCATTTCAGCTGCTTGCAAACGTGTGGATGAAAAATGTGTGTGCATGAACGAGGTTTATGTAATTTAGTCGTCGAAGTCGCGCGCTCGTCAGCCCGATAATTATCGCCGATAAATTAGGGGGATAATTGTAATGAATGTATCACAACGCCTATGCCGGTAGGTACGCGAGTACCATCGAAGGTGCTGCCCGCTATCGGTCGCGGCAATTGTAAATTTTGTAATCGGGTCAGAGGTACCGAGGTGTACGTACCTCTGTTATATAGGTAAATTTGGTCACTGAGATGGGTCGACCCCCACCTCTCGTCCCAGTCGCTCGCGGTCTCTTGCCCGTTCACGACGTGCCGTGAACGATATAGTAACTCAGGTGTGATAATTTCCGCGTGCTGATAAAATCCGCGAATATCGCAGCCATCTCCCATCCGTGGTGATATAAAAAAAAAAAGTATCGTGCTAATACAAAAACGTGTGGAGGATGACCGTACGTATTTTATTTATGTGAAAGGTGCAAAATTGTTTTCGGAGCCGGCGCCCAATTATAACGCAATTTTTTTTTTCACGTGAATTATAGAAGGCGGCTGGGCTCAAGCGAGGCCTCACTTCTTTTTTCAATTTTGGCCATTAATTCCACTGCAATCTGTGACCCGTAATATTTGGATTTTAATTCCGATTCGTCGATGCTGGATCGACAATTCCGAATGACCACCCTATTTCGAACGATTTCACCAATGTCCATGTGGCTTCGACAAACATCGCATTTTGAACGTCCATGCCGGAGGTCGTGTGACGTCATTCACCGTTCGTGGTCCGACGACATTTGTCAGCTAAGTCGAGTGATTTAAAAGAAATACGAATTCGGAAATTTATAATAATTAAATTTTGTAAGCGTTACGAACTTTTCTATTTTATTCTATTCATTCATGGCGTGACATCCCGATTGCGCATGTGCGGATTTATGGGGATATATATATATATATATATATATATATATATATATATATATGGAGAAAACGGGATAATTGAAATTTCATCGCATCTGCATTGTGAATATTTTTTGTTGTTGTTTGTTTATACGTGATAATATTTGACAACGAGTTTCGTGTGTCAATCGTATTATTTTTCTACGCGTACCATATCGAATTTTTGTATTTTTCGTTCATTGGTCCGACACCCAGACCTATATAATTTTTGGAGCATTTCGTTATTTCAAGTTCAGTTCTCTGAATATGAGAATATATGTGAATATATATGAGGTATTCCACCCCATTTCGAACGGTCAAAAAGTTTTGCACTCCCAAGAAAATTGAAATTCGGTCAAAGTATTCAATTATATGAAAAAGGTAGTTTGAATTTTTTCAAATTTTTTGGATCGCATTTTTTTGAGTTTTTCAACATTTCAAAATGTTCTAAATACCGTTATATATTGAAAGCATACGATTAAACAGAAAAATGTTTCAGACAAAAAAGTTGCAGTTTTCCATAAACTTTGTGAAAACATTTTTCTTGGAATTTTTCGAGTTCAAAAAATGACCATTTTGATCAAAAATATACGAAAATAATTTTTTTCGGTCGGAATGTCACCTTCGATTTATCTCAAAAAATTCCTGAAAATACTCTGAAATGTGTAAAATAGACACGTATTTTTTTTGTTATGGCTCGATTAGTTGTTCCAAAGCTATGCCTTGGTTTATTAATAATATTTATTAAAGTTTTTTTAGAAAAATCCATTATTATGGAAAATCATAATCTCCCGAATTGTTTTTCTCAAATTTACAGATGAAAGAACATTTACAATAATAATATTAATGTTTTGGAGCTTATTGGATAATCGATAACGTAGATGAAACTCCATTGAACTCGTTCGAAAGCTAGGCTCTATAATCACTCGTTCAAAAAATTCAATGATTAAGTGAATAATTTTCTGTCCTAACATCATATTTTTTTATCATTGTTGTGTAAATGAATCAATGTAAAAACTGGGAAAAAGTGAAGCATAAACAGATCGTTTCAAGTTATTTATTTTTCCAGACTCGGTGAGTTACGAAGTCCGTGGCGAGCGAATATATTTTGCATTGGAGAATCCCATCCGGTCCTGGTATAGTGCAATGGTGTTTTTGGGTCTTCGGTACAGCTTTCACTCGCTTAAATCTCGATTCCATCTACGTTATCGATTATCTATGCTCCAATAAGCTCCAAAACATTAATATTATTATCGTAAATGTTCTTTCATCTGTAAATTTGAGAAAAACAATTCGGGAGATTATGATTTTCCATAATAATGGATTTTTCTAAAAAAACTTTAATAAATATTATTAATAAACCAAGGCATAGCTTTGGAACAACTCATCGAGCCATAACAAAAAAAATACGTGTCTATTTTACACATTTCAGAGTATTTTAAGGAATTTTTTGGGATAAATCGAAGGTGACATTCCGACCGAAAAAAATTATTTTCGTATATTTTTTATGAAAATGGTCATTTTTTAAACTCGAAAAATTCCAAGAAAAATGTTTTCACAAAGTTTATGGAAAACTGCAACTTTTTTGTCTGAAACATTTTTCTGTTTAATCGTATGCTTTCAATATATAACGTTATTTAGAAAATTTTGAAATGTTGAAAAACTCAAAAAAATGCGATCCAAAAAATTTGAAAAAATTCACACTACTCTTTTTTATATAATTGAATAATTTGACCAAATTTCAATTTTTTTGGGAGTGCCAAACTTTTTGACCGTTCGAAATGGGGTGGAATACCTCATATATAAGTCTGCTTATCCATATAGTATCGAAAGCTTTCTCAAGATCTATCAGATACACCGCCGCACAGTTGCTGTTCAAAGCCCAGCAAATATCTGAAGTCAATTTTGTAACGCCGTGGATAGTTGAATGTTTTTGCTTGAACCCAAATTGATGATCTGGGATCATATCATTTTCGCTTCAGAATCTGTTTATGGCTTTGTTAATTATTATTTCGAAAATTTTTCCAACCGTTGGTAGGAGGGTTATTGGTCTATAACTGCTAGGATCATTCTCTTTTTTCCAGGTTTATGTATAGCAACGACGGCTTTCTTCCAGCGATCTGGAAAATATGTTTGATTCAATGCATTGTTGAAGAGTATGCAATAATCTCGTGTAACAGGACATATTTGCATTATCATTTTGACTGTACCCTCAGTCAATTCGTCTTATCGACTAGGTCGGCGAATTTTCTCTTGCGTGCGCATGCGTCGATATTTTGACCACCCCACCAACTTGGTAACGTGATGGGCCCGCGGACCGGCGAGAGCCGACACTTCTAGTCCGACCAACATTGTTATTGGTCGTATTTATATTATAATTGACATCTCGAGCGGAGTATTGAAAATTTCGTCTTATCGAAATTTATTTTGAAACCACTACCTCCCACGGAAAGTCAAATAATCGAAGGGACGGAGATTACATTGTCAAAGGAATTATATTGTCAAGGAAACATCGTTGTACTGATTGTGAAATCCCTATGGGGAAAATTGAATAAATATTCGACAAACTGTAAGTACCTTTGGACTTTTATTGCAATCGAGGTGCTTTCGTTGTCATACATTTTCGCTTGTAGGGATTGTAATAGGGTCATCCCGACCGAATTCCCCCTGAGTAATTGGATAAGTTATTATCATTTTTAAAGTATTTTCGCTAGGGCAATTCCTAGCTGGCGCCCAACAACAATTATTAAATTGAAATTTATAAAAGCTATTTGACTCTTGAGCCCTGGCAGCCACCGACCCGGGCCGCGCTAGGTGAAAGGCGAAGTCGAAATATTTGTCAAAATAACGAAACGAAAAAATCGCCTGTCTCACTCGTATTATCTCTCTAGGAAGATGTTTTAGTGCTATATTCGGTATGTTGTCAATACCAGAAGACTTTTTCGTGTTTGAGCTTTTGAATACTTTGCTCAATGATTCCGTATTGGTAAAGAAGTCAAATCTGTTTTTTGGATTGTCAGCTGTATTTTCGCGATTTAAAGTTTGTATGCGTTTCGAGAGAATTGCATCCTCTTGCATTTCTAATTTTACTTCGTTTGTACGGCGCATCACAATATTCGTTAAACCTTCCCTACCCATTGCGTCGTTTTGTTTATGTATGGCCGCAACATGGGTAACTATAATTTCAATTTTTTCGACTGGATCTGTCACACAGAAGTTTCCGTCCCGGTCTACAGTCTGTTCCACAAGAAAGGGTGCGCGTTTTCTCGAAACGTTTCAAAGAAAACCTCATTTTTCTTTTTTAACACGAAAGTACTCATCAAACACTAGGGCGGACTCACTTTATAAACCGTCCAATCGCCTTTGTTCTCGATTATGGCCGGGCGCCTTCTGGGCATGCTTTCGACCAGTTTTTCGGCATATTCTGAACGTAGAGAGCACCATACCTTCCTAATTCGTCGAGAGAGCTGCTTCAGGGTGAATACACGCCTTCCTGCAAGTTTCCTCTTCACGATGCTCCACACATTTTCAATTGGATTTGCATCAGGAGATTGTGAAAGCTAGTTTCAAGTCGTAATGCCATTTTGCGCTTTCCAGCTCGTGTAGAGGCGACGCCTGCGATATTTGGGGTCGTTGTCCTCTTGAAGGATCCAATTATTAATGTCGGTTCCAAACATCTTTCTGTAGACTTCAGAAGACCACGTTGGTAAATTTTGACCTTTTTTTGAGCGTTGAGGTTCTCTGTAAAGAGCTCTGAACAGCCAAAACCGCGCTGTGAAAAGCGACCCCAAACATCTATCCTTATGTGGCGCTCAACAGTTCGCTGGAGGAAACGCTCACCAGTGGCAGACCAGGCACTTTTTATAGGAAACCATGCCCAAAAGTAAGCTTCGCTGGAAAAAATTATACCGGACCAAGAATTTAGCAGCAGCTGAGTATGAAAGACGTGGTCCGTGTGCATTTGTGAAGAGAAAAACGTTCAGCGTAGATAGCAGTAATTGCTCAATGTTGTGCAATATGCAACACTTCAAACGAGACTCAAACAAATCGGTGGTTCCGCCGTAGTCCTTTGAACGTACAATAAGGCCCAAAAAGGAAGGAAACGAAATCTTCAAAACTTCCGGAGAAAACGCGTACCTTTTCTTGTGGAACAGACTGTATCTTACAACGAGTTAGATTCACACCAGCCGCTTCTAACATACTTATTCGATTCAAAGGGATTTTTAAATCGCTGATATTAATCTTTCCTTTTGGCCTGAATGTTTAATTTATAATTGGAATCATGTTTTTTGGGTCATTAGCTGGTATATTTTTTATCTTGTTATCCCAGTACTTGTTAATTGACAATTTATACTCTTGTTTTAGACATTTTTTCGAACGCCCCAGCATGTTCTTGTAGGTATGCAATTGGGGATTATCATGAGCCATATAATTTCTATAGATATTGTTCATATTCGTGAGTAGTGAACTCTTGAGTCTTTGCAAGCTTTTTATATTTTTATTGGAGTAACTGTCTACGGTGTCTTTGCTTCTGATTTTTGGTACCGCATGGTTTATAGCTTTCCTTATTATTTTTTCTAACTTCAAGATGTTATTGTCTATTCCTTCATGGGTTAAATCTCGTTCGTTTGAAATTATTGTGGTGCAAATCCTCCTCAAGTAATTGTTAAGTTCTTGCCAATTCGCTTTTCTATAAATCAATCGGTGTGCTTCTTCTTGTGTTTCTATTTCCCAACTCGCTGCGATGCATTGAACATCGAATATTAAAGCGTTGTGGTCGCTATCGTAAGGAATCGTTCGAATACAGTTTTCAGCTTGAGCTGTTTCAATTTTTAGTCTACAGTCTGCTATGCATAAATCTAAGTATGACTGACAACAAGAATAGGTGGGAAAATCCGATCCATATAATTTCGCTTTGTAGTGTATATCATGGTCTTCTATCCATGTGTATAAAAATAAACTTCTTTGATTATTACTGACATTTTTCCAGCTTTCGTGTTTGCCATGTAGGTCTCCTACAATTACGTAATAATTATCTAATTTGTTTGATTTAAAGTGTTGGAAAATCTTGTGAAATTCTGCAGCGAATTCCTTCGATTTTCCACGAGGAGCGTACGTTGTTATCAGAAAAAGGTTTTTCCTATTTCCAATGTTAATTCTGATCACCAGGATTTCCAACGATTCCGTATTGTTTGAAAAATCTGTACCAACTATTTTAAATTTTATCGGTTTTTATGAGAATAGCAACACCTCCGCCTTGGGAATTGTGTGGCCTGTCTTTTGTTATCAAAATATAATTCTTGTATTCTACTTTGTGTTTTCCGTTGAGTTTCGTTTCATTTAGGAAAACAATGTCGGGACTGTGCTCTCCGACTAGTTTAAGCAGTGTTGCTTTTCTTTTATTTTGTATAAGAGAGTTTACGTTAATGGAGATTATTCTTAAGGGGACTGAGTCACCTAAAAAATTGAAAATATAAATATTTTTTTAGCGACACGGCCAATCCAAATTGGAAATCGATTTAACCCTCATAAAGTACCTATACTTAGCTATGATTTCAAATTTTTCCATAGCCGTATTAGTTATCTAGATGCTGTGAGATTTTTTACAAAATTTTTCACTTGTCGTAGTTTTCGGACCCTGCGACTCAATGGATTTTTAATTCTGACGTCTCATTTTCTTCGTAACAGACCTCATTCTCAGATGAGTGTAGGATTTTTTTTTATGTGATTTCTGGAAATTATGGCGACCTATAATGTGAAAAAAAAATTTTTTTTGTAACTTTTTGAAAAAAACGGTTGAATAATAGGTTACCATAAATTCGTTTTACCTCGTATCCAAAATCGTATCCCACACTCATCTGAGAATGACTGCGATTAGGAACAAAATGAGACGTCGGAATCAAAAATCCGTTCATCGGTGCGGTCCGAAAGCTACGACAAGCGATGAAGAATGGAGTGTCGGGAAACGAATTTCAAAGATGAAGTTGAGAAAAATCACTTCACTGGCCTATTCATGGTACTTCTTTCCTGTTTTTTGTTTCACTTGATCCTTGGGGACATTTCTCCTGTTTTTGAAGAAAAAATTACCCACAAAAAAAAATTTGAATTTTGAGAAAAAAAAATGAAAATGAAAAAAAAAAAAAAATTGTCGAATATCCAGAGAATGGAAGTTCGTTATCTAATTCTTATTCTTAAAACTAGAAAAACAGCTTTTACTAGATGATGTCAAAAATTTAGGTTAGGTGTCCCAACATGAAATTTCCATATCCTCGTTGAAGTAGACCAGTGAATGATAATTTCCCAATATATATTTTCGATTTCGGTGGCACACAGAAACTGTATCCACACAAAAACTGTAAGCACACACAAAATATATATTTCAAATTCAAAAAATAACAAACAGCTTACCGTGACCGGTATTTTTGTGACGTTTTCGAGATATTTCATGCCGATGCGAATGCATACGCAATCAGCCGTGCCTGCGCGATGGAGCGTCGATCAGTAGCGGCCACAATCTGCACTATGTTTCTTAGAAGTATCATTGATCGTACGGTCGGTAAAGTCGTTAACCCCCCTAAGCGCCGCAGCGTTGTACTACACATCTCGGTCGCCAGCACTGGCATCGCCATATCGTTTGATATTGCGAGATCGCGGTTAAACTAAAAAAAAAACAAAAGCAACACCTTTGCTTTTAATAGAGTATCGAGACTCAAGCACGATTCTTCATGAATTCAGGCTGGGAATTATTACGAAAAAAAACGTTATAAAAAATAATTCTTAATTTTTTAAAAATGTATAATTTTTTTTTCTTTGGAATCTCACACTCATTACTACCTACGTAACAAGTTTGAGGTCAAAATCTTCAAAACTAAAGAAGTTATAAGTACTTGAGTACAGATGTCAATAATTTTTTTAAATTTACGACTCTATTCAAATGCTCATAACTTTTTTATTTTTGAAGTTCGCGGTCTGAAATTTGGTACGTAGGTAGAAAATTGCATGGAGATTCAAAAAAAATCGATTTTTAGGTGACTCAGTCCCCTTAAGCGGTCTAATCTCAGATTCGTTTTAGTTATGTTTTGGTCGTTAATTACGTCTTCAGTCTCTTGGTGTTACTATTCGGAAAAGTTAATCAATTTTCCGTGAGTTATCTGGAATTGCTTGCATAACCCATGCGAATTGTTGTTGCATAGCTTCAAGGATAGATGAACTATCGTTTGGTTGAGAACTGCTGTTTTCCTCACTGTTGATGTTAAGATTTTGCGTACTTTTTTCGTAAAATCTGCAAAGCTTATCTTTGGAGTTGTGTATTTATTAACTGACGGACGCACTTGTTCTATTTTTTCCTGCAAAGTAGAACCTATTCTTCTCGTGTCTACTAAATCTTTTCAAAACGTTTTATTTTGTGTTTGTTTCGATTTATATTCGCTGTGTTTAGGGCATCTTTTTTTTGAAAAATGTTTATTAAATACGTAGATAAATTCGTGGTTTACAGGCATATGACAAACATAATAAAAAAAAACATGCCAAAGATATACGTTTGTTGGTTCCCATTGGCCGGACGTAGCTGGCCCTGCTGGGTAACTACAATATGTATCATAGACTGTGTGGAGACGAGATCGTTTCTCAAGCGCCTGTGTAGCGGAAATCTCTTTGGCCCATAGGCTCTGCATGAATGGAAAAATTAGGGTGTAGCAAAGAAAAAAAACCCTTCAGATAAAATATGACAATATAAAAAATATACTTAATATCTAATGACTAGAAAAGACATTTACACATTATCATTTAGAAATAAATAAATAAAGTTTAATAGGTACATTTGCAGAGGGGATCCTGTGATTATAATGTTACTTTAGGTACAATATTGGCTGACCTTAAATATCCTATTTCGTAATAATTGTGCTCGCGACTAAGAATACTTAAAGTTACTACTTATATCTAATATTCGCTCCTCGTAAGCCTAAGTGTTCGATGGACGTCGGTTTCTTATTTCTAGGGAATGATTTATTTTACGTAAAGTTAGCTCGGCCATGAAGGCTGCGTTATTGTTTAGCCACCAATATTTTTCGAAGTTAAGGCCGCTAAAGTTGTTAATATCTGCGTTTGATATTGACGTCGAAAAGGCGAATTTATTTCGATTATTTTGGTAATCGGTTGGGAGGAGAGCTATACGTTTGTCAGCCCTGTTACGTCTCCAGTGATATAGGACTGGGATGCTTAATGAGTTCTGAATGGGACCGATTCTGTCACAGTAGAGGAATGCCTGCGGGGTCGGATAGCCTTTTTGGAGTTGCCTCAATGTAATTTGGTCGTCTTGATTTTTGAGGTTTCGAATGATTTTGTTGTCGATGTTAGGGAGATTATTAAAGTAGTTGCGGATGAGTTGAATGCAAAAGCAGTCAATTGGCGGGACGTTTGAGTATGAATATATTAGTTTGTTTGAAACAAAATGCTGGTATTCGGAGTGAAACGATCGGTATATATTTAGTTTTTATTAACTGATCGGTATATATTTTTAGGCAAGACCTTAGGCATTTCCGTTCGAAAAATCGAAGTTTTTCTATTGAGGTGTCGTTCACGTTCCACCACAATGGAGCTGCGTAAGTGATGATGGGTCGGATTAACAGAATATATAGAATAACTTTTGTACGGCTGGTTAGATGTTTATTATGAAAGATACGGCTATTGGCTTGAAATGCGGCACGGGCCTTCGTGAGTTGAACATCGATGTGGACGTTACCGCGTAGCAGCTGATCAATCTGTACGCCGAGATATTTAACTATTTTTTTATGTGGTATTGTTTTGCGTATGGAAGTTCCCGGATTAGTGATCTTGATATGGAAATCCTTATTGCCTTTTTTGGCATTCCATGATAACGCATCGACTGGTTTGCGGAATAAAATGGTTTCACATTTATTTGGGTTTAGTCTCAGGTTCCATGCCATTAAGTATTGATTAACTTTTTCGACTGTGTCTTCTAGTTCATCACGTATCGTTGTTGTTTTATTTTCGTGTGTGTCAATGATTAGGTCGTCCGCGAACGCGATCGCCGAGGTGTTGCCTGTGCCGTTGAGGTCAAAAAGATGGAGCAGGTCGCATAAGAAGATGTTAAAAAGGATGGGGGAGTTTACAGTTCCTTGTTGCAGCCCTTCAGTGATGTGAAATTCTTCCGAGGATTGTTTATCACCGTTCCAAATTATAAATGTTTTTTTTGTAATCATGTCCCAGGTTATGTCGATTAGCCAGGTGGGGAAGTATTTTTCTAACAGTTTAAAAAGTAGGCCGTTAAGCCAGACTGAATCTAATGCTTTTTCAAGGTCTAGGAGGGCGGCTTCTATAAGACGACTCTTGATCACTTGACTGTTGAGGTCATATAAAAGCTTATGGCATGCATGAGTGGTGGAGTGATGGTGCTTAAAACTAAATTGCTCATTAGGGACGATTTTCATTTCCTGGCAGCAGCTATGATTTTAGAATTTATTATAGCCTCAAAAACTTTACGGATACTGGGAGTTAGGCTGATCGGTCTATAGCTGGCGGGGTCGGTCGGGTCTTTTTTTTTTAGAGTCGGTATAACTTTGGCTTTTTTCCATGATGAAGGGAAGTAGCTGTTGTTTATTGCGTTATTAAAGATTATTAGGTGGATTTTGTTATACGTGGAGGCAAGTGTTTCAATACGATAGGAGGTATATTGTCTAACCCGCTTGAGGTTTTGTTCGGAAGGTGTTTGAGAATTTTTTGAATTGATGAAGCGCTACAAAACATGTTCATATTCGGAGCGTTCGCTGAGATCTGGTCCGCTTTATTATGGTCGTTAAATTGAATGTATTTGTGATTTTGATTTATGCGGGTTAGTAATTCGTTCTTGTATTGGTTGGCATTACGGTCGACAATGGCTTCAAGGCGCGAGCCAGAGTTTGTATATCGGGGAGAATTTATTTCTTCATAATGTGCACCAATTATGTTGAGTATGTCTTGATCGTTACTGAATGTGTAAGAGTCGTCAGTTATTGGTATATTTGTCAGATTGCATTTGCTTCTATCTAAGAGATGTTGTTTATCTTGTTTAATTCGTATACAGTCAATCTGTCAATTTGTTTTCATGAGCCGTTTGCCATTGTCCTATGTATCTACCACGTTGATTGTTGTTATGATCTCCCCATGGGGTCCGTCGAGCGTTTAAGTCTCCGGCTAAGATATAGTATGAGTCCGGCGAATGGAGCTTTAATTTTTCGAACAGATGGTCTAGCTCTTTAATAAATACGCGTCTGCCGCTGTTGGTGGCATAGATATTTATAATGTAGAGTTTTTTTTCGTTGCTGATATTAATTTTTATTATTGTATATTCGAGGAGTTCGCATTGTCTTGATGTTATGTGATTTATCGTTTCAAATGGGATGTGCTTTTTTATGATTATTGCTGTTGCTCCACCTAACGAAGAGTTGGGACGGTCCGTTCTTATAATTTTGTAATTTTTGAATGTTATTCTGTGACGCGGGTTGAGTTTCGTTTCGGAAAGCAATATATTATCGTGGTTGTGGGTTTTAATGAATTGCATTAAATCTATCCTACGCGGGTAAGTAAGAATTGAATTAACGTTGATTGCCGCAATTTTTATGATGGACGGTACTATGTATTATTCATTCTGCGGGAACAAGATATTTAATATGAATTCAATTTTACTTGTGTTCATTGCGATTTGTTCAGCCAACGTTCTAAATTGGTTTGTGACCAGTGCAGATATTGTAATAAATGTACGCGCCACGCAATCGTATATCGATATATATAAGCGCGTACCTCTCGATCGCGCTGCCCACCTGTGGTCACGCGGATAATGAATGTATAAATTGGTCACGGGATATGCCGGTACGTATTAGGTGTACTCACTATGTGAGGTGTAAATTGTTCACGGAGACGGGTGAGCCCCCACTACTCATCCCAGTCGCTCGGAATTCAACGTAAGTGTACGACGTACGGTGCGTACCCCAAAATTACTGTCCACCACGTGGACAACGATATCGAACGAAATCTTTGCAATCATCGAGCCGTATCATATTAAAGTGAAAGAATAGACTGTAAACGAGCGTGAATTCATTCCAAGGTATGGTAGTTTTATATAAAAAATTAAATTTGTTTCGGAGCCGCCGCTCAAACCAGACATGTGAAAATCTTGTTTCACAGAGCGGCTGGGCCTCAACAATAGCCTCGTGTAAAACGACGCGTCAAATTTTCTCAAAGATCATCGGATAATTCCGGATGCGTCCGGATATTTTCACCTGATATCTCCATCCACATTGATTCGACGGTTTGGATACAAAAAAAAGGGAGAGAAAGAAAAGAAGAAAACAAAAGCTAAGTCCCATTTATGGTAACGGAATTTAAGCGATATTTAAAATTCGTGGCTCTGAAGATGCATGTGACCAAACGTTATAATTTTAAATGGTAAATCGCGTGTGAATCGATTGAAAGAATTAATTTGAAAAGATGAAAAGTGGGATGGAGCGTAAAATTTGAAATGTTGCGATCAATGAATTTTTGTTATTTTCGTTATAAAAAGATTGTATGCCGTTGATATTATCATTGAATATGTCTGTGGATAATAGTTTGATGAATATAATTTCGTCTATTCGTTTCGCGTGATAAATAAAAAACTGTGTGATTTTACAAAGATCAATTACCAGGTAATCGAACGCTACTTGGGTCAAATATTTTCATTATTCTGTGTCTCGATTGTGTCGCGCGTAGGCTTATCTGACTGCTCAGAAGAATAAATAAAAAAAAAATAATAACAAAAATAAAAATAAAATAAAACAATAATAAACGAAATTTTTATTACAATATGTCGCGGCGTAATTCTAGGGCCCACTCTGGGGGCTGGGCGGGGTTGTGATGATCCGGGTCGATGTTGTTATAGTGTGGTTTCGGTGGTGCAGTGCGTGGTGTCGGCGTGAACGGTGTGAACTGTTGTTGAGATGGGGTGTTTTTTGCCATTTGTGCGAAGGTAATGTTGGGGTTGATTTTTTCGTGAATTTGCTTGATTCTTGTTTGTGTTACGGATTGTTTGTTGGAAATATTTTCTTTCTTTTGGCTCAAAACGAATTTGATGTACGGGCAACCTTTGTATGAGGCGGGGTGTTCAGCTTGTCCGCAGTTGGCGCATTTGAGGGTCATGCGATCGGCTTCCTTTGGTATTTTACACTCTCCAATGTTGTGCGATTCTGCGCATTTAACACAGCGCGCTTCGAGGTGGCAGTTGCGGCTCGCGTGACCGATTCTCTGGCATTTGCGGCATTGATACATTTTTTGTCTTTTTTAGATGCTCCCAGCGAACACGTTGATAAGCTAGGGATTTGATTTTGAATAGGTCGGCAGTCGGGCTATTGTTCGTTATCTAAAGTATGTGGTGGTGAGAGTCTGGGTGTGCTTTGTTGTGGTGGAATTTTGTTACGTTGATGATTTGCAGATTTTGAATACTATGGCTTTCGATTTCCTGTCTGATTTCATCGAGTGAAAATTCGCCTTTTATACCCTTGATTAAGATCGACTTCGGCTTCGATTCCTTGGGCGTGTATGTGCAAAAGTGAATCGAGTTGGTTTTAAGTATCTCAATAATTTTATTATAGGCGACGATATCGGTCACGTGTATTGTTGCGTTGACACGCGCCGACCCGTTAATAGTGAAATCTTCTTTTGTTATGTTAGCATCCGTGATATATTTGATCACTTCGTTGATTTTGACATTCATTGTAAATATTGGCGGTGGTTTCAATTTTGTTTTCGTTGTTATTGCCCTATCAGTCTCTGTGCGGGTTGACGTGTCAGGGTCATGGTTCGCGTCGTCGAAATCCATATCTCTTTCGTCAGATAGAATATCAAATCTATTTTCGTTTCCGCTCGTGTCCAGTGTGCTGTGGTTACTTACTGGGAGTCTTTTTCTGTTTACTTTCTTGGGCCTGTCCCAACTTTCGCTATGTTCGTCGGATGGCCCGCTGGGTGCTGCAACTTGCTCGCCATTTAAATCTGTGGCGGTTGACGGTTCGTGCCTTTTACGCTCGACCGCGAGATTGGGCCTCACGGTACTGGTCGACGGTTTTGATTTTGAAACTTCTTGACGCGCTTGTTTATATAGCGCGTCGAGTCTTAGCGAACTTAAACGCGGTATTTTTTTTCGTGCATATCGATTGATGCTGTTATGGACTAAGGTCCATCATCAACTTGAGTTGACGGTAATTGGCGTTTAGATCGCCTATTCGTCATGATGACGTTGCTCGTTGAAGAAAAGCCCGCTAACGCGGGAAAAAAGTTCACTCACTGGTGCGAGAGATTGTTTATTGCACTTTCTATGGTTGAATTCACTAAAAACTCAATTGACGGAGATTAGAACGTTTCGCGGATTGTCAAGCCACATAAAAACTCACACGCACTACCTACAGGGCCTATGATGAGGCCGTTAATTATATAGCTCCCGGTAATACGTCGGTCAGCTCGATCACCGATCGTCCAATCTGTGTTTAGGGCATCCTCGGTAAGATGCCGGGTGGCCGAACTTTTGGCATAAAAGAGCAGAATATTTCATCTTTTTCAGTATCATTATGATTTGTACCTATTTCACATTCTTTTGGACCATGTGGTTTGTTGCACTTTACACAACGATATTTCATATTACAATTGGATGCTATGTGGCCAAGACGCTGACAATTCTTGCATTGTATTGTGTCTGATTTTTTAATTTTCTCCCACCATACGACTTGGTGCGCCAGGTGTTTAATTTCGTGGAGTTTTCCTGCAATGCTGTTCGCGCTTATTTGTACTCGAAAAAGTGGGAGGATTCTATTCTCTCTGATTGATTTTGTTCTTGTATGACGATTGACACTAACGAACTTTAGATTTGATGCCTCGACTTCGCGTAGATAGCTTAACACTTCGTGCGGTTCGAAACTACTGTCTATTCCCTTCAACATAAAGGTCTGTATTTTCTCTTGCTTCGGGGTATATGTGTAATATTGTGCGTCTAATTTTTTGAGTACCTCTTTAGCGGTTTTGTGTTCATCATAACTGTCCAATGTTAATTTATGTTGATTGTCACTTTGTCTTTTAATTCTAAATTGTTTGTTGCTTAGCACTCTCGACAATAGTTCGATTGTGTCCTTTACATCGATAGATGTTAATCGGCGGCACTTTCACGTTTTTCGTTGCTAACGATTTCCTCGGTGTTTCAGTTCTTGCTGCTTCGATATCAGCTGGTGAGTGACGTTCGGTTGTTTTGACTTTTGGCGTGCGTCTCGGCGTAACTTGGCGTCCGTTTTTTTTCGAATACCCGTCATCCATTCCTCGGCTTCTCCAGCGTTTGCTCTTGGTGCTCGTGCACCGGCTTCGCCAGGGGAGGGGCCTGGTGGCCTTGAGGCGTTTCGCTGTCGGCGAGGCTCGCGAATCCATTGACGAGCGGAATTGGCGGGCTTTGCCGTGAACTATCAAGAGACGCGGTAGCGTCTCGAGACAAGTACATTTACCCCTACCTATTCAGTTACCTACCTTACCGGCCTCATCTCGAGACGCGACCGCAGTATCATTTACTCCTAACCGAATGAATTTTAACCCAACTTTGTACTATTTTTTAAAATTCAGAGCCCCATTCATGAATGTTTAATTACAGTTTGAAGCGTTATTTTCTTATATTCCGATTGGGACCAATACCAATGCTGTAGGTGTTGTTATCCGGGAGATATCGAATTATTTTCATGATTAAAATCGTGCTTCCGACGTTTTTCGCCAAAAACGATTTCAGAGCTGTCGCACACTTTTCAGTAGTCATAGCGTCAGTCAGCTTGTCAGATCAGACATGATTATTCTACCGTCACTGACATCTCAACATTCACTCATTCATACGAGTATTGACCACGGCTAGTGATGACGGTCACTGATGATCAGTCAACCTTCGATACGAAACCAGCTGTGACATGAAGATAGAGATAGCGAATACGTACAGAATCTGACAGTTCGTTGCGGTTAACCAGTTAATAACCAAGAAGAAATGGCGAATAAAACTGATGATAGACATATTATATTTATTCTATATCGGTGAGAATTTTCTTCGATAATGTTCGAGACGGACGAGTGGTATGTCTGGTGAAATTGATAGAAAGCACAATGAAATTGAATGGATCTGTGATCGGTGTATTTTCAAGGAACCTGGAATAATTTTCAATCGTTGAGGTACGTAAAATGTACGAACGAAAATGAAATTACATGTCAATTCAACTCTAGAATTTGTAAAAACTGTAAACTTTATTCATCTGATAGCACTGCGCATCATAAATCATATTATAACCAAAGTTTTAATATAAAGTTATTCCAGTCATTCAAAAGTACGTGACGCAACAAAATCATTTATCGAAAATGAATTCAACGCAGGTAACAAGTTGAAACTCCATTCATCTAATTATACGCAAGTGAAACAAATCATTGATTAATGGTCTTTCAGCTTTACAACTCGAATTATATTCTGCGAATGAGATGCAATACACAAAATCATGTATCGCAGATCAAGTTTGAAGCATGAACGATAATGAAGTTTCATTATTTTGCCTACATACTTCATTACGCATGAAAAAGGAATGCAAAATAAGGTTTTACGCAGGTATGAAATCAAAATTCCATTCATCAAGAGACGCGGTAGCGTCTCGAGACAAGTACATTCACCTATTCAGTTACCTACCTCACCGGCCTTCTCTCGAGACGCGACTGCACTCTCTTATTCTGTGAACCGAGCTAACTATAACCCCACTTTAAAATATTTTTATAGATACACCGCGCTATTCATAAACGTTTAATTGCAATTACATGCGTAATTTTTTTATATTTCGATTGGAACCAACACCAGTGCTGTGGGTGCTGTTATGCGGGAAATATCGAATTATTTTCATGATTAAAATCGTGTTTCCGACGTTTTTCGCCAAAATCGTTTTCAGAGCTGTCGCACACTTTCCAGTAGTCACAGCTTGTCAGATCAGACGCGTCCATTCCCTGAAATATCGCTGTCATCGCAGTCTTCACAGGTTACAATCACTGAGGACGATCGAATATGACAGTTCGCGGTGTTTTTGAAGAATTAACTGAAAACCACGCATGATATAGGAAACTGGTAACGAATTATTCAAAACGCATTCGTTTGTGGGCTGGAGTAAGATGAAACGTTTTTAACAAGTTTATATATTATTTTTGCAAAAAGTAGTTAAATCCCAACAAAAAACCCAATGGGTAAAAAAATTGAGACAAGTACATTTACGCGAGCACGTTCCAACAAAAAGGCGTAAGATCAACTGGAAACATTAAACGCATGTATTCGCATCAAGATGATTTTTGAATTTATAAATTCCAATTTTTTTGAAAATCACAGCAGTATTTGGCGAGTTAATATGTTACAGCTACTATCCAATGATAGAACATGTAACTTTATTTCGTAAAAATGGACAGACTATATCTTTACACTATTATTGAATAATTAAATATCTGTATTGACTTTGAAAAAAACTCGCCAAGTACTGCTGTGATTTTCAAAAAAATTGGAATTTATAAATTCAAAAATCATCTTGATGCGAATACATGCGTTTAATGTTTCCAGTTGATCTTACGCCTTTTTGTTGGAACGCGCTCGCGTAAATGTACTTGTCTCAATTTTTTTACCCATTGGGTTTTTTGTTGGGATCGTAATGGTCTCTTAATCGTCGATTTTCTTCGGTTAACATTGCAATTTCCTCCCTCAGCCGTATGAGTTCTGGATTTTTGTCGATGACTTCGGTATCTTCGCTTTCCATTTTCGATTCATGTGATGAATTATACGAGCTGCTGGGGCTGTTGTTCCTGGCTATTTTCGCTATCTTTTGCGTTAACACCATTCGGTATGTATTTCCCCTTTAACGTGGACGATTTTGCAGATTGCGTTTCGCGGGCTATCTGCACCGAAATTTTCGGCTCGTTCAGATATTTATCCAGATTTTTTTTTGGCGTATTGACTGGACGTTATTTTTGCCACAGTGTGGTTTGGATTTGGCCTTTGTTTAACATTTTTTTGTGCCGATGATGTTGCACATAACTGCACCACAGATTCACTGTTCACATCGCTTTCGCGTATTTTTACGTTTTCCGGTGTGGAAATGTTCGAAATTTTGCTCGCTTAGGCTATGGACTGTATCGTTTGAACTATTATTTCTTCAACGGTTGGTTCGAGTTGACAGCTAGCTCTCGTGCCGACTTTCGCGTCTACTCGGGACGCTCGACGGACCAAGACTGACGAGAACTGGTATGTGCAGCACGGTATGGTCGTTGGCAAAGGTTAAGTTTTAATAGATTGATAAAAATACAGGAGATGACCACCGACATTGTTACGTATTTGGTCAAATCGATAAAGACCACATGACTGGAAATGTATTAAACGTTGCACCGTAACCAATTATCGACATTCTGACGTATCTCGTCGAATCGCGAAAGACCACGTTACGGAAATTTTGTTTAAAAATCCACGCGTTGTGGTTTCTAACGATGCGACTAGTTTTCGACTCTCGGTTGCAGTGCAAACAGACGATCGATTGACATGGTCAATATATATATATATATTGTGACACAGACCCATACTATTCCTTCTTTCTCCCACATTCTTTCCACATTCCATAGATGCATTCCCACGCTAGTTTTCCCATCAGCCCACCCGTCGGTGGCCACCTGCACCTGCACCCAAATTTATGGTCATCCGGTCCACCACTTTGTGGTTGACCGTCTTCCCGATTTTCCCACCAATTCCCGACGATCCTTTTAAGATTCCAACGCCTTCGCATTCCACGGCCATTATAACTTTCCCGTAATCATTCAGGTCATCTCTTCAAGCATACCCGCCTTTTCCCACACCCTCCTGTAGTTATAAGACTCGATGTAACCTAGGCTAGTCAGTTAGTAATAATCCTGTAACCAGGGCGAAACCTCTGCTCGAGGTCTCGCCGATACAATAAACGTGCCTGAGTTATCCTATCTCGTGTCAACCGCGTCTTTCCTTCCTACTACCGCGTCCTGGAGCCGAATTGGCCATCCCTGCGAAACAAACATTCCTAACCGACAATCTACGACATAACAAATTGGTGCTAAGTGTGGGGTAGTGCCAATTCTAAGTGCTGGGGACTTAGGACCGTTAGACAACACGAGAGGATCACGAAAGAGCGTGAACTGGATAACAAAAAAATAAATCGGTCAGTAAAGATTTACTTACTCAATATCGCGACGACCGACAACTATCGCGAGTTACAAAAAAAACTGACTCCGCAAGCACCAGCGAAATGGCGCCAAAACATTTTGATAAACCTGCTACTCTAAAAAGTGATAAACGAAACAGACAAGAACCGATTCAACATAAACAATCAATTAACAGTGAAAGTGATACAGTGAACTCAAATATCGCATTGCTTACGCCAATGGAAGCAATAGAACTTGTAAACAGATTAAACGGTGATAATATAGGCGTAGAAGAATTTATTAGTTCAGTAGAGAATGTGCGCAAGCGATGCCCACGGAAAGACCATCTCCGCCTCTTAATCCTCGCGAAGCGAATAACTGATGACGCGTCGCGTGAACTCGAAGAGTTCGACACGGGTACGTACGAAGATCTGTACAAGGCCCTCCGTACAGTGTTCGGACATTCACGATCCACAGATTTGTGGCAGAGTTGGCTGTGGCAAAGACCATGTGAATCGGTCACCCAATATACGAATCGTTTCCGGGAAAAACAACGTGAAGTGTTCGACGCAATCGCCGATTCCGCAACGAGTGACACGAGATTCAATTCTCTTACCAGCTACGAGCTAGATCAGGCCGTCGATCGTTACGTGTTAGGGCTGCAGGTAAACATCTCTACGGCGGTACGGGCCAAGCGACCGCAAAATATAGGTGCAGCGATCGCCTTCGCCCACCTCGCCGAAGCTGACGATACAACGGGGGAAGCGACGACGCGAGACCTCCACAGTTTTAGAAAAAATCACCATGTTCCATTAGAAAACAGCTCAACCTCAGCAGTAACGCTGCTGCAGTATAACGAAACGACAGAAACTTTTGATGATGATTTGTCAGACCACAACTGGATTGAACTCGGAACATGGTCCGACGAGAAGATCCCAAAAACACCGAAGGATGCAGTAACACACGACAATGTTGTGAATGCTCCGGTTGTTGGAGTTATAGAAAATTTTGATTCCGTAGCGCCTTACGTCTGTACAGCTAAGGACTATGGAGCCCGAATGTCGACAACGAACGAGTCGGAAGAACCAATTATGGTTACGGCACAAACGCTGCGTGGGATCCCATCACACGGGGAACCCTTCATACCTTAGAAGGAGCGCCAAGACGCACCAAAGGACGCAGTGTGAAGCAACCACATTACGGACGGATCGGTGGCTACACCCGAGTCAACCCTGCATCCGAAATCCATGATTCCTTGCGTACACGTAAACAAGGATCATGAAGCCCGAGCGCCAGGTAAAATCGACTCGGAAGAACCTGCTACGGTTAAGGTGGACTTGCTGCGTGGGATTCCGCTACACAGGGAATCCTTTCTACCTGAGGAGGAGCGCCAAGACGCACCAACGGGCGCACCAAGGACCGACCACATACAACACTTAAATTCTACAGAAAGAATTCAATTAGTCGAAGGAAGCGTACGGTTACAATACGCACCTCCAGAACAAGCAAAAAGGGTGTCGGATATCATCTTATCTCACCCCGACGCTCTCTCACTACCTGAGGCACTGCCAAGTATGAAAGCGGTCGATCACCGCATGTTTACAAACGAGATAAGAGAAACAATACAACGAACAGAAAATGATGGAACAAAAGACAAAACAGTACAAGAAGAAAATTCAAAGGAAGCAGAAAGAAGACAAGAAAAGGAAGATTCAAAGGACGAAGAAAGAAGACAAGACGACGATCTAAAGGAAGAAGAAAGAAGACAAGAAAAAGAAGATAAAATAGTACAAGAAGAAATAGCGAAGGAAAAAGAAGAAACAGAACAAGATTACGTAATACGAGAACAAGAAAAGGAAGCAATCGAAGGAGAAAGGAGTAATCAAGATTCAGAAGCCAAGGAAGAAATGAGAAGCGAAGCAGAAGAGGAAGAATCAATAGGAGAACAAGAATCGAGAAAAGAAGAATAGTGGAGGAAAGAAGAAAAATCAAGGAGAGGAGAAAAATCAATTAAGGAAGAAAGACGACGAGAAAAAGATAGAAGAAACGGAAGCAACGAAGAAGAGCGAAAAGAAGGAGTTTATCGCATACGTGACATGATGATGATCATCGAGACTCCGATGCGAACGTTCAAGGAAATCGTTCGGAAAAATGAGGTTCCGATACTTCAGAGACGAAATTTCGACGAACCCAACAACGAACAGGTCGACGAACGAAGAGAAACATACCTGGGTCACAGGTACCTCGGATTTCAGGCCGCGTGGAAATCACGAGTGCAACGGATGGTTAAGGTTTTCCGTGTTAGACAAAAGAACCAAACTGCGTCGTACTCACACACGTGGTACTCCGTGCCCTACGACCCGGGCATGGAAAAAGAACGCCTCACGTTCATCGAAAGATGTTGTTGAAACATAATGACAAATTGACTCACGTAGACCTTGTATTGAAAACTAATTATTGATTTATGTCTAGGGAAACATGCTGTTCTATTTCATTTCACTGCACATGCCTAACTGAATAGGATCTGAAGAAATCCACAGCTTGACACATCATCATGCACATCTCTTTGGAGCATCACGGTAACAAACGATGGAACTATGACCCTGATGGACTGCATCAACCTCACGAGGAACAAAATGACCAAGATAAGTCCTGCATCCATCATTAACGAACTATCAGCCGTATGTTACAGAATACTAAGAGAATATAAATTGTTACAATCCGTTTGTATTTCACTACACGTTAATAAGTGTCGAGAATTTGAATTTATATAATTAGTTTTCTGTACGCAATTCATAACGCTTCAGGATCTATGAGACGAGTCGATTGCATTAGAATAAGTAATAACAGTTAATATGCTGACCTAAAAGAAAAAAAAATCGCCACACGGAATATTATAATTACGAAATAAAAAAAAAAGAGCTTCATAAGCACAAGTGGTCGATAATCAGACGATTAGAGCTTAAAGCAGTCTCACCCACTTGTATTGGTGAGATAGTAAATTTACAGATTGACATTGTGAGTTAACACGAAGCTGTCTCGTACGTTGTTTATGCTCCAGTTAAGAAGCAACGCTTCTAGAAACTCACAACGACAGATACGATGATCGCCATAAAAGTTTGTTGAGTGAAAACAAAATAAATATTCGCCTTCTAGTTTTACTTTGGCCAATCACTCTACTTCGAAGTTCTTATATGAAAGAAAGTTCATTTGCGTTTAAATTCCAACATAGTTTTATCAACGAAAATCCTAACCTTACGAATATAAAACGAACCGTCGCGAATGCACTATTAACCGTAGAACCACAATCAGAAATTGTATGCAGCATGTCGTTTATACCGCTAATAGTACAAAAGTAAAGCTTGAACTAATCACAAGTGATGAACATTGTCAATGATCGTTCAGAGGAAGCCTGCAGACAAATGGGTTACTGTACCCGTAGTTAATCGTGTCCGCTTAACGATTTCACACGACGTTTTACACACTTAAAATAATTCGGTCTCATTTCTACATTCGAGACCAATGATACGAGCATCGATCGCCCGCTCACCTAAGAAGGAGGGCTAGGCCGCTTCCAGACTAAAAATATTTACCGACGGCGGAATGACCGACATTGATGGTAAGTGGAAGACAGTCGGTAATGTAGAGCGCTACGTTATCGGCTGCTATATCGATCCGCTACTTTATCAGCCGCGAGATTGATAATTTCGAATCAATAATTCCGATCGATAATTATTTTTTTTCCCCGCTACGCATTTTTGGCGCTTCGATCGCTATTTTTTCCGCCGCACTGGCATCCATGAGATAGTTATTTTTTTCCCCGCTGCGCCATTTTGACGCATAGACCCCATCTCTCTCTTTCTCTCTCTCTCTCTCTCTCTCTCTCTCTCTCACCTTTTTCTCTTTCTCTCTCTCTCTCTTTCTCTCTCTCTCTCTCTCTCTCACCTTTTTCTCTCTCTCTCTCTCTCTCACACACACACGCACACACACACACACACACACACACCTTTTTCTCGCCACGCAGAATTTTTTCGTCGTTGCGTGACTGCGTGACGCTTGAGTCACCCTCCCCATCTCTCTCTCTCTCTCTCTCTCTCTCTCTCCCTCTCTCCCCCTCTCTCTCTCTTTTCTCAGTCGATGCTACGGTATTGAAATCAAATGCTTCGTAGAGAAGTCGGATTGATTAGGATTTAGCGAATTGGCTCGGACGCGAACCACCGAGGTGCGAGGGGTTCGTGTCTTATTTCGCTGTGGGATGAGGAATGAATGATCGCGGTGTGATCAGAGGCCCTCTTTGTTTATGTCAAGATAAACAAAATTCCTCGCCCGTACGACGCTTCTCAACTCTGTTGACATTATCAAGAAAAAAAAAATCCGGCGACAAAATTAAATGCTTCGTAGAGAAGTCGGATTGATTAGGATTTAGCGAGTTGGCTTGGACGCGAACCGCCAAAGTGCGAGGGGTTCGTGTCTTATTTCGCTGTGGGATGAGTCATGAATAGTTGCGGTATGATCAGAGGCCTCCTTTATTCATGTCGACATAAACAAAATTTCTCGCCCGTACGACGCCTCTCGTCCTGTTCATATTATCGAAAAGAGTCTGGTGACAAAACTATTCAGCGAGGGATGAAAGGAATATCGTATCGATGGCTTGTATTTATACTAGAGAAAACAGAGCAGTCTTTCGATCACAATTTTTTATTTAGTCTGTAGTATATAATTCTGTAGTATATAATAAGTCTGTAGTATATAATGTAGTATAATTCTTAAAAGAAAAAAACATCTACATAATAATTCTCAGTTATGAATTTTTACATTGCGCCATCCATTTCTTCAATAATTTTACATTTTCTCCAGCACAATTTATTTTTGAATTATGATGTAGCGGTATTGTTGTAGTGGGGGAACTTTGCTGCAGCTTATGTAGCGATGGACAATCGAAGTCTTCGAAGTCGACAATGCGTCGTTGTTTGGTCTCACCAATGAAATTTTCCATCCATAGTTTTTTCTCCAATCCCTTCACATATATTATGCAAGCTCCCGCAAGGGCTTGACAAATAATGGTTTTCGATACTTCGTATGGTATATTTCCCGAGTCCCACGTTAGTCCATGAAAGTTGCGAGTGAGCCATCCATTTATGGACTTGTACTTTGTCGGTAGACTATTCCAAGCACATGGTGGTTTCAAGATGAATGTCCATACGTGCGATGAATCCTCACGAACGGGGATAGCAGCAAATTCTTTCAACACAAATTGATTGTGCGGAATCTTAAATCCTTGCACATCAATTATCCACTCCATTGTGATTTTTATTGTGAAGGATAATACTTGCACGATCAAAAATTCGAGATTGAATAAAATGTCGATCGGTCGAGAGATTTATACTAATACCCCCCACCACCACAACCACCAAAATTCGTTAAAAAAAAAAAAAAAAATACAACGAAGGCTTTCATACAGGAGGATTAATCGTCATATATCGTTCTAAGACAACGAATTTTTTTTTCCACACGTGCGCACACGTATATGCACATGTGTGCACGAGCCTTCATGTGTGTATATATATTGAAAAAAATATTTTTGAGTTTGTGTGGGTAATATTTCACGTAGAAAGACCAACTCATTCAGCAACATGGAGTCATTTAATACGGTATGTAAAAAAATCCCTCACGATAAAACAAATCACATTTCATTGATTTGAAAATTATTATAGGTTCGGTTTAATCTCAAGGTGGAAATTCATAGAATAATACAGTGGGATTATGCGTATCGCGCAGCACGACGAGGACCCTGGGAGGAAATGGCTCGAGATGCAGAACGGTTTAATCGTCGAATATTGAACGTTGAACGAATTATCGAACCCATTCTGACGCACAATCATCGAAACTGCATTTGGCAGACACGCTTCAACATCGATGAGAAAATGTAGAAAGAAAGTTTTTCCCTTCGTCTAGACATATGCATGTTATTTTTTTGTGAAAAAACTTCAAACGTCATAAACGTTCCACTTCTGTGGAAGAGCAGAGAGGCTCGCTCTTTTCGGAAATATATATTAAGCATCATAAAGTAATTGTTATCATTTTTATCATGAGCGTCGATGTGTTTGGTCGATCGTTGTCGAACAAAAGAGAACTATCGGTCAGTCGTGGTCCTCCGGGTGACGGATTCAAAATTTCCATCGAGGGGCAATACGATATGGAGAATAAGAGATTATGCAATCTCGCTGACCCCGTGACAGAAAATGATGTTGTCTCGGTAAAAATAATGCAAAATATTTTACTCAAAAAATTGCACGGTACCGTCAAAAATTTACGAAAAGAAATCAATGATAGTAATCAATTATTGGTTCAGGGTCTCGAGCAGTTGGTGCAAAATATTATAAAAACTCTGAAAGTTGATCTTGCGGAAATAAAAGATTCAGCCATTCGTAATTCTGACGCGATATCCAACGTAGACACTCGATTACATACCATCGAGAATGAGCGTGCACGAAAAAGCACTGGTGGACGAGCTGGTGAGAATTCGAAACCTTCGGACGACTCAGCACAACAACAACAACAACAACAACAACAAAAGGATTGATGTTTTATGAAATAAATGGATTAAAAATATTAAATCAGTTTTTTCATTTATTAAATCATTTTTCCTCCTCCCCACCTCACATTCATGAACATTAGAAAAAAATTCTTATAAAAAAATCATTATTTCAAAATTACACGTTTTTTCCATCACATTCATCTAAATCGAAAAAATTCTTAAAATAATTTTTTTTAGAAATATTTGCTCCGATGATTGCATCTGCGTTGTAGTTGAAATCCGTTGTATCGTACCCATAGTCAACTGGTGGTAGTGGCGCTGGTGGTGGGAATAGGTGTCGTGGTACCGATGGTGGTGGTGGTGGGTATGACGGAGGCGGGGACATCGCCGCTGCTGCTACAGCTATAGCTATC
>OY759164.1:7613095-7663095 GCA_963662125.1 Diplazon laetatorius
AAAAATAAGAAAAAAAAATTGCACGTGCATCTTAGTGGATGCGAGAGAAGTAACATTACTTTGGTGACCATACATTCGATAAAAATATGAGAGGATTGAATTGAATTGCAATTTTTTTTAATCACAACAATGACGACGGCTCTGAAATTCTATACTTGACGTGCCTAAAAACGTTTTACTCGAACAGTGTAAATTTAAATCTGTAGATTTCACAAAAAATGTTTGTGAACTTTTTTTGTAGGAGATAATCAACACATCGAATCTACACCTTCATCCAGTGGATCGCAATCACTCCATCAAAATATTCGTGAGCCGGAGTTTGTCGTTCAAAACGATAATAAGCAGGAAGAGCAAAACGAGCAGGAAGAACAGGACGCCAATGTGACTATGGATAATGAGAATCGCGATATGATAGATGACGAGGACGCTGAAGCGATACCCCCAAATGGACCGAGAGAGATTGAGAAGTTACGCGCATGGGCTATAGAATGCGATATTCGTCAGTCTACCCTCGACAAATTATTGAGAATCTTGCGAAGGCGTTTCATGCCCGAGTTACCGAGAAGCTCCAAAACATTCTTGCGAACCGAGTCGATGCCGTATGACATTTTAGAAATCCAAAACAATGATGGCACATGCACTGGTGAATATGTGTATTTTGGCATTGCGAAGGGGTTGCAGAAATGTGTGAATTGTACACTTCATCCGGAAGGAACGATCTACTTACAATTCAATGTCCACGGATTACCAATATTTTCCTCGAGCTAACTTCAACTCTGGCCAATTCTTTGTAGAATATTTACCAGTCCTGACGTCTACAAACCTTTTTTGGTAGCACTATACTGTGGAGAAACCAAGCCGATATGCGTTAATTCATTTCTTCATGATTTTGTCACCGAAATGAACGAGCTTACAAAAAATGGAATCGTCATTTCTGAAATAAATTTCACCGTGCGTATTCAGTGTTTCATTTGCGATACGCCAGCTCGATCTTTCATGAAATTAACGAAAGGTCATGGTGGGTACAGTGCGTGCGAGCGATGCACTGTTCGTGGGGTTCGAAAAGAAAATCGAACAGTCTATCTGGACATTGATTGTCCCTGCATTGGCGTAATGAAGAGGCTCCTTGTTCAAATTTGGATTGATAGACCTTTAAAGTTCCGGTTTAGCCCGAGAGTAAAAAAAGAATTATCGAGAAGAATCGATGCTCTACGCGACCACATTCCCTGCGAATTTCAGAGAAAAATAAGGAATATACAACATGCAGCACAATGGAAAGCAACGGAATTTCGTTTCTTCTTGCTATATTGTGGTCCTATCGTGCTGAAGGGTTTGATGCCGATCGATATGTTCAAGCACTTTTTGTTGCTCCACGTTAGGTGCCGAATTTTATGTACAGAAGATTTGGCATACAGATTAAACACCCGAACGAAATTGTATCTTCGAAAATTTGTCATGCTTACGTCACACTTATATGGATCTTGCTCAACTACTCTAAATATGCATAACCTCATACACCTCGCCGATGACGCGAAAAATATGAAATGTAGCTTATCGCGAATCAGTGCATTTCCCTTCGAAAGTATGCTGGGTGAAATTAAAAAATTGGTACGTACGCCGAATCAACCTCTTGCGCAAATTTGTCGGCGTCTTAATGAGCAAAGTTTTATTGGAATGGCAAGAGCGATGCTTGAGGATCGAGTGAAAATAATAACAAAAAGTCGAGAGATTGTCAATGGTATTGTAAACGTGGTAAAACTCAGGTATACCGAGTTTATTCTAACGACCGATTCGCCAAACGACGTTGTTCTTTTGGTGGACCAAAGAATTGTAATGATAATAAAAATTTTCGTTTCGGAACAATCATTGAACGATATTAAGTTTAAAGGCGTCATATGGAGAGTGAAGAGAAAAATGTTTGAATATCCTACTTCATCCACGAATTTCGGGATGTGGGAATTGCATTCTGCTGTGTCGAGTCGAGCGGCAATTTTCTCGTTAGATAATATTAAACAAAAAATTGTAAAATTAGCGGTTGGAATGCACCCAAATGCAGAACAATTGCGAGTTTTCGCAATACCGATGCTGCATGTATAAATCGAAATAAAAAATACAAAAAAATGTTAATTTTCACAACAATTTATTTTTTATATTTTTTAATTTTTATTCCCGCTTATCAATGTCGAAATAGATATTCATATGTACGGCATTGATGTGATGAAAATATTACAAAATGTTTGAGTTATCGGTGAGAAACCCCGGTGGCAATGTATACGGGACTGCGCCCACTGATACACTTCCACGAAAGTTACAATGTGTAGTGATGTACAGGTAAATATACATAGACACGACTATAATAGGCTATATTAGTAGCCCGATAATTTTAACCCAAAATTGAAAAAATTAATATGATCAAGCAATTTTTTTATGCAGTTAGGTTCTAATAATGGAGTAGAATATGAATTGTATGCTTTTAGACCAAAATGTATGCTTTTAGACCAAATTTTGCAACGGCGTATCCCTTTTATTTTGGATTTTGCGTTTTCTCGATTTTCAGGCGTATGTTGCGGTTCTCGCTGAAAATGGTAGGGACAACAATTATAGAGAATTGAATTCTCTATCTTTTTTATACAGAGAACATTGTTGTCAAATTATGATTTGTTGTTAATAATAAGCAAAATGTGTGAAAAATTAGGACATTGGCCCAGTTTTTTCAACTTTTAAACCATTTTTATTGAAAATAAGTGACACATTTAAACGGCGAAGGTATAGAGGACAAAATTCTCTACAACTTTTGTAGGAACAATTTTTTCGCAGGACGAATAGTACACGTCTGGGAACGCGGTCAACACAGCGGATTAGGGAAATGAGTTGAGTCGCTTCCGCTAGCCTCTGTGTTGCCTGCGTTCCGAGGCGTGTACCATTCGACCTACAGTAAAATTGCTCGTACAAGTAGGAGGGCTGTGCCGCTTCCAGACTAAAAATATTTAAGGACGGCGGAATGACCGACATTGATGGTAAGTGGAAGACAGTCGGTAATGTAGAGCGCTACGTTATCGGCTGTTATATCGATCCGCTACTTTATCAGTCGCGAGATTGATAATTTCGAATCAATGATTCCGATCGATAATTATTTTTTTCCCCGCTGCGCATTTTTGGCGCATCGATCGCTATTTTTCCGCCGCACTGGCATTCATAAGATATTCATAATTCGGGTCGATGGTTATTCTTTTCCCCGCTGCGCCATTTCGACGCATGGATCCCATCTCTCTTTCTCTCTCTCTCTCTCTCTCTCACCTTTTTCTCGCCACACATAATTTTCTCGCCGTCGCGTGGCGCTTCAGTCACCCTCCCCATCTCTCTCTCTCTCTCTCTCTCTCTCTCTCTCTCTCTCTCTCTCACACACACACACACACACACACACACACCTTTTTCTCGCCGCGCGGAATTTTTTCGCCGTTGCGTGACGCTTTAGTCACCCTCCCAATCTCTCTCTCTCTCTCTCTCTCTCTCTCTCTCTCTCTCTCTCTCTCTCTCTCTCTCTCTCTCTCTTTCTCAGTCGATGCTACGGTATTGAAATCAAATGCTTCGTAGAGAAGTCAGATTGATTAGGATTTAGCGAGTTGGCTCGGAACACACACACACACACACACACACACACGCATACGCACACGCACACGCACACGCACACACACACACACACACACACACACACACACACACACACACACACACACATTCAGACATTTTTTCTAAATGTGTTTTTTAGATGTTTTGAGACATACTGAACACGTTTTCATGAACATCTCGAGAAAAAAAATTTCACGAAAACAAAGCTTCCTCTATGAGGAAGCAAAAACAAAAACTGTTTTTTACTTTATGCAATTTTTTAATGTATACATTTACGCATTAATTATTGGCAAATTTTAACAGTGAAATTAAAATAAAAGTTGTACGTGAAGAATTTTAGGTTAGAACGGGACGGAAAATAATAAACGAGAGAAAAATTTCACCCTCTCCCAAAAGTTGAAACAACGTCGGAAAAAATTTTGACATCACATTAAGGTTAAAACGATGGAGAAAATAGTTTCGACCTCACATTGAAGGTGAAACGAAGATGAAAAAATGTTTCAACCTCACTTCACCATCCAATTTGCACACATAAGGTGAAATAAGTTGAAATGTTAGGGTGAAAATTTCGACTCGGGTAGTCCTCTATGTAACAAGATTTCCGATCAATAAAAACTGTGCCTTTGGTCAACAAGGTTTTACGCGTTTCCGGATCTACTTCTATGACGCATCGTTTGATATTTTTGTCTTCCGCGGGGTACTGTAACGGTGGTCGTTACAGCAAGCCCCAAAGCCCCTACCCCAAATCATAGAAGCGGCAACAATGCGCAAGCGCAGGACGCCTACTTAGCATCCTTCAGCAGACAGCAACACCTGAAACGAAAAAGAGGAAGCAGGACCCTGCAGGTGGCGGGAAAAAACATAAAAAAGGACCAATGACGGATGAGAGCGGTGTCGTCAATCCACCCGAGCCAATCACTGCGCGTGCCGGTGGCGTCATGCTGAAAAAGGAAAAGAGAGAGAAGCTCCCGGTGGGGTATAAAAAACCACCACCGGAGGAGCCAAGGATCAGAATTTCTCTGTCCACAGCCCCAGGATCTCTAGCCAGCAACCAGCAGCCGCCGACCAGGAAAAACCGAGGAGGAACGAAGCGAAAAACATTGAGGTTCGACGAGCAACGGCGCACGAGTATCCAGAGAACGAACGGAGACACGAGAAGCCGAGGGGCCAAGAGAGATCCACTGGAGCCACACGCATGCCGGACAAAGTCAGAATTTCTTTGTCTGATTCGTATTTTCCAGAATAAACGAAACGAGAAACCGTGGGCAACGGGAGGGAAACTCCACAACGCGACGCGACGGTGACCAGAGAGAAAATTAAAACCAGACTTGGTATCGCATCGCGAAGACAGCCACCGGCCACCGACCGTTGAAGCATCAAAACGTCGGCACCGACGTCGGCCACGTCGGCATCGCAGTCACAACAACGCCGCGCAGGCGCAGACCGACGGAAACGAGATTTTATAGTTGCAGAGTCCCGGACGTCCGACAAACCCCCCAAATCCGATCGATCGACGGGGAGGGACGCGGAGAAGCCCGAACGACCGAAAAAACACCCAAAGGGGGGCGAAACGACGAGAAAACGCGATCTTCCGGGGTGGAAGCACGAGCGCCGCGGATCCGACCCGACGTAGTCCCCGCCATATTGGCGACTGTCAAATCTGCTCGTCACCCACGGGCAGTTACCGCGACGTCCCGTATCACGACGAAAGCGCCCCGCGTCACGCGTGACCCGCCGCGCAAGCTCCCGCGAGGAGGGGAGCAGGGATGAGCAGGGATGTTCATTCAATGTAAATGTATTTCAAATACTTTTCGGACCAAATGATAACGAATTTCACCAGATTTATTAAATACTTCAGTTCACTGTACAATCATGATTCACGTAAATTGATCATAATTATTACAGAAATGTGAAAATATTGATTCCTGCATAATAATTAATCATAGTTATTTGTTTGAAAAAGTATTTGAAATACATTTTCATTGAATGGATGCCCATCTCTGGAGGGGAGAGCCATCAAAATCGACCACGATCAAGTGATTGATCGACGAGGTGCCTGAGGGCGGCACCGTACGGCGTCTAGAGCACGCGCGCGCAAGCTCCGCCGAGCGTACAGAGGGACATCTCTGCCGGGAGTACGAACCCACGTGAGCGCGCGACGATATAGCGAGAGTAAGCGCGAAAAGCCCGTGTGAGCGAAGCACGGCAAATTGTACGCGAAAAATATCCGATAGAGAGCGCGACGATCTGTCGAATTTCCACGGCGTAACGCATGAATGTGAGGAGAACGAGAATAATAGTCTGTAATTGCATCTGTTGAGAGAAAATAAACCCTACTTTTACCTATTGCCCGTATAAAGACATTTCTTTGTGTGCTCGAGACCCTATAAAAATTACGTAACGAAGTAATAGCGTTACAGTACATATAGACAACTTTGATTTCACTATAATGAACGATATCATTTAGATTTTGCCTTTTCAACATCTCAACGAGTTCCACGCTATTGATTTCGGCCGGAATACCACGTATTAAAAGTCGCGGATTACTTTTCGAGTCGTCTTTGACGTCCAAACCGGCGTTTTTTAGCGCAGCACAGTCCTTTGTTTGTCTAACGACGCGGTATCAGTCTCGATTCTTACGCTATTATTTTTAATGTTTGATACACGGAGAACGCGAAGATCAGATTCAGATGGTTTGATTGAGTTCAACGATAAAACATACGAATTTAGGCACGTGAACTGTAGGACCATTACCGATCTTGTTTGTCGTCGATTTCTTTACTGGGTTTGCATACGAGCTCGTTTGTGAAGCTGCATTCGCTTTAATTTCAGAACAAACTGTTTTAATTTCGTCGATCACAGTTCCTTGTGCGACTTTGATCGTGACGGCGGATAATAAATAGTCAATGGCGTCTTGATATTCCGCGAACGCTTCTTGTACGATAATTTTGTTTACCTCAGTGTCTTTCGTCGTCCTCGGAGGAGAGGTGACTCGGGAAATAAGCAGGTAGTCGTCGACGCGAACGTCCATGAAACGACAAGCAAAATGCAAATCCTCGTCGTGCCTAAATAACTTCGCTCAGTATTGTCGGTATCGACGTTATGGTGAGCTCAGGGACGGTATGGTGAGCTCAGCGTCCAGGGACAAGCGATCGTGCGATTAATCAAGGGAGAGTGGAAGCCGGTGATACCAGGAGTGAGAGAGGAGAAGACACGGAGATGCAACCCGACCCACGGAGACCCAACGAAACAACAGTGGGCACTGACCGATCAAGAATTGCACCGAAAAATGGCGGAGTACGAGGGTATCAAGGAGGGGTTGAGAAGGAGTTTCAAGGACGTGGTTGACACGTACAAGAAAATATTCGACAAGAGGACGGGAGTGATGTCGGTGTACGTCCATCGGCTCGAATTGAAAGATGCGAGACCGTATTTCTATCGAGCGTATCCGGTGCCATTGGATCAGCGGGAGAAAGTGCAAGAGGAACTGCAACGGATGCTTGGATACGGCGTAATCCAAAAATCGCAGAGCACATTCATCAATCCATTGATGACGGTGACCAAAAGCGACGGAAGCTTGCAAATGTGTCTCGACGCCAGAAAATTAAATAAATATCTGGTGAACGATTACAATAATGCACCTCCGATCGAAGAGATCTTCGGAAAATACGGCGGGAAAATGGTCATCTCGACGCTAGACCTCACTAGCAGCTTTTGGCAGATTCCACTAGATCCGGACTCACGAAAATACACGACGATACAACACAACGGGAAATGTTATGAATTTACGGTGACGACGTTCGGACTGAAAACGAGCACCGCAAGTCTCATACGAGTATTGGATATCGTGTTGAAAGGGCTGGATTTCGTGATAAACTTCGTCGATGACCTTCTGGTATTGTCTGAGAGTATTGAGGAGCACGTGGACCACCTAAGAATCTTATTCCATCGTTTCATAGAGCATGGGATGACATTGAAATTTGGAAAATCTCATTCCTTTCGAAAAGAGATGGCGTTTCTGGGGCATATTCTGACCACCAAGGAGCTGAAACCCGATCCAGAAAAGTTCAAGGCCATGCATGAATATTCAACTCAAGGAGGAGAAGAGTTTCGCGCAAGTGAAACGACTTTTCTGCGAAACGGTTATCCTCCGATACCCTGACGTGAACAGGGCATACTTTCTCACCACTGATGCGAGCAATTACGCACTAGGCGCGATTTTGGCGCGAGAGAACGGCGAAGGGGGAACGAGAAGCTTGTCGCTTTCGCAAGTCGGATGTTAAAAGGAGCCGAGCTCGGATATATGACCACCGAGAAGAAACTGCTAGCTATCGTATGGGCGCTTAAAAAATGCAGGACGTACCTGGTGGGAGCGGCCATTAAAATCACAACCGACCATAAGGCGTTAACGTTCTCACGAACGTGCCGATTTTCGTCGGAGAGACTGATGCGATGGACATAAAGGCGGTGTATTCATCGATACGACATCCACAAGGAATTATCGTGGAAACCGCAAGCTCGGAGGATTTTTCCGGACGTTCCTGAAAGGAAAGTACGATGGGTGATACAAATGGGAGCAAGTTGTGCAAGATTGCATTAACGAGACGCATCACGATACCACCGAATATACACCAACGGAATTGCATACGAAGATGGAACCCCGACGGATGTCTAACCAATGGATCGGAATACCAACTAGCAAATGGAAGGACCCTCTGACCTTTGAGATGAAGCTGGAGATTATACGAGAACGCATTAAATCGAAAGGGTTTAGACGAGCTGAACGGTTCAATTAAACGCATAAAATGACCACTCTCGAAGAAGGCGATCTCTTGCTTGTTAAAGTGTTGAACGTTTCCGACCCGGCGAAGCAAATTACATCGAAGTTTTTACCACTCCGAGGAGGCTCTCATCGGATAAAATAATGTGTGGGATTGGCCACGTATCTTTTGGAAAATCCGCTAACGAAGAAAGTGAGAGGAAATTTTGACACAAATCTTTTGACAAAATACAGGACGGACGTGGGAGATGGAGAAAACAAGATTGAGGTGGCATCGAAAATTAGGGGAACCGGCACAGAGGGCACGTCCGACGGCGGGCGCCGCCAGCGCCTAACTGATAGCGAGAGCTCGGGGGGCCAGCGAGCCACCCGCCGTACGCAGGAGTAGGGAGAGATCGAGCAGTCACGCGGAATCGATGAGAATAAACCCTTATGTAAATCATCGATTATCGATTACGCACCGGTGAAAGCGCGCGTGACTGATGACGACAACGTCGCAGATTGGGTCCCGGGGTTCGAAATTTTCACGGAATGACTCGCCAGTACCCCCACAACTATCGAATCGTCAACATGTCGTTCCAGAATCGCTCGACGGAGAACACGGCAGGGGAGTATCAGGACATACGAGTCCTCGGCGTATCGGAACCGGGCCGTTATTACATCTAGCTTCAGACACAAGTGGGATTCGCGACGCGGTTCTTACGAATATCCAGACGTTCCCAGAGGACCCTGAGGAGACACGGATACTACGCCCCTCCCCCCACACCCCAATCATAGAAGAAATAAAGTGACGGCGACGCGCAACCGTACTGGGATCCGTCGACATCTTTCGGTGACTGCAGGGACACCTGGAACAAAGCGGGGAAACATGGCCCCGCGGGTGGAGGCAAAAGCATGGAAAGAGGACCAATGGCGAATAAAAACGATGTCGTCAATACGCACGAACCAATCACGGTTCGTGCCGGTAGTGTTATGCTGAAAAAAGAAAATAGAGGGAAGCTCCCGGTAGGGTATAAAAAACCACAACCGGAGGAGCCGAGGATCAGATTTTCTCTGTTTACAGCCCCGGGATCTACAGCCAGCAGGCAACAGTCAACCAGAAAAACCCAACGAGGAACACCGAGAAAAAGACACTGGAAGTCGACTAGTAACGGCCGAACAACATACACAGAACGAACGGAGACACGAGAAACCAAGGGGCGGAAACATCCACTGGAGCCACGTGCATGCCGAACAGAGTCCGAATCCCTCTTATTCGTATTATTCAGAGAACGAACAGAGGAACCGTGGGCAACGGAAGGGATTGTCAAACACGAGACGCGACGGTGACCGTAGAGAAATTGTTTTACTTGACTCGATATCCCATCACGGAGACAGCCACAAGCCACCGGCCGTTGACGCATCAAAACGTCAGCGACGAACCGTCACTTTAAGGGGCACAACGTCCCGGCGCAGGCGCAGATCGGCAAGGATGAGATTTTACCGTTCGCGGAGTCCAGGAACTCCAACAAACTCCCAAATCCGAGCGATCAACGGAGAGTCACGCGAAGAACTCCCAACGACGAAAACACCCTCGAAAAGGGAGCTGAATCGCGAGACTATGCGAACTTCCGGTGTGGAAGCACGGACGAGCGAGGGTCCGGCCCGACGTGGTCTACGCCATCTTGGCGACTGTCAAAATCTCCTTGCCACCCACGGGTAGCTGCCACGACGTCCCGTATCACGACGAAAGCGCCCCGCGTCACGCGTGACCCGCCGTGTGAGCTCTCACGAGGTGGGGAGAGCCATCGACATTGACCGCTATTGATTAATCGATCGACGAGGTACCTCAGGGCGATACCGTACGTTCGTTCGTTCGTTCGTTTTATTAGGTGCTGGCTCGGGGCGCCGCTCCAAAGCGGCGCTGACTATACCAGCCATGGACTCGATTCCGTACGGCGTCGAGAGCACGCGCGCGCAAGCTCCGCCGAGCGTACAGAGGGCCATATCTGCTGGGCGTACTACACTACGTTACCAAACGACGATATAGCTATAGTAATCACGACGAAGCCCGTGTGAGCGAAGCACGGTAAATTGTACGCGAGATAAATCGAAAAGGTAGCGTGAAGATCTTTCGAATGTCTACGGCGCAAAGAATGAATGTAAGAAGAACGATAATATTTTTTCTGTAATTGCACCCGTCTGGATAATAGAAACCCTACTTTTACCTATTGCTCGTGTAAAAACATTTCTTTACGTGTTCGAGATCCTATAAAATGGAGTAACAAAGAAGTACCGATACAATATATATATATATATATATATACAATATATATATATATATATATATATATATATATATTGAGACAGAACGTTTTTCGCGGTGGACAATCGACAAAATTCTCGTGAGACGCGTTCTACACTTGGCGCGGCCCAGGTCGGTGGCTGCCAGGGCTCAAAAGGTTTCTTCGAATATTTCTAATTTTTGCGCGCCAGCTAGTCTACAATTACTAGCAATATTTTACTAATTTGAATTCAATTAAATCTTGGGCAAAAGACAAAGATTCAGGGGGGCTCGATTGGATGATCATTGAGCAAGCATAGCGAGCAAAAATTTACGACAAGAAGCAAGCACTCGGGATTACAATAAAAGTCGGGTACTTACAGTTTTCGAAGTCGATATGGTTTATTATAATTTTTCCTCAGATTCCTTATACAATGTTGCCTCGATATAATTTGAAAATATTCCTTCGTATTATTCCAATTATTGACGAAAATCCTCTAATCGATCCTTCGTATCAATTGCCAATGAATATTTTATCGTCAATTCCAGCGAGATAGAAGTTCGACGATAATTCAGCGAGTTGACAAGACAATTTTGATCTGCAATCTCTGTGCTTTCTCTGGAGATTCAGATCGACAAAACTATTGTTCGTTGGGCAACAGGAAAAATGAATATAATAATATGGCCACCCTCTATTGGTGTCGGACGTTAAGTGACGATCTCCGCGGGCCATAGGCCCATCGCGAGATCACGCTAGGGATAGAATAGTCAAATTTTCGGCACGCTCGCCCGGGGGGCTCCACTATCGCCTCGGTCAGTGCGACGAAGTAACGAGCGGTACATTCGAAATCGTAACTGGAGATTCGTCCTGTCACACTCTCCGCTTCCGGATTTTGACATGTAGTGGAAGTGATTCGGCGGAGGTTGAAAGTTTTCCGTTGACGAGGCGAGACATTGATTACAAAAATATTCATTCTTACCCGGCACCCTCGAACTGGTAGTGCAACCCAGAGTGCGTTGCTCCTGAAAGAAAATGGGTTAGTCAGGGAATTTCTGCTCGCCGTGAATGCTGTGACTAAGGTTACACGCGGTAAAATTTTGACGCGCACAGGCAATTATCATAAAGTCGTGCGATGGCCTAACTGACATTTGTAATTATTAATTCAGTACCGGAATAAGAGTCTTGTCAATTTGAACCGAGAATCGTTACGGTTGCGGTTACGAGAAATAATTTGCGAATACGAGGAATAATTTGTTTGTCTTAATATCGGTGTATTCATAACGTTGATGTTTCTTCTTATATTTGACGATATCGATGTACATGACGTAGCTGACAATGAAATCTAGTATTTTGCCATGTGTAATTTCAAGGTAAGGATTAAAGACGGCTTTGGCTGCAGCTTTCTGTTTGACAAGGACTCGCACTGGCCTTGAAGTGAGTCGACGTTGGTTTTATTTGCTGGGTTTCTTGAACTTCCTCGGGACGAGGGTGGTAATTTCCTCGCCATCCTTGATTTCCGGGAGCTCTTCCATGATCTGGTCGAGTGTCTTTTTGACGAGAGGAGCGTATAAAGCGCGCACCGCTCGTTCCCATTTTTCTTCAGACAAATTTTACGCTTTTCTAGCTGCCGGATCCGTTTGCAGGTCATCGGACAAAGCGTTTTCCCGGATCAAAAATCGTCGGATCTTGTTGGCCGGGTTTAAAGGCGCGTCGAATCTGGCCTTTACTCTTCTCTTGAGGATCTCGACTCCTCCGTTGACAAAATAGCGATGATTGTTGGGGATCATCCAGGTCGGCCATGTCGCGTAATGCAAGCGGAGCTAGTCGCTTATCCCCGCGTACCGGATGTTGCAGTCAGGGCATTCGGGGCAAAAGAGCGATAGATCCCTCGAACAGCCCGGAAAGCGGTTAAGCATCCGTTCGTCTTCCACCCCATGAGGATAGATGCAGTCCTCAGTCTCGAATCCGTCAGCCCCGCAAATTCGACAAAAGCCCGGGCGAAAGGGCAACTTGCAGGTTTTAAAGGAGTGTTCAGCCGAGCGACAATTCACGCACCCTGCAACGTGCAGCTTCCCAGCCGTAGACACATAAGTTTGCGTGCCCCGGTCGATCTTGGTGGCCTCTTGACGTTTCACGAGCAATTCACTCCTTTTCATTATGAGCATTCGCAGCGTGGGCTCGTCAATCAGGCGACAATCGGTCAAATAGGTCACCGGCCCGGCGCCTTTGACAATCCTGGCTTCTTTCAGCACCTCGTCGAAGGTTGGCATGTTGAACGGCAGGGGTTCTACCTTCACTGAAGGAGCGACCGCTACCTTGAGGCCGTCGATGGTTCTTGGTCTCCTTCCCGCGATTGTCAAAAGTTCTTCTCGTCGAGACGCGCAGGGGACTCTATTGCGAAGGAGATTTTCCCGGTGGATGTCCGCAGGAGTGAGAGCCTTGGTCTTTTTGAATTGTAGTTTCGGCGGCTCCCGGTTCCGGATCTCGCTGATAAGGTGCCGTCGATGACTGACACCTCACAGCTTCGGGCTTCTTCCAATGCCCTTGTCAATGAGATTACTCTGGCCTCGGCTTCTTCGCGAGCTAGATTGGCGAGACGCAACTGCTCCGCCAGTTGGTCGGCATCGGTTTCATTGTCAACGTAACTTCCGCAGTCGCTGATTTTGTCGACGGCAGTTGGTTGTTGATTTCGGCGATTCGGTCCTCTTGACGGTGGTGCGGATTACGCAGGCTACGTCTAGGAATTTTTAGATCTGTTACATAATATACACCGATTGTGTTGTTGGATTCGTCCGCTAATTCGACTACCATTGGGTTGTGTATTTTTTTGACAATAGCTGGTCCGAGAAAGCGATGACCTAATTTCGCTGTATAGTCCTGCGACTTATTACTTAATCTTTTGTTGGGATAATAGACCTCGGTACCCTCCTTTATCTCAACCACAAGATTCCTTTCCTTATTCAGTTTGGCTAAACGTTCGTTGGAATACTTCCTTAAGTTTTGCTCCATTTTTTTGACGAAATTCATCGATTAACTGCAATATTTTCACCCAAAAGTCTGTCTTCTTGTCACTGTCCGTCTGGGTTGTGTTAGGGGGCTTGGGAATGTGTTTCGCCGTTGCCTCCCGTCCGTGATTTAAGTAGAACGGCGAAATTCTACTTCCTGTATGGGGAACGGTGTTATAGGCAAATTGGATTTTTGGCAAATTGACATCCCACTCGTCATGGTTTCCGTCGATAAACGCCGCGATCATGGGTTTGATCGTTCGATTAACACGGTCGACCGGGTTGGCTTCGGAGTGTACTACTGCAGTCGTCAAATGTTCAACGCCCCTGGCTAACAGGAAAGCCTTGACATCTTTGTTGACGTACTCGAGCCCGTTGTCAGTAATTATTGACCTGGGCGCTCCCCAACGGTCGAATGAGGTGTCCAATATGCTGACGATCGTTCGGCCTAACCGGTTGCGGACGGGGAATAGCTCAATGTATTTCGTATAAAGGTCCTGGACAACGATAATACACGTGTTTCCCTTTTTTGTGCGTGTCTGTGAGACAACAGTTCCAATTGACAAATGGGCCCACGGTTGCTGGGCTGGTCGGGTCATTAACGGTCCTTCAATCGGGTTTTGATTGAATTTGACTTTGAGGCAAGTTTCGCAATTCTTGATATATGACTTGATGTCTTGCGACATACCAGGCCAGTAATAGTTTTGCCTTATTCGGTCAATCGTTTTGTCTTTCCCTAGGTGGCCTGCTTCGGGGACATCGTGATTCTCGCGAAATATTGTCAAAACGTCTTCCGATTTTACCACTTTTTTCCACGGGTTCTCATCATCGATAAGGGCTTTTTCGTAGTCGGGTCTGTGATAGAAAAGTTCATCATTTTCTATCTTCCATTCAGGGAACCTGTCAGGCTGAGTTTGGGCTAATTTGAACTTTGTTTTCTACCAGTCTTGGTCTCGGATGGATCTGAGCTAGGGTCGACTCTGGACAGTTTCTTCGACTATCTCATCCCAACCGATGTGATCTTCGTCAAGGTCGAACATTCGAGACAATGCGTCCGGGGCTTCGTTAGTAGTACCCCGTCGGTGTTCGACAGTTATGTCGTGCTGGTACAGGTACATTGCCCATCTGGCCAATCGACCGGTCGGATTCTTCAAGGAGTTTAACCATTGACGCGCCTGATGATCGGTGACAATTTTAAACGACATGCTCTCTAAATAACAGCGGAGTTTTTTAACGGACCAAATGACAGCAAGACACTCCTTTTCAGTCGTCGTATAGTGCAATTCAGCACCCCTCAGAGGTCGACTCAGGACTTCAATAAGATTTTCGTTTCCCGACTCAGGGTCTAACTGGACAAGAATCGCGCCTAGACCAAAGTCACTGATATCCGTATATAAGACAAAAGGTTGCCCAGGTATTGGGACTTATATACGAGGGGCTTCGGCCAATGCCTTTTTTGACTCGTCAAAAGCCTTTTGTTCGACCTCGGTCCAGTTCCACGGGACCTTCACGCTTGTGAGCTTATTCAGCGGCCCTTGTACTCTGGCAATGTTTTTCAAATGACGATGGTACCAGTTGACCAGTCCATTAAATTGACGTAACTGGGTTCTATCTTTAGGGACAGGAAAATCAAGAATCGGTTGGATTTTTTCCGGATTCGGTCTCATACCGTGTTCGTCGACAATGTAACCTAGGAATTTGACCTCCTGACAGGCAAAACTACTCTTTTCGCGATTGATTATGAGTTTGGCTTCGCCGAAGACTTCACACACTAAAGACAGGATGGTAATATGTTCGTCGAGGTTCTCACTGACCACCATCCAGTCGTCCCGGTATGTGAACAGTTGGTCGATCCATTTGTTAGGCAATTCGCGCTGGTGGATTAAATCAGCGAATCTCCTCTTCAGGATATCCATCAGCCGCTGAAATGTCGCCGGTGCCCCGGTGAGACCGTAAGGCATCCTGGACCATTCCAATTGACCTAAGCCTTCGACGACAAACGCAGTATATTGATGACTTTCCTGCTGCATGGGAATTTGATGGAATGCTTCGCTCATATCAAGAGCCGAAATTATTTTTGCACTATGAAGTTGTGAAAAGATCGACCTCATGTTGTGTAACGGGTATGCTGGTTTTTCAGTTTGGCGATTGACAGGTTTGTAATTAATACAAAACCTCAAGCCGCCGTTTGCCTTTGGGGCTACAACAGGTGAGCAAGCCCACTCACTGTTGCTCTATGTGACATATCCTTTTTTCAAGAATCGGTCGACCTCTTCTTTTATGAACTCGCGAACTACTTCACTCCTTCTATAGGGCTTTTGTTTGTGCGGAGTCGGATCGTCAAGTTCAATCACGTGTTCAATAAGGTCGGTTTTACCAGTTCACTCTTTGGCAAATTTTTTAAATTCATCGTCAAAGAAAGCTTGCAATCGATTTGCATCGTCGGTGGTGAGGGTGCGAAGCTCTGAGGGTGATATAATCGCGTGAGACAAGGGGTGGACATGACGATTTCCAGGTAAGGTCCATGTTCCAGCGAATGGATCAACTGTCACTTTAAAAGACATCCAGAGTCCATGCCAAGGATGAGATCAGCCGACGAGCCTGGAAGAACGCTAAACCACTGTGGACCATATACGTCGCCGATATCGATGACGAAACGAGTTCCCCCTCGGGTTTTGACAATGGTCTTATCACCCAACCTAACGCCTTTTCTTGACGAGTTATCTGGTTTCAGAGGTTCGAGTTGATAATTCCGTATGCGTTCGTATGCTGAGACGCTTAGGAACGATCTGTCGCTTCCGCTGTCGATAATTCCCGTGATCTTTTCTCCAAAGACTGAAATTTTGACAAGGATGCGTATTGCACGCTTCGGCTCCTGTAAGTTGTCACTGTCGCTGTATATTCGACGTTGAGCTAATCGATGTATAGCATGGGCTGGTAGGCTAGATGGCTTCCATGTTCTGAACGAAATCGTGTCAGCGCTATGCGCGATACACTCGACAGAATCAGACTCATCCTCTAACCGTTCGTCAGTCATTGTCAGTAAGGTTGTTTGCAAACTAGAAAGACAACTCGCGTCATCGTCGGTGCAAGTGGTGGAATTCGTGACGAGAGTGTTTATGTCATCGTCAGGAAGCTCATAGTCGCTATCTACGGAGGTTAATACCTGCAGCTCAGTGCTGGTTGATGGTGTTATTCTGAACTGTCCATTGATGTCGTTAGTTTTGTCAAGGTCTTTCGTCTGACTGATGCTAACTTGTTCGAAGGTCGTCACCGTATCGCGTGGCGGTTTTGTCGCCTCGTGTACGCCCTGGGGTTCAGTGACCTGAGGAGGAGTCACTGAAGGCTTTTGGCGTTTCCCTGGTCCGTAGGGCAGTTTATGGTTTCGTGGCCTAATCGTCGACATTAACAGCAGACTAATTTGCAGGTGGTGTTACAAAACCGTGCGCTGTGACCGGTCTGGCCGCAGTTAAGACAAATGAATTTACTTGTGTCGAACGGAGGTTTCTCCGTTCGTCTGCTGATAGATTGGGGCTGACTGGTCTTTGATTCGTGTTTGTCGTGTGTGTCTCGTCAAACCGCTTTAAATTCTTTTCTAGTCGTTGTCTGGTTAACGATTTTTAATGTCTGTCGAATTTCGATGGTGCTCTGTTCTGAATGACGTTCAAATCAGTCGGTTCGTCATCTTCCTCCGTCTTTTCTCTGTCATCGTCCGTGTCGTCATCGTCGCTACTTACGTTCAATCGTTCATGTATCTGTCGTAACTCAGATGTTGTATAGGATTTCCGACGCTCCGACTGAGCTTCATACTGTCGGTACAGATACGTCCTCTGGTTAGCCCAGTGAAGAAATTCGTCGTAATTCGCGAGAAATTTATGTTTGGCCTCGGTCATTAGACGAGGCGGGAACTTAATGAGTATTTGTCGAAGATGTTCCTGGAAAGCGGGAGGTCGTTCCATCCGCTCAAAGATGAGCCTCGCACGAGTTGCATACTCGGCTAGCGTCTCCCTTTTGTCAACTTTCAGGTCGCGAACCTCGTAAAGAAGGTCTGTGTCTTCCCTCTTGACTCCCCACTCGAAACGAAAGGCTCGGACGAAATCTTTCCACGTGCGCCAGGATCTTTTTTTGACAAGGTACCATTTGCGATGGATACCCTCAAAGATCTTTGACAAACACGGCACGAACAAGTCCTTCCGGATTCCAATCATGGACAAAAGATCTTTCAGAATCATGAGAAATTCTTCAGGGTCCTTCTCTGTCCCCGGGAAGGAGATCTTCCATGAGCTGACAATTTGCCCGATTTTTACTGACGTGGCGTCGTTGTTTCTAGATCGAGGAGACAAACTACCGGGTCTGCTTTGCAGGTCAAATGGTTCGTCATCGTCACTTGAGTCACTCGTTCGCCAATGCTACCACGACCCAATGCAGCAGGAGGCATTCGGTTAGTCGTCTGACGACTACGTGGTGCCGTTTGACGTTGATCATCCCGATCGAGGGGACCCTGGCTCGGCCAAACATCACCTCGATTGTGGTTTAGTCCCTGGATGAGAGTGTGCGGATCGACAGTGACGTAACTCTCCTCGTGGATAGTTTGTCCATTCGGCAAGGTACGCGCTGTCAATATTTCCCAGTACACCTCCATTGGGTTTGGTGCCATTTGATAAGGCCGGGTACCATGAGTAACGACCGAGCAACCATGACCGACATCACTTGCGGGGATATGCGACGGTTGTTGGGTTGACTGATTCGAGGTCACAGTTGTCTGAAACTGACGTGACGTGATTCCTCCTCCACTGGACCTAGCCGAGATATCGGAACTGGATTCGCGATCGCGCTTCCCGATGTCGTACTAGGTGGATGATTGAAAACCGGTCTATTAGAATTACCTCTATTCCACCACTCCTGCTCACGACGATGACGTTCAATAATTTCAAACGATTCGTCAAAGTACCGAGGTGGGCCACTGGCTCTCCCAAGACCTGTCGAGTTTACACCCCTTCCAGGGCCCGGACCCATGGTGTTGGTTGCGGTGGTTGGACCGACTGCTACCCCTCACGCGGCTAACTGGGATAGCCTAGCTCCTTTTTGCTGTTCGCGATCGGGAGGAACGCAAGTATTGCTTTTGGCTGGAGCTCGAGCATTATAGTTTGACAATCCAGGGGATGTTGGAGTTGGTGTTCTCGACCCCCTACCTCGACCTACCGAGACCCTCCTTGGAGCTTGTACGCTAAGAGATGCCGTACGATCTAAACTTGTGCCCCCTAACCGACCATCAAAATCAGTGTCTGTCGGTTCGGTGTTAGTCCGTCGGGTATCGAGTCGGTCGGGACTATCGTCCGGTGGTGAACGAAACATTGCCGACGTTATAGATTTTGATGGTTGACAAAATAGAAAGCAACCGGACAACAAGGGCAGTTCCGTCAGACCGTTACCGGGTCCCGTACTGTAACACCCCTGTCGAAATCGATGTGAATAGGTGGGTAACTTAACCAATCAACTCCGTGAGTGAAGGAAAGATAATTAAGAGTATTTACAGAATGACCAAGTAATTGAATTCATAAATAAGTAAATAAGAGAATAAATAATTAATTAGATAAATAACAATAAATAAATTAATGAATAATTAAATAAATACAAAAATAAATAAATGAATAAATGCATAACAATAAATAAATAAATAATTCGACAAATAATCGAATAAATAAATAAACAAATTAATAAATAAATAGTTATAAATAAATGGATAAATAAATAAGTAAATAATTCGATCAATAATAAAATGAATTATTAAATAAATAAGTAGATGAATAATTTAATAAATAATTTAATAAATAAGTAGATAGATAATTGGACGAGTGATTTGATCAATCGAACATACGATAACAAAGTTTGATTTGTTGTGACCAAAATGAGATTCAAATCGCGACAAAATCACAGTTTCCTATGGTGAATTCGACGATACCAATTCTCGTCATATCCCACAATACACCTGACGCGACTAAACAAAATTCAATCGTGACAAGAGAATATTTTAACTTACTCAGTCATGATCAAAGCGAGATTTGAATCACGACAAGTTCTATAATTTCATCATTATACTCAATATCAACATTTGTCACCTTTTGACGATACTCATTGACAACGACAGAGCAAGATTCATCGTTTCGATATAATGTTCTAAATTATTTTATTTTGACCGAAGCAAGATTCGAGTCTTCCGAAATTTCCCAATTACGGTTGTTCATCACTGTTGCGGCAAATCATCGGTCGCGCAAACAAATTCCACACATATACTTCCCCCACTCTACTACTACCACACACACGCACACACCACACTTTCGTTGTCGCTCCGGTACCGAGAGAGTCTCGGTACCTTCATTACAGCAGTTGTACGAAAACCTCGAAAATGTAAACACGCGTGTCGGCAGGTCGAACGGAATAAACGACGAACGAGTGTAAGAAAAATACAGTCAACGGTTACAGTTTTGCTTTTCTAGTTCTAACCTCAAGAACGATTTTGCCCTTTCCTCCCCACCCCAGACGTATCTCTAAACATTATTGGTCCTTCGAGCCGGATTTTCTGAAAAGAAAAGTGCATTCCGGAAAGCAAACTCGTTCTTAATGTGCAGAGTGAACGTGTCGAGTGTATTATCAAGTTATCTCGCGTTATCGTGCTCTATACCATTCGTTCAGTGTGTGCCGTTTCGTTCGCGTCGTAACGTTCTACGCCGCTCGTGATTGGACAGACTAGAGCTTGACGCTATCTCGCTCCGTTACGCTTGCGAGACAGACTTTCTCTCGCTCTCGCGCTCTCACGCTAACGCGCTCCTCACTTGCCGGGAAGGCTGCCTTTCTCGTTCGATTCGCGCGCTCACGCTATCGCGCTTTCTCTCGTTCGAAGCAGGCTGTCTCTCGCTCTCGCGCGCTCACGCTATCGCGCTTTCTCTCGTTCGAAGCAGGCTGTCTCTCGCTCTCGCGCGCTCACCCTATCGCGCTTTCTCTCGTTCGAAGCAGGCTGTCTCTCGCTCTCGCGCGCTCACGCTATCGCGCTTTCTCTCGTTCGAAGCAGGCTGTCTCTCGCTCTCGCGCTCTCACGCTATCGCGCTCCTCACTTGCCGGGAAGGCTGCCTTTCTCGTTCGATTCGCGCGCTCACGCTATCGCGCTTTTTCTCGTTCGAAGCAGGCTGTCTCTCGCTCTCGCGCTGTAAAGCTATCGCGATCATTCTCGCTTGCCGAGTCGACTGTCTCGCTCGATTGCGTTCTCGAATTCGCTTAGGGTTTGCATACGCTCGCTCCTACTCTCCGACTGTTAAGCTCGAATATTTCATCTCTGTTTCACGCGTACGAGATATCGGGCTTAAGTTCGGACGGTTGCCGCGAAACATTGCTTTGCGTTAATACAAAAAAAACCAACGAGCAACGACAGCATTAAAATGCCGACATCCGCTTCCTCAATTGTCACGAAGCAACTTGATATTTTCGGAGTAATCACCCGCGCCGTGACAAACCTCAAAAAATTAGAAATTAAAAAACGCACGCCTACTCAAGTTCAAACGCGGATTGATATTCTCGATGCGAATTGGAACAAGTTTCTGGCTAACCACGACCAGCTCTCTCAGCTCACCCCCGACGAAAGAAAAGAAGTTTCATATTTTCAAGACGAAGCATATGACCAATGCGAGGACGCATATATCGATGCTCGTTCGCACATGTTGACGTTTCTTGACGAGTTACGAAGTCAAGCGGGGCCACTGCCCGGGGTGCAATCTGGAGCAGGAACCAATGCACCAAGTGCTCGACAGCTTCCTCGGATTAATTTGCCACACTTTTCAGGAGTGTACCGTGATTGGACCCAGTTCCGCGATCTTTTCACGTCCATGGTCGGTTTGAGCAAAGACATCTCCGACGTGGAAAAAATGCAATATTTGAAAATGAGCTTGACCGGCGAAGCAGCTCAGCTCATTAAAAACATTTCTGTCGCCGGGGAAAACTTCGAGCGTGCGTGGAAAACGCTCGTCGACCGGTATGAAAACAAACGCGTCCTCATCGACACGCATCTCGCAGCGTTGTTTGCAATTCGGCAGGTGACGCAGCAATCGGCAAGCGAGCTCAAAACGTTGCTCGGTGACATGAAAGAAGCCCTCGGCACCCTTACCGCTCTCGGAAGCCCAGTTGAACACTGGGACCACCTTCTCGTGTATATGATCACGCGCAAGCTCGACTCCGACTCGTTGACAGATTGGGAAAAGCAGCTCGGAGCACAACACGAACCCCCATCGTTCAAGGACCTCGAAACCTTCCTCCAAGGTCGAATCCGCGCACTCGAAGCGGTCGACCGCGCGATAGGGCAACGAAAATTGCGTCAAAACATTTCCGCCGGGAATAAGCCGACAGCAAATGTTAAAGCTCACCAATCCACGACAAATGTTCCCACCGACGTCTCTGGGTCGAGTGCAACGAAAATCACTAAATCACCGTGTGTGTTGTGCGCCGGTCAACATTTGCTTTCCTCGTGCCCAACGTATCGAAATAAAACACCGGAACAACGCCGCGAAATCGTAAACCAAAAGGGCCTTTGTTTCAATTGCTTAGGCTCGCATCATTTTCGAAACTGTCGGTCGACTGGTCGATGCCGAGTGTGCGGAAATTCCCATCACACGTCAACTCATATTCCGACCAGTGTGGCCGACTCCGCTTCCGACACCTCCACCGCAGCAAAGAGCTATCCGGTTTCGACATTGCCAGCAGAAATCGTTCCCAGGAGCAAGCCCTACTCGTCCGTGCCTCCACGTCACGATAGTGTTCAATCAACGTCGGCCTCGAGCAATGTCGCGCTTTCGAACCCCATGAAGCACACACCAGTCTTGCTTGCCACCGCTCTCGTGCGGGTAACATCGTGCTATGGCGAGCAAATTGAAGTTCGAGCCCTCCTCGATCAGGGATCGGAGGTGTCCTTCATCACCGAAACGCTGGCGCGACAACTCAATGTCCCTCGTCGTCGCGTCTCGCTTCCGATCCACGGCATCGGAGCTCAACAATCAAGCATCTCTCGCGGCGTGGTCACCCTCAATCTATCCTCACGGGTAAAGAGTGGGTTTTCGTTACCCGTCAACGCGTACGTGCTTGCCAAACTCACCTCGTATCTCCCACCGATCCAAGTCATCGAGACTTCGTGGCCTCATCTCCACGGCATCGAACTTGCCGATCCGGGATTTTCGTCGCCCCGAGAGATCGACCTCGTCCTCGGTGCAGAAGTCTACAGCCTCATTCTTGAGGAAGGACTTCGCAAGGGCAGCCCCGGCAGCCCTGTCGCCCAGCAGACTGCATTCGGGTGGATTCTTTCGGGATCTTCATCAACAAGGTCGGAAAACGAACTCGATAACCGCAGTGCTCACGGGTTACAATGCTCTGTTGATCACGATCTCCTGAATCTTCTCCAACGTTTCTGGTTGCAAGAAGAGACTCCGGCGAGTTCCACGCCGTCGCTCTCCGAAGACGATTTACAATGCGAACAACATTTCATCGATACCCATTCTCGAACACCGGAAGGACGCTACGTGGTACGCCTTCCGTTCAAGCAACGCCCGGACACATTCGGAGACTCCCGTCGATCAGCTGCACGAATGCTTCTGCGCCAGGAACACCGTTTCGCTCACGATCCTACGCTCAAAATGGCGTACACGAAGTTTCTTGCTGAGTACGAACACCTGGGGCACATGTCTCTCGTTACAAGTTCGGATCAAGACCCGCAGCGCGTCTTTTACCTCCCACATCATCCAGTCGTTCGTAGCAGCAGCTCGACGACAAAAATCAGGGTAGTATTTAACGGATCCTATCGAACAAATCTCAACCTCTCAATCAACGACACGCTGCACGTTGGACCAAAACTCCAAACAGATCTCGCCGACGTAATCACCCGTTGGCGTCGCCACACGTACGTTTTCTCAGCTGACATTGAGAAAATGTACCGGCAAATTCGAGTCCATCAGGACGACTGGGACTTCCAGCGAGTCCTCTGGCGAACCAACTCCGTCGGACTTCCGCAACCGTACCATCTTTGTACCGTAACTTACGGACTTGCGAGTGCTCCGTACCTCGCCATTCGTTCGTTACAGCAACTCTCAATTGACGAGGAACCTCGGTTCCCTCTGGCCGCAGACATAATCCGACGAGAGGTCTACGTTGATGATGTACTTTCAGGAGCTGACGCGATCGACGAAGCCAAAGAGAAAATTCGCCAAATAAATGAATGCATGGAAGCTGGCTGTTTCACGCTTCAAAAGTGGACGGCCAACGACGAACAGCTCCTGAGTGACATCCCGCACGAAAGGAGAGACCTCTCCGCACCACTATCGATCGACAACGATCCGCTCTTTCGTGCCCTCGGAATCCTCTGGCAGCCACGTTGCGATTCATTTTTTTTCACAGTTATTCGACCCGCTCGGGTGGATTGCTCCAGTCGTGGTTCGCGGGAAAATTTTTATGCAAGAACTTTGGACGGTCCGCCTCGAGTGGGACGACACGCTACCAAACGAATTCACGACCCGCTGGATGACATTCACGGAGGAGCTCCGCGATCTGTCGCTGATCTCAGTGCCGCGGTGGCTTGGGCTTCGACCATCGTCACTCGCAGTCGAGCTGCACGGCTTCGCAGACGCCTCTCAAGCTGCACTCGGCGCAGTGATCTACCTCCGCACGCTCTATGATTTCGACGACGTGCGAGTAGCACTTGTCTCCGCAAAAACGAAGGTCGCGCCTCTGAAACGAGTGACAATCCCTCGGTTGGAGTTGTCCGCCGCCGTCTTACTGGTGCGTCAAATCACGCAGTCAGACGAACGCTAAAACTTGAAACCGCGCATGTTCACCTGTGGACTGACTCCACGGTGGCTCTCGCGTACATTCAAGGTGATCCTCGGCGATGGGCTGATTACGTTCGAAACCGTGTTACGGAGATTCAGGAGCTTCCCCTCTCGCAATGGCACCACGTTCCGGGGAAAGAAAATCCTGCGGACTGTGCCTCGCGAGGACTTTCACCAAAGCAACTTCGAGAACAATCGTTGTGGTGGCAAGGACCACCGTGGCTCTCTAAGCATTCAACTTCATGGCCATCTTCGTTTCCACCATTGGAGTCAAATATCGCCCTCGAAGTTCGAAAATCGGCCGTCAATCTCGGGAACCCAGACACACGCCCTGAAATGTGGAGCCTCGTGAACCGCTATTCGAACCTTACTATGCTCTTTCGCATCACTGCGTGGTGCTCAAGAGCTCTCAAAAAATTCAAACGCGTTCGAGACGCTCCCGGGAACGAACTTCCTATCACGCCTGCCGAACTCGAATCCGCTCAGCTGTTCTGGGTCAAAGCGACGCAGACAGCATACCTATCTCCGATGATTACCCAGCTTTCGCAAGGTAAGCAGCTCCAGAGATCGAGCCCACTGCTCCGTCTCACCCCGTTCATTGACGCCACTGGAGTGCTCCGAGTTGGCGGGCGACTTCAGAATTCACAGCTTTCTCAGAATGAGCAACACCCAATCATTCTGCCCCGTGAGTCTGCGCTCACGACATTGGTCGTTCGACATTGGCATCGAAAGACTGCACGGCGGAACTCAAGTGACCCTCGCTGCATTACGGCGTCAATACTGGATCGTCAGAGGTCGCGTACCCATCCAAGCTTACATACACCGTTGCCTATCGTGTGTTCGTCAACGCGCGGTGCTCAGCCAACAATTGATGGGCCAATTACCCGAGACTCGAGTGCTACCGACCACTCGTCCGTTTTTTCACTCCGGAGTCGACTACGCGAGTCCTTTCACGCTCCGATCGTTCAGGGGCAGAGGTGCAAAAACTTACAAGGGATACATCATCGTCTTCGTTTGCTTTACCTCATCAGCAATTCACCTGGAAATCGCAACCGACTACACCACAGCCGGCTTTATCGCAGCATACAAGCGATTCACCGGTCGACGGGGAATCTGTGCCACCCTGACCAGTGATTGCGGGACAAACCTTGTGGGTGCTAACTCTGAGCTTCGAAAGCTCTTTCGAGCGGCATCTACAGACTTCAAAGAGCTTGCCAATACTCTCGCCAATGACGGAACGGAATGGAAATTCAGTCCACCCTCCGGGCCACACTTCGGAGGGAAGTGGGAGGCTGGAGTCAAATCTGTGAAGTTTCACCTTAAACGCGTCATCGGGGACACAGGTCTGACCTACGAAGAATTCACGACACTCCTCATCGAGATTGAGGCAGTGCTCAACTCTCGGCCGCTCTGTGCACTTTCGGACGATCCATCGGATATGACAGCACTCACACCAGGACATTTCCTCATCGGTTCAGCTTTAAACACGATCCCGGAGCCAACTCTCGTCGAGCTTCCACGCTCTCGCCTTTCTCGATGGCAACTTTTACGACAAATGCTCGAGCAGTTTTGGCACCGATGGAGGACCGAATACCTTCAAGAACTCCAGACAATCTCAAAGTGGCAGCATCGAGTCAGCTCGATTCAAATTGGCGCTCTCGTGCTCGTCAGAGATGAACGATACCCACCGTCTAAATGGGCCCTCGGTCGAGTCATCGACGTACACCCCGGAAAAGACAACCTCGTGCGGGTCGCCACGGTCAAGACGCAGTCCTCGGTTTACAAACGACCAATCGTGAAGCTCTGCGTGCTCCCCACCCTTACCGAGGAGGTCAGCATCAAGGATCCACCTCAACCACGATGATTCGTAGGACCGTCATCTTGGCAGCATATCTTTGAACCTGCCAAGGCGGGCGGAATGTTGCGGCAAATCATCGGTCGCGCAAACAAATTCCACACATATACTTCCCCCACTCTACTACTACCACACACACGCACACACCACACTTTCGTTGTCGCTCCGGTACCGAGAGAGCCTCGGTACCTTCATTACAGCAGTTGTACGAAAACCTCGAAAATGTAAACACGCGTGTCGGCAGGTCGAACGGAATAAACGACGAACGAGTATAAGAAAAATACAGTCAACGGTTACAGTTTTGCTTTTCTAGTTCTAACCTCAAGAACGATTTTGCCCTTTCCTCCCCAACCCAGGCGTATCTCTAAACAATCACAATTACTCGTCACCCTGGACGAAACCCATCGACAACGACGAAGCATGGGTCAATCGTTTCGATATAATGTTCCAAATAACTTTATTTTGACCGAAGCAAGATTCGAGTCTTCCGAAATTTCCCAATTACGGTTGTTCATCACAATTACTTGTCACCCTCGACGAAACCCATCGACAACGACGAAGCAATATTCAATCGGTTCGATATAACAATTCACAATGCTTTGACCATGACCGGAACAAGATTCAATCACGGCGAATTCCTGATCTCAATATCATAATCGATACACTGACAACGATGAAGTAAGATTCACTCGTCTCAATGCTACTATTTCAATTATTTTCTTTTCAAATTTGCAACCAGACAAAAAACGATTTTCCAAAACTTGAAATTTAATAATAATGCATTAATTACTTTTCATTTAATAATCGATAATTGATCATTTCTGATTTTCAATTGAACATCGGAAAGTTAATGGATTTTCAATTTCGTAATCAATGGCAATGTGATAATAATAACAATTCTCCTTATAGTAATTTACCTTGATTTATAATAATGATATCATTTCAATTTATAATAATTTGACTTTGTGATAATAATATTTTAATTTGTAAGTTGATAATGTGGACGTATTGTAACTATGTATTGTCGACCAATCAACGAGGTTCGGTTTGCTCGACTCGTTATAGAACATTTTTCGTTCAAATTCCCAATTTCGTCGAAGTAGCCGGATGTCCGAACCGTCGATTATACACAGATTATCGGTAAGGTTGTGAAATAATATTTCGAGTTTCAAAATTATTCCACAATATTATATTACATAGTATAGCAGTGAGATGTTAGAGCGGTCTACAAGCGTTAGTAAACAAGCGTGAGCGAAGGCTCGGGTCTCCAGATACGATGTTTGTTTACGTTACGGGCTCTCGTCTTTGTCTGCGCTCACGGCCGCTGGACACGACGTATGTACATTGCTTGAAAGGAAGAAACACCCTTTGTTGCCAAGGATTGAAATAGGACTTCGCCCACTGCTGGGTATCCTATCAATAAATATGTAAGCCTGTGCCAGCAAAATGTTTAAACAAGCTTTCTGGTCCATGTGCACCATAACAACGGATTTTATTTCGTTGCGATGTGAATTCAGAGTGCGAAACGCATTGTAATATGATGGATAATCGCTCAATTGTTTCTACGGATAATATCCAAAGAACCGTGTATCGAGCTTCCGAGCTCGCAACGGAAAGCTCAACCGTGAGTTGCTTAATGATGATTCCACTTTTTTCTGAAAGTCTAACAGATCGTGCGACTCCGTCATCCGTGATTTTGTGCTGTGTAAGCGCGGCTGCCTACGTTTTTTCCGCGAAGAACATAGAGTTTCGCAAAGCAACAAAATGAGCGCAAATATAACTCCACCAGCCAGAATCAAAAATATCGATGCGACACCGTAAAACTCGCTGACGTCGTAGGCTTTTAAGACGGGTATTTCCTCACTGAAATATTGAGTCTTCCAACGCGAGAACAAGCCGCTGGTCTTGAAACGCTCGAGGCTAAATGCAAAAATAATTTATTCGTTGAAGGTTATTAAATTGCGTATTTACATTTTGTAGGTAATAATTCGTTGCTACCATTGGAGCACAAGAATGTATATAAATATAAAAGCTTACTGGTAGGAGACGAGCTTAGTGTATTGACTACCAGCAGGTAGTATCATCCCGAAATGGAGCCGACGTGAGCTATCAAGTCCTACAATCTTGCACGTCTTATTATTTATCATTGACATTTGTTTGAAGTTTGTGTAGAATGCAACTTTCTCATGGCAAACCTTAATAGCATCAGAACATGAACAGGAAAGGCATGAGTAATATGATATTTTTATTCGATTATCCGTAAGGTAGATTATGTACGAACCTGCTCCCATGCATTTTCCGAATTCAGTGGAAGATCTTTCTCCGGTTTCATCAGTTTTATTACTCCCCTGATGATGGGATCAGTTGAGGTCTGCGGAGAATCCATAATATTCAAAAGTTATTGAGATAAAGAGTCAAAGTTTGTGAATAAAGCATTCTAAACAATCAGTTTTCTCCCACGTCTTGTCTACGATAACAGAAACCCTGTAACCCATACAACACCAAATGTTCCATGTATATCCACGGGATATCGATAATGTAAAAAATATATCGTGTATATCCAATGGATATCCATACGACTTACATGCATGTATGTACTGTAACACGTGTTACATCCCGATTCTCTTGATCCCAATTATTTGGAATAACGAAATCGGAATCCAGCTGATTCGCCCGATTGCGCCATGCGAGGACAGGCCGTGCTCATCGTTACGACACGAGGCTCAGCAAATTCCTCGACCTGATGCAAGTGGATGGCCGCAATCGGGTGACTCCACTGCCCGACTTTCGTCACCCATAAAGGTTGCTGAGCTGTTGGTCAGCAAATTATCGCGAGGAAACCAAAAACAAATCGATCCTCGCACCATCAAATCGGGTCAACCAAGTTGACTTGATGGATGATTCGAGATCGATAAATCAGTCTTCGAATAACTCTCTTTCGAGATCGTCCTCTTCAAGGAGCTCGAAAGACTACCTGGTTTCTTCGCGATAAGTTGACGCGTGTCTTCGACTCATATAGTCAAGCCTTCCCACCCGAGGGAAAGGGAAGTCATTGCGGTGAGCGCGACTATAATTCTTACGCGACGTATCAGTAGATAAGAAGAACTCAATTTTTGTAAACATCGTAACCGCTCTGTGAAAAGCGTTACGATTGTTAATTAAATCTAAGGACTAAGTTTCTGACAACAGTGAAACCGCTCTGTGAAAAGTGTTTCATCTGTTCTACGAAACAACAGTCAACTTCAAACCGACCATCCAAACAAATCAATCAACAAGCAAATAACTCAACGAACAAACAACGCAACAAACGTAAGTTAAGAAACACTTGTAAACAATAAAACCATTGTAGCAAAATCGAATAAATTAAACAGTTGCGCCAAGCGCTTTAAATGGTAACCCGATTTTTAATTATTTATAAAACGCCCTTCCCTCACAGAGCGTAGGGCTTAACACACGGGCTTTTACCCCCGTGCACCTTCGCCGCTCCTCCGTCGTACGCCGTGGGCGCCAGCCGCCAAAAAACGACCCTGATAAAGATTCTGATTTGACTCAGATCCGACTATTATTTTGCGGCGACGACGGGGGAGACGATGCGGGCTAAACCGCTAGCTCAGCCATGCGCGGGGTAGAGGGGCGTGGGCCGATACACGAGGTGAGACAATATTAAGAATACACGAGAATAATTGTATGAATTCGTTTAATTCGCCACAGGAACAAATGGTCGACAACGATAGGGCTCTGATATAGAGTGACCGAATTACAGATTTGCTTCGAGGCAATACCAAATCGCGACAACAATACTCTCGGACTTTTCGTCAATTTGTTCGGTCACCCGCGTTCATGGTACACAGCATGTGGAGACTAGACAATTTTACTCGACACTCACGCTACATTCACTCGTTCCATTCCACAATTTTTCTCACACACACACGGGTACAACAACCGCCCCACAGACGTCTCTGTCGATCTCCCGGTCTTCGATGTTTACGCTAATTGCCGGACTCGAGGCGAAGACTATTCCGGCACGATCGACACGGGAAATGCACGGGGACTCGAATACCTTTTCACTTCGACTCGACGCCACTAAACATTCATACCACACTCGTACTAACTAATCTACTCACCTAACTAGTATCTGATCGTATTACTAACCTAATCTATCTAGCGCCCGGCGGAACGACAGCTCTTTCTCTCTCTCGTCGATTCGCTCCTCGGGAGTGGCTCTTCCGTCTGCCCACTCTCCTCCGGAATGCCCAACAACGTGTGACCCGGCGCGATTCGCCGTAGGGTCTCTCTGATAACTCTAATATTTTCGGCAATTTACGATTGGCTCGATAACGTACTCTTAATTTCACCGGCGATTTTCGCGAACGCTCGTAGGACCGTGGTACTGAATTTTCAAGGACTTTAAACCGGACTTCGACTCTAGATTTTCATCTCAGCGGTCATACGATACGATAGCTCGGGCATCCCATCGGGACACACCCGTGTCGACAGCTCTCACTACGACGGCCGATAATCCGCGACAATGTATTTTCTCAAATCTAGTCGGTCGGTGGCACGGCGCCCCGGACCTCGCAACGACAACGTCTCGAATATAATTGCAACAATTTGGGCGATCTTTACCACGAATATATTTACTGGCTCCGGGGCCCCGCCACGTGCCTCGCCCTCGGCGACGACGAAAAGACAAAGAAACGGCCGGAAATTTTATGACTCGACGCACGCTCTTATTGTGAGAGTGCCGACAGCGGTGAATACGATACGGAAATCTCTTTGAAATTAACGATAGCTCGGAATAATTTTTTTTATCGGGCCACGCCGCGGGTTTCTTACTCACGGCACCACTGGTACTGGTCTCGCCGATGTCCACGACCTTTTCGGGGGGTATGGTTACTGGGAAGAACGAGTGTTCAAACGATCCACCTCCGATGAGCGACAGACGAGAAGAGAGCGACTCGAAGTGCTTCGCTGGGGGTCTCGGCCGACTGATCCCCACTCCGAGGGCCCACGAGTCCGCGAATTTCCATGTGCTGTCCCCCGTCGGGCCGGGAAGCCGTCGCGCCCGTCACACCTCACAACCCAATCTTACTAACATGAAAAATTACCGACAGCGCTGGCACGGGAAATTTTCGGTTTCGTTCCTATCGGCGATTGGCCGATAATTTTGTGGAAACGAGAGCTTTGGATTTTTCTATAAATATAAAATATAAATACAGAAATAGAATATAAATAATAATTTCCATGTGTCCATGAAAAAAAAAAAAAATAAAAAAAAAAATAAATAAATTTTTATTTTTATAAATAAATTTTTGTTGCAATAATCGACGGGATTCCCACTTCGAGTGGGCATTAATTCATTTTCGAAAGAATTTAAAATGGAAAAGTATCTTAAATACTCACATCCGAGTGGTTTTCCACTCGTTTGCCGGACAGGTTCGAGTGGCGAACCATTTGTAAACAAAGCACCGGCCGAGTGGTTATGTATCTTGTATTTATTTCCGATTTGAATACAAAATTCTTTTTCACTCTGTATTTATTTCCGTTTTAAATACAAAATTCTTTTTCACTCTGTATTTATTTCCGAAATAAATACAAATTTTTTTTTCATTCAGTATTTATTTCCAGAATAAATACAAAATTCTTTTTCACTCTGTATTTATTTCCGAAATAAATACAAAATTTTTTTTCATTCAGTATTTATTTCCAGAATAAATACAAAATTCTTCTTCACTCTGTATTTATTTCCGAAATAAATACAAAATTTTTTTTCACTCAGTATTTATTTTCGATTTAAATAACGAGTGGTTTTTCACTCAGTATTTAGACTCGACAAAATAATGAGTGAAAATTCATTCGTTATTTAAATCGAAAATAAATACTGAGTGAAAAAGAATTTTGTATTTAAACCTGTATTTAAATACTTTTTCCACTCAAATGCGCCCATCCCTGTTCCCGAAGGGTTCCGATTCGACGATGTAGCGAATTTATTCGGGGAGACCAGGGCTGCTCCGGGGCGATTAAAGGTTCACCCTGAAGTACCGAGTGCTTCGTCGACGATGTTGCGGCTCGGTCGGCGTGAGGCAGTGGGTGGGCCCCAATGTATCGCCCAACTCCACCCCTACGCTCCATGACGGGGTACTCCGGCCCGAGGGATGCAGGCCGCGAGTCCCAACCGTTTGCGGCATCCCTCCGCCAAACGGTGAGGCTAACTCCAAACCACCTCGGACTTCTCAGTTTCCGAGGGGCTAACGTCGATCGTTGGTGAACGAGGAACGACGTGCTGGTTGCGTGGTGGGGGAATACGAAAGCTCCTCCGTCCCTCGATGTGGCATCGCAGCACCAGTGGCCCGGAGCGCGACGAAATTACGAGAATAACAAGAAAACAACGAAAACCTACATTAATAATTATTGCTCAATTTAACGATATTCTTAATTCGCTGCGGTATTTTTTCGACATCCGGAGGGAGGATCGGAGTCGGAGGTTCGACAACTCTAATTTCGGCACGATAACACGGTAACGGGGGGCCGGAAAAATGCACCACGTTACAGTACATGCACGAACGTGCACAGCATTTTGTACGGACATACGGCAAAAACTCTTATGTTGACATACAGGACCAGATGTTCTATGGAAATCCATACGACTTACATGCATGTATATATCTGCACAGATGTCCATTGCCCATTGTATGGATATACGCTAAATACTCTTATGTGAACGTGTTTCATCGACATATCCATATAATATCCTATGGATACACACCCCTACAGCACAAAAAATTGCAGCAACTTTCAGAGATATTTATAGATTGCGGTTGCACTGCAACATTGCAGCTGCATTGAAGTGATATTTTCAATTTAAATGATTATAATGTTGCGCTGCAACATTGCAGCGACATTTTTATGCTCAATGATTATAATGTGGCACCGCAACATCGCAGCAGTATTGCAGCAGCATTTCCATGTTCAATGATTACAGTGTAATCAAAAAATTGTTCATATTAGAGATGGTAATATTGACGAGGACTATTTTTTAAGATTTTTCAAAAATATAGTTTCCATATTCTTAAAAAATCGTCAAAGTTCATACTTGTGTATGATCAATTTTCCCATTACATTAAGTAGGACAATTTTTTACACAAAAGTTGTTAGTTATTGGCGAGGATTATTTTGAAAATTGTTCGAAAGTATCGTTTCTACTCTTCTCATAAAAGGTGTTGTGCGCCATAGCGCCGCCATTTTATAATTTCTTATCATTTTTTCCCTTTTTTGGATGTCCTCCTGTAAACCCTACAAACTTAACTTGAATTATTTTTCATTTGGACCTTCTTTTTTATAGAAATGTAAAGTATACATAAATATGGAACATCCTGTATAACGTGCGCTGATTGAGATCAATCGAGGTAAAATAATATTACATAAATTTGAATTTCAAAATATTTGATTTTATTGATTCTCATACCAATTAATGTCGTAGTGGTATGACGAAATACGTCGCTTGTGTTGAGCGTTACAATTTACACATTTTCTTCTTTACCAGAGATACAGGCCATTTGAATAAACGGCCATTTTTATCGACGATTTCATAAATATCCAAAAGCGTTGACGAAAGCGGTTGATCGTACATTTGTGGAACTATTTTACATTTGCACCCTACTACATGAATATTATTCTTCTCCATCTGTACAATATTTAAGGCAATAATTATAGACTTATCATTCAGCTGTATGCAATTATTACGTCCTTCATCGCAATTCACGAAGAATGAATATATCTCAAGGATTTTGTACTGGTAACATTTCAAATTCTGAACGGTATGTAATAATGGGTGACACGACTGTTTAACCGCGGACAAAATAACCGCGACAAAATAACCAGCCGGCAAAATAACCGCGACAAAATAATCGGGACAAAATAACCGTGGAAAAAACAACCGGACGACAAAATAACTGGATCTTAAGATAACCAAAAGATGACTTGAAACCAGATAACCGCGACTGAATGTCCGATGACGAAAAGACCGGACGTCAGAATAACCGAAAATATATGAAATAACCTAAAATATTTTTGATTTTCCGTAATTCGACTGGTGATCGAATTACGGAAATCGCTGAGTTTTTTACTTTAAAAGTATTCATATAATCATTCAAAATTATTCCTTTTGAATTATTATTATTGATTAATGTTGATTCGTTGTTGTAATTGAGTTATAATTCGATGTTGCACTGTGTTACGAATCACGTTTTGAAATTGTCAATCATAATTTGTCTATGATGACGTATTATTGTTATCAATTATCAAATCATTGTTATTTATTATTAGTTCGATATTGCAATATATTTTAGAATGCGTTTTGAAATTTAAAATTATTGTGTTATTGTTATTCATTATTAATACGATAATTATTAATGAACTTAAGCGATGTCAATCTATCGTTGTTATTTATCATTAATTCGCAATATTATATGAGAATAAATTATTTTTTACGATATTTCATTCTGATTATTAATTTTTATTTTAGGTTTTCTGCGGTTATTTTGTCTTTCGGTTGTTTTGTCTGTCGGTTGTTTAATCGTTTGGTTGTTTTGTCTTGCGGTTTTGCTTATTTTGTCGCGGTTATTTTGCCCCCGATTGAACAGTCAGGGAACCGTAATAATGGGCCGGTGGAATGTTGTTCCTGAAGCCCGAAATTATTAGAAATTAGTGGATATTTCGACAGTTCTGATATTGTCTGTTCACCATATCGCCGTGCCGGCTGTTCTAACGGTTTCTCAGGTTTTCTAATCGTCCTCTTCAATGTTGACAGAAAATTTTCAAGAGGAAACGCACTAAAGTCATCCGAAACACCAAATCGTCTCACGTCGTTGTACAAATGAAGTAAATATATCATGTAGGTTGTGATTGATAAATTGACTTCCGTAAATGATTTCTAAATTTCGCACAAAGTACTTCAATAAATCTCCTGCATATCTTATGTTAAATTCATGTTTTACTAATTCTGGACTGACTAGAATCGGAACAGCTACATGTTGTAGAGTATTTTCTTAGTTTGTCGTTAAAAAGAGACGTTGTTTCAATTTGGGGATTCTCGAGGGATGTTATGGAGGCCAGGGACCAAAACGGAAAGCTGACAATGAAAGACCTTCATATGAAATATCGTCTATAATTATTCTATATTGAATATCGTGATAAATCGGGGTGAAGGCGATGCGTTATAACAATTGATTTATAATAACCATTGGAGCGATTAAGAAAGTATTACTCACTTCGAATCATTGATTTCAAGACAATTTTCAATACCCTGCGAGATACCTTCTCCGATGTCGATGGAATTCGTTTACAAAATTGATACGTGTAGCGATCCTCGATACCGCACAACGATTTCGAACAAATGGATTGATTTATGCGGATCGGGTAATCCCTTCCTTTACCAATTATTCGAGGAGGCACTAGTCGATGCTTGCATTCGCCTATCGTGTATTTCGACGTCGGGATTCACCGGATCCCACGCCGGAGGCGATAACGGAAAACATGTTTGATCCTGTTTAGACTCTTAATATAGGCACAAACAATTTAATAACAATCATGAGTTCAATTCGAGGCGAATGAGTGAACGGGTAATATAATCGCATCCAATAAACGAAACAGTATTCAAAGCAAGTGGATCTCGACCACCGATTAATTAAGGGGACTGAGTCACCTAAAAAAGTCGAAAATTAAATTTTTTTTTCCGTGACACGGCCGATCCAAATTAAAAATCGATTTTACCCTTACGAAGTACGTATACTTAGCTATCATTTCAAATTTTTCCATAGCCGTATGAGTTATCTAAATGCTGGGAGATTTTTCACAAAATTTTTCACTTGTCGCAACTTTCGAACCGCACCGATGAACGGATTTTGGATTCCGACGTCTCATTTTGTTCCAAATCGCAGTCATTCTCGGATGAGTGTAGGAATTTTGGATGCGAGGTACAACGAATTCATGGTAACCTATTATTCAACCGGTTTTTCAAAAAGTTACAAAAAAATTGTTTTTTTTTCACATTATTGGTCGCCATAATTTCCAGAAAGCAGATAAAAAAAATCCCACACTCATCCGAGAATGAGGTCTGTTACGAAGAAAATGAGACGTCAGAATTGAAAATCCATTGAGTCGCAGGGTCCGAAAGCTGCCACAAGTGAAAAATTTTGTGAAAAATCTCACAGCATTTAGATAACTCATACGGCTATGGAAAAATTTGAAATGATAGCTAAGTATACGTACTTCGTAAGGGTAAAATCGATTTTCAATTTGGATCAGCCGTGTTACGGGAAAAAAAAATTTATTTTCGAATTTTTTAGGTGACTCAGTCCCCTTAATAGGATAACAATCGATATTTTCTTTAACTCGCCAACGGTTTATTATTTCGATAAGTACTAATATTAGATTAATATTTGTGAAGAAGAGTATTTTTAATCGACTCTGGTCGATAGTTCAAAGTTACGAATATAGGTTATGTCACTTTTCTCACGTGCACGGAACGGAGTTCTTTCTTCGTGTATAGATCGGAGATCGATGTTGTTCTTCTAGGTTGATCGTGATTGAAGACTCTTGTCGTCGCGGGTCCTCGTTGACTTGTGTTTATCGTTTTAAACAGTGGCTCTTTCCCTGGTCTCGTTCGAGTAATCGAAACCGTCGCAGCACGTGTGATGAGACGGAAATTTTTCATCCACGTACTATCCGTGCATCGTGGGCAAGTATACAACTCGGCTGACTTGTATCTCGTATCGAACGTATGTATTATTCGTTGATTAGATTATTTTTGATGAGGGTCGGACCGTGCCGAACAAATATCACAAAGAAATAATGAAAAACAAATATGGCCAGGCGGCTTCACAATATTCGCTTTATGTCGCGATAGAAATCCATAATGTGACCGTAGTCGTTGACTCTCCTCGGAAAAGTAAGTCGCGTTCCCCGGCACGCTTACGCTCACGCCGCTAACCACTGCTACCGCACCCTGAGTGCTAGAATTCCCTAGTTGGGGCTGACGCGCCCTCTGGATGTACCTAGTGGTAGTCCGCCGCCAAGGAAGGCACGACACTTGAACGGGATCGCGTCGATCGCCGGTTACAATGTAGAGTCAAAAAATGAATATAAATTGAGACAGGCGATTTTTTTTACGTTTCGTTATTTTGACAAATATTTCGACTTCGCCTTTACCTAGCGCGGCCCGGGTCGGTGGCTGCCAAGGCTCAAGACTCAAATAGCTTTTATAAATTTCAATTTAATAATTTTTGTTGGGCGCCATCTATTAATTGCCCTAGCGAAAATACTTTAAAAAATGATAATAACTTATCCAATTACTCAGGGGAAATTCGGTCAGGATGACCCTATTACAATCTTTACAAGCGAAAATGTATGACAACGAAAGCACCTCGATTGCAATAAAAGTCCAAAGGTACTTACAGTTTGTCGAATAATCATTCAATTTTCCCCATAGGGATTCCACAATCAGTACAACGATATTTCCTCGACAATATAATTCCTTTGACAATGTAATCTCCGTCCCTTCGATTATTCGACTTCCCGTAGGAGGTAGTGGTTTGAAAATCAATTTCGATAAGACGGAATTTTCAATACGCCGCTCGGGATGTCAATTATAATATAAATACGACAAATAACAATGTTAGTCGGACTAGAAGTGTCCGCTCTCGGCGGTCCGCGGGCCCATCGCGTTACCAAGTTGGTGGGGTGGTCCAAATATCGGCGCATGCGCACGCAAAAGAAAATTCGTCGACCTAGTCGATAAGACGAATCGACTGAGGGTACAGTCAAAATGATAATGCAAATCTGTCCTGTTACAAAATATTCTTCTTAACAGTTGATTTTAATGCTATAGGGCCTGTATACAATAAAAACAGTCTAAGTTCGGTGGCCTTCCAGCTGCAAATTTCCGATAATCCTCGCGGCTTACGTGCGGATTCTGATGGTACCATATTGCATCGAAATTAGGTTCTCAGAAATAGCAGTACTGCTGTTGAAACCGATTCTGACCGATAGCGTCCCTTGCAGCCAGAGAAGTGAAAGTGTTTTAATATATCCCCGGCAAATTAAGTGCATGTTGTCTAGTGGAACATTGGATACTAAACCAATGTTAGGTTAGAATAGTCCGACCTCGATGATACTCCTCACCTGATTGCACTACGAAATCTTCATCTGTTCGTAATTGACTTGGAACTTCTTCATACGGGAAGCAAGTTGTTCTGTTCATGGATCGGCCAATTATGGTACATTTCGAACAACTCGAAAAGGGGCTATGTCATTTCGTACATAATATAAACGATTTCGCTGGAGCATTATAGATAATACTAGAAAGTGACACACTGATTTTTCGATCTTCGTACGTAATTTTTTGTCCCATGACAGATTTTGATTCATCGACAAATGTCCTTAAGGGGACTAGGCAGTGAGAAATTTCGAATTGAAATTTTTTGTATTCTGTTACTGCAATCTCTTTCGAATATTTCGATGCAAAGCAGACTAAAAAATTCGCAAAATTGAGCTCCGGAGAAAAAAAAACACTCCGTACACGGGTGGCGCGCCGCGCCCAGCTGAGCACGTAGTCCGCAGCGGCGCCAGAACTTTAAACGCGTTAATCTCGAAACAGCATTCTGCGCTAGCTTAACCACGATAATCCAAAAACGGTTGAAGATGTCACCTTGTTTTTTTTTTTCAAAATAAAGCTATCAATGTTCTCTACCAAGTGAACCGAACTCTATGCAAACAAAATTAACTTTTTCCTATTGTTATTACATTAAATGTCAAAAAATGTCGTCCGTTTTTCGATTTCCCTCGAATTTTCGCCGCCGTGTCCGTAATTTGAATGGTTTTTCAAAAATTTAAGGTTCAGTCGGTGGAGTAACATGTTCCGCAAAGAATGGCGTTTAAAAATTCGCCGAAACGCGGATCGGCCACCCGGAATCGTGGTCAAGCGGAAGCAATGTGTGAGACGTGTCACCATCTTTATCAGCCCGTATCTCTTTTGAATATTTACATTTTCAAAGTTGCGACTTGCTAATTTAATAGCCTAAATGTCAATAGAAACATTGCAGAAAAGAAAATGTATGTACGTTGTTTCGTTTTTTCACAAATGCCATTTTAATTTTATCACATTTTTGCCCTATTCTCGCTGCCTAGTCCTCTTAGGAAATCATTCACCGATGACGGTTTCGTGACACCGTGGTAGAACGAATATCTCGATGATCTTGATATTGGCAAGCCATCCATATTTAGGGATAGCTCTATATGATTGACATTAGAATCACCATATTTTCCCGCCGTCAATCGCAGAGCAGTCTCTACTCCGAAATGTAAATATTTTCCATCACCTATGGTTATAATCGCTGCTTCGCTAGGTGTGCAGAGTAAAGTTCTTGCATCTCATGGCAATGAATAGTTCGGTATGTGTCGGTTCTATATACGTTACAACGCATTGGTTGCATTATAACAGATGCTAAGTGTTCTAGCCCATTGGGCTAAATCCGTGGCCATATTTGTTTGGCTATCACAACTGCTGTCCATCACGTCGTCTTCAATTGTGCCACAATCCACTAAGTTATCTGCGGAGTGTTCCAGCCCCTCATGCGTGTCATTGTAAGCACCGTTAATTGCGACTTCTTCTTGCACTTCATCGTCGATTAATGGCCTTGAATAATCCAACGACGCAGTGTCACTGCCCAAAAAGTTACTTTCTGTTTCCTTATCGTCCAGTTGGGCAGGAGGGTCAATAATTTCAGCTTCAATTGGAGGGAAGGTATGAGGGTGAACATTTGCAATTTGACGCAAGTGTTCGTCAGTTTCTTGCTGTATGATTCGTCGTTGGTGTCTATCGAACAAGCACGAAATGTAAATTATCTGAAGGTAAAAATGAATATTATTAGTCAATGCAGTGGAGCTGTTAGTTGAAGAAAAAATTATCTCACTGTCCCCGCAATATTTACCTTGTAGAACAAATGGATCCATTTTTTCTTTTTGGAAATATTAGGGTTGGAGCTCATTCGATGAGCTTCTTTTAGCATAACCGAAGTCTCTTCCCACGTATCTATGAATTGCACATACAATCTGTAGACAAACTATACAAATTATCGCAAAGATTTTATCAAAAACGACAGTCACACTACTACATTTAAAACCATGGGTGCAAAGTAGAACCTTGCACATTGCTTCCTCATAAATTTGTACTGTTTTCAAATTATTGAGATGTAAAGTAGAACCTTGATGATGGCTTCCTTATCATTTTACACATTTGCCAAAGATTCCTCTATGAGGAACCATGTGTCGATCAATTTTGGCTTCCTCATAGAGGAAGCTTTGGCAAATGTGTAAAATGATAAGGAAGCCTATAACGAACTTTTGCAAATTCGTTATATATATGTATTATGATTATTAAATAAATGCATGGAAAATCTTTTCGTGGCCAGAAATTCGAATTATTATATTTCTTTCGTTTTTTTTATACACGCAATAAAATTTCAACACAGCACGTTATTTTGAAATATTTGGCCACGGTCACATTAATACTTTAATTATTTACACACACACACATACATTCATAAATATCATTAATGCGGATCGAATTAATATACATATACATATATAAAAAAAATATAATTCACCGACGATCGTGACTCTCACACATTCGTTTCTTTTTCTTTATCGAAAGAAGATGATATAGACTTTCGTATCAAAATAGACAGGTGTACTTATCTTTTATATCGAAGAGGAGATTTCGATGATTCCGGAAATACCAGGCCTGGATTTTTAGCGTCGAAATCAGTCGAATCGAAAATTGTCCGGATCGTTTGCTGGGGCTTCCTCGTCTACACGTGCCTTTGAATGTGGAGCACGCACGTCGTCGATTATTGTCGATGTTGCTTCGTCGGTGGTCGGAAGAGAAGAGCCACGAGGAGCTCAAGCAAACGATCCTTTTCGAAATTCCGTAGTTGGTGGGGATATTGAGATTTCGACTATTGCCGTTCAATTTGGCGCTCTCAATCACCAATAATTTCGCGCGGGAACGCGATAAATTTTGAAATCATAATTTATCATTACATAATCCCCCTATTTTGGATTTATCGACAAGAAAAATACAAAATTATTGAAAGATTTGTTTCAAAATTTTCCATTCATTCATCTCACACATTCCACGACTCCACCCCACTAAGGGTCTCGTCATAACTTATTCTAACTTAAAACTAATACAATAAATTATTATAAAGAGCGTCTCCACGAATCTTTCGTCATCGTCATCTTACTTCTCTTCCAGGTACATATATAATCGTGTAATTTACAAAATCGTTGTTCAATGGGCCATCGACCGATGTTTTATTCTGCATACCCCATTCACACACACACATACACACACACATACACACCACATATAATTTATTACAAAAAAAATCATAGGTAAACGCTTGGCATGTCACACCGCGTCATTAAGCGGTTTCAATTCTGATCACTCGCGGTCATCGACGGTCAACCGATCACCGATCGTATAATATTTTCGTAAACTCGTTCTGTTATAAGTACCAAGAGTTTTGTGAGTATTCGGGTGTTCAAGAACAAACGCGTTTGAGCCGATGAGTTTAATGATCCGATATGGACCTTCATATAGTTGAAAAAATTTATGAGTAACTCTGTCAGTCAAACTGGATTGATGAGGTACGCGTAGCAAAACGAGATCTCCTAACTTCATATTAAGCTGTGGTTTGGCTTTTTGGTTTTTTCTTCTAACTTCGAAACTTTTAAGTAGATTTTGCCTTGCAAAGAAAATCTTACGTTCGTGTGGAATTTCGCCTTCGGCAGGAGATGGAAAGATGACAAGTTCGCGTATTTGATCTATCGGTTGTCGTCCATAATGCAATTCATGCGGCATATACCCTGTGCTCGTGTGCTTTGTATAATTGAGTAATTTTTCTATTTTAGGTATAAATCTGGCCTATTTTGTATGTTGATCAGAACATAATGTGCGAAATAATCGACCTAGCTCTCTCATAATTCGCTCTGTTGGGTTAGACTGAGGATGTCGAACTGAACAATGAACTACTCTAACGCCTGCTTGTTCTAAATCTCTTTTCCAGGCTGCGGAAGTAAACTGTGAACCATTATCCGATAGTATGCGCTTTGGCTTGCCTATATGAGGGATATAATCATCTAATATTTTCTTCAATACGACGCGCGTCGTTGCTTTTTTAATAGGGTATAACCGTACCAATTTTGAGAATGCATCGAGTACCACGAAGATGTATTGCACACCCCCTATCGATCGTGGCAACGGTCCATAAAAATCTACGGTAACGAGATCATTTGGGTGGTCAGAACGGACAAAGCAATAATCTCCCTCCGTAGATCTGGAGAGGTATTTTACACGTTGGCATAAGTCGCACTTCAATACGTGTTTCTTAACATCTCGCGACATTCCCTGCCAGTAAAAGAAACGTTTGAGGTGGCTTAGCGTTTTAAATACTCCAAGATGACCTAACTGGCTGTGCTCGCATGATACAATTTTTTCTCGAATTCGTTCTGGTACGAAAATACACCAATCGCTATTTTTTCCTTTATGAAACCATATATCTTGATATTTTTTGAATTGATCATTTTTTATTTCTTGAGATCCCCCTTCAAACTGAATGATAACTGGGTCACGTTGCTGTAATGTTTTCAAGGTTTTCAGATATTTTTTTAATAATGGATCCAGTTCAAGTTGGCAAACTAATACAAGTGCATTAATCGAAACATTATCTCCCGCACGAAATTCATTATTTTCTAGAATGGATATCAAAATCGTTTCCGGTTCATCTCGATGGAAAACCCCATTCGGATTACGACTAAAAAAATCAGCTATGATATTTTCCCGGCCACTACAATGCACAACGTCAAACGTGTATTCTTGCAAATACAGGCACCATCTCGTGAGTCTTGGCGTTGAGTACATTGTTTCGCGAAGAAAAATCAATCTCTTGTGATCTGTGATTAGTTCGAATGGCTTTCCAATCAAGTAAATCCGAAATTTTTGAACCGCATAAACAATGGCAAGTAATTCCTTTTCTGTTGTTGTATAGTTAATTTCAGCGGCTTTCAAGCATCTACTAATAAGTGAAATTACGCGGTGGTTTCCCTCGTCATCAGATTGATATAAAATGCCACTAATACCTTTATCTGAAGCATCGGTTTGAACTTTGAATATTTTTTCTGGATAGTAGTGTGACAATTCTATGGTTTTTGTGAAATTATTTTTTAACTCTTGAAATGCATTAGAATGATCTTTCGTCCATATCCACGGTAAATCCTTTCGTAATAACGATCGAAACGGTTCTATGTAATTCGAATGACAAACACTGAACTGTCTGTAATAATTACATAGACCCAAAAACTTTTGAAGCTGCAACTTATTTTGCGGTTCAGCAAAAGTTTTGATAATATCGAGCTTATCCGGATTTGGTTCGATACCTTTCGACGTTAAAATAAATCCAAGAAATGGAACGGACGATTGCCAGAGTAAAACTTTATTTAATTTGAGTGTGAAATTATGGTGCAATAATTTTTTGAATACTCGTTCAAGATGTTGAATGTGATCATCGAAATTCTTCGATGTAACTAACAAGTCATCGATGTATGAGGTTACACAATCCTTCAGATCATCCCCCAGCGCAAGACTAAGGGCGCGAATGAAACCACTACTAGCGGTCTTCAAACCGAAAGGAACTCTTCGAAATTGATAAAGAGTAGAACCGTGCAGAAAAGCCGTATACGGGCGCGATTTCTCGGCTAACGGGATCTGCCAGTATCCACAAGTAAGATCAAAAGTAGACATTATTTTCATTCCCTGATATTTCTGCAGCAATTCATTAATATGCGGAGGAGCCTCGTTATCTCCTTCAATAACATTATTCAAAAATCGAGCATCTAAACAGATTCGAATTTCCCCATTCTTCTTCTTTACGATAGTGAGTGGGTTGCAATAAGAACTGACGGATCTTTCGATAACACCCGCTTCCAACATGGCGTGAATTTCCCGATCGACAGATTCGCGGAGGGCTAACGGTATCGGATAGGACCGTCTAATAACCGGTTTTGATTTTATGGGTTTAATTTCATGCTCATATATTGAAGTGCATCCTGGCTTATTCGAAAATAATTGTTTATATTTTTTCATTAAATTGACAACTATATTAAGCTGATTCGAATCGAGTGTGGTTAGCTTTCGCGCGACAGAGCCTGAATCCTCGGAGAAAACCTCCGAGTCATCGACATTCAGCGGCACAACACTTTGACTCTTACATACATCGCCAATTTTGTTTACATTATCATCAATACGATTATCATTATTAAACGATTCATCTTTCTCTACGATCGTGTTCGAATACACGTTGATTTCCGTGGAATGATCCACCTCATTTTCGGTATGATTGGGATTATTATTAATTTTCGTTCCCATAATCATCACATCTATATTATCTTCATTACGATTCATTACCGGCGCAGACTGAACGTCTCCAATTGCGCGCGCTTCATCACAAACGACTTTTGAATCCATACAATCATATTTTTTAAAATTATTTACATTGCGTGTATTGCTCGATACAGCTGATGATTTATCATTCGTATTGATGTCACTCACTGCGACGTTATTTCGCAATATATCATTTCGAATCAAAATTATGTTGATCTGGCTATCCTCGACTGTCAACAGGAGTCTCTCCGAAGGTCCAGACTCAAACGACACTACTCCTCGTCCCAGCTTAACACCACAGATATGAATTTCTCTAACATCGTAATAGATCCGAGCTTTGTTTTTATGCAACCAGTCATTGCCCAGTATGACGTCGGAAGTTAAAAACGGAACAACAAGAAAAACGTATTGAATTTTACGATTTTCTACTTTCATTTCTACCATGATCTGTCGCTTGACCAGTGTCTTTTTCTGAGTAATCGCGGAAATTATATGCATGTTCGTGACGGGCATTTCACAAATTGAAGTGATATTTAAAAGTTTTTTGTAAAAATCCTCGGATACACAAGTGACCTGGCTACCTGTATCTACTAACGCCCTTACACTCGTATTCCAAATTGTTATGTTCAAACGTAGCGATGGCGCCAATATATCCGACGGTCGGTATGGTTGAGCTACCTCCTCACTTGCGAAATCATTACTGAGGTCCTCAACAAAATCATAAAACTGACGACACGAAACCGGACCAGAATGAGTCGCGTCCGTTTTTAGTTTAAATGATTTGCATTATTTTCGGTCGAACATTGTACCTGAATATTGCGCGATGTCTCATGCTGTTGAGTATTCTGTGTTTGAATAAAATTCGGCGGTGGATTTCTCATGTCCGGCAATTGATATTGTGGTCTTTGAACCGATTGTTGTCGCGAATTTGTCATATTATTGTGATTCCTATAACCGTAACGTTCTGCGACATAATTTCTATTACGCGGTTGATTGTATTTATTATTGTCTCGATGGGATTCGATTCGACTTTCGCAAATTCGCAAATTATTTATACCGTTCGCTCTACGATCGTTGTTTACCTGTTGGTTGCTATTATTCTTCCAGTCTCGATTTTTGTCAATTTCATTCTCTTTATTAAAACCGTCCATTTGTGTTAATGTTTGTACGACGCGTTCCGTATCGGAGTAGTCAATGGTTGCAAGAGCTGTTTGTATTCTATAAGGAAGCTGTTGAATAATTTTATAATTGACTTCGTATGCCGACAATGGAGGTTCGAAGTGTTTTGAATCATTTAACTGTTTGGAAAAATAAGATTGGAGTGAGCCTTCCTTCCATCGATACCTACGCGAATTCCACACATCTTAAAAACGAACTTGGATTGGTATAGAATAAAATTCCCTGCGAAATTCTGCCTTGAAAGCCTCGGAGCTTCGTATTATATCTTTGTTTATCTCATACCATACTTTAACACGTCCTTCAATGAAACTCTCTATAACTAACATCTGATGCTCAACGCGAAGGTTCTTGAATTTGAAATATCTTTCAATATCGGTTATAAAATCGAGCGGATTATTTTCTTCAGAAAACTTTGGAATTGGAATATGAATTTGTAAATATTGTAGATGGCTTACGAGCCCGTTGACCAGTTGATCGTCGATGCCACTGTCCCGTTGTCTATCTCTGTTGTCTGTGTGTTCACCCATGTTGTTTTGAGGATTATTCAGGTGTGCTCGTAGCCGCTGTAATTCGGCTCTGTCCTCTTCAATTTTATTTTGGGCTATCCTCAAGCGTTCCCATGCTTCGTTAAGCTCGAGCTGACTACCGCCCGCTGTCGTAATTATTTCATCGTCCATCGTTTTGGAGTTCCTGCATCGTTTAGGATTATCATTAGAAATATTACTGGTATTGAGTTTTCGTTTTATTTTTGCCTTCTCGCTTACAGCCTTCTGTCGACTATATAACTGCTCCGAATCACCGAGCTTGGCCTTCGAACGAGTGGTCCGAGGTATAACAACAACTTTTTTTTTGTTGTTGACATGAGCTCACCGTCGTGATTCGTGCCGCTATGTTGGGGGCCAATTTATATAACGAACTTTTGCAAATTCGTTATATATATGTATTATGATTATTAAATAAATGCATGGAAAATCTTTTCGTGGCCAGAAATTCGAATTATTATATTTCTTTCGTTTTTTTTTATACACGCAATAAAATTTCAACACAGCACGTTATTTTGAAATATTTGGCCACGGTCACATTAATACTTTAATTATTTACACACACACACATACATTCATAAATATCATTAATGCGGATCGAATTAATATACATATACATATATAAAAAAAATATAATTCACCGACGATCGTGACTCTCACACATTCGTTTCTTTTTCTTTATCGAAAGAAGATGATATAGACTTTTGTATCAAAATAGACAGGTGTACTCATCTTTTATATCGAAGAGGAGATTTCGATGATTCCGGAAATACCAGGCCTGGATTTTTAGCGTGGAAATCAGTCGAATCGAAAATTGTCCGGATCGTTTGCTGGGGCTTCCTCGTCTACACGTGCCTTTGAATGTGGAGCACGCACGTCGTCGATTATTGTCGATGTTGCTTCGTCGGTGGTCGAAAGAGAAGAGCCACGAGGAGCTCAAGCAAACGATCCTTTTCGAAATTCCGTAGTTGGTGGGGATATTGAGATTTCGACTATTGCCGTTCAATTTGGCGCTCTCAATCACCAATAATTTCGCGCGGGAACGCGATAAATTTTGAAATCATAATTTATCATTACAAGCCATCATCAAGGTTCTACTTTACATCTCACTAATTTAAAAACGGTACAAATTTATGAGGAAGCAATGTGCAAGGTTTTGCTTCGCACGCTTGTTAACTTTTGTGACGTTGAGGGCTCCTTGTGAGTGTGATGTAAGTCGAAATCAATATACATGGGGCAATTTATGTGAAATTTGAAAAATTATAATTCCCATAAAATCTAAACTCCTCGGTAGATTTTGTCCAAATTCAATAGGAAATCTCTTTCGATGATGGTGCAACTTCGTTCTAAATTTCAGCCGGATATCTAGAAAATTATGGAAGCTAGAGCACTTACATTGAATTTTGGAAAAATTTCAAAACGCCATAAAATCCGAACGTCTTGTTGGGTTTTGTCCAAATTCGATACGAAACCTCTTTCGATGATAGTGCAACTTCGTACTAAATTCCAGCCAGATATCTAAAAAGTTATGGAAGTTAGAGCACTTACATTGATTTTTGGAGAAATTTTAAAACGCTATAAAATATGAATGGCTTGATGGATTTCGCCCAAATTCAATCAGGTTTCTCTTTGGATACTTGCGCAACTTCGTACCGAATTTAAGCCCGATATCTCAAAAATTGCTCCAGTTAAAGTGTAAAGACCGTTTTTTTCACATTTAAAAATGCTTTAAAAGAAAAGCAATGCGTGGATTTTTTTCCAAATTCGGTATCGAGCATCTCCCTGTACTCGTACAACATTATACTGAATTCGAACTCGATATCTCTAAAATTGTGGGAGCTAGAGACCAAAAATAAATTTTTGAATTTTTAAAAAATGCTGTAAAAAGAATATAACTTGATACATTTTTCCAAAAATTGAATTGTGCTATGCGCCGTGAACCCTTTACATGTGTAACAAATTTTAGCTTGATATCTCGAGCCGTTCTCAAGTTGTGAGCGGTCAACCAATACTACACACACACACACACACACACACACACACACACACACACACACACACACACACACACACACAGACACACACACATACATACATACATCCGGACATTTTTTCTTAATTTGTTTTCAGGTGTTTTAAGACATACTGAACACGTTTTCATGAACATCTCGAAAAAAAAAAAATTTCACGCACTTCCTCTATGAGGAAGCAAAATAGAATAATGCCCCAAATAGTGACAAAAAATATATTTATTTCGATTATTTACGTACCACAACAAGAGACGCAGGGACCCGGTTGGTTTCATGCCCGGTTCCCGACCCAAGGGTCCCGGGTTCGAATCCCGGCGTCGAAACGAATGGAAAATTTGTCCTATGTGGTTTGCTTCCTCATAGAGGAAGCTTTGTTTGCATGAAATTTTTTTTTTTCGAGATGTTCATGAAAACGTGCTCAGTATGTCTCAAAACACCTAAAAAACACATTTAGAAAAAATGTCCGTGTGTGTGTGTGTGTGTGTGTGTGTGTGTGTGTGTGTGTGTGTGTGTGTGTGTGTGTGTGTGTGTGTGTGTGTGTGTGTGTGTGTGTGTGTGTGTGTGTGTGTGTGTGTGTGTGTGTGTGTGTGTGCGTGTGCGTGTGCGTGTGCGTGTGCGTGTGCGTGTGTGTGTGTGTTGTAACGTAAATTTCCTCCTCACAAAGCTAGGACTCCCCAATATTTTCTCATTTTATTTTAATGGGCGCCAGGTGCGTATGCACCGGAGAAAATATTAAGGAGTCGAGCTGGGTTCCCCGACTAACCGCAGCTTTGCTCTCGATAGAGTGGCGGGATTCGACGTCGTGTGGATTTATTTTAAATAAATAATAAACAAAAGAAATATAGATTTTAATTGAGTATCAATTTTAATTATCTACCGGGAAGAGCACGTCCCAGTGGTCAACTCCCCCCGAACCACAACCAGGAAGGGCTCGGTTCGATAATACAAAAAAATATTACAAAATAAAATAAAAGAAAACACAAATGAAAATAATTATACTCGCTCGCTCACACTCTCACTCTCTCTCGCTCTCTCTCACGCACACACGCTCTCTCTCTCACACTCACACGCTCTCGCTCGCACCCGCGGTACAAGCCGGACGGCCCTCACACTCTCTCTCACTCACTCTCACTCTTCCGAAAACTAAATAAAATAAAATACAAAAGAAAACCGCGACACTCATTCTCCCACCGATTGCGGCTCCTCAATCCACCGCGTCAAACGAATTAAAAATAACAAATAAATAAACAAATAATTTCCACGCGTTCCACACACACACATGCACGCGGACCGTCCGTCTTCCCCGCGCAATCCCGGAAATCTCGCAATCGCATCACCAATTAATTTACGATAAAAG
>OY759164.1:7665595-7687384 GCA_963662125.1 Diplazon laetatorius
TTGATTTCGACTTACATCACCCTCACAAGGAGCCCTTAACGTCACAAAAGTAAACAAGGGTGCAAAGTAGAACCTTGCACATTGCTTCCCCATTTGTTGAGGAAACGGTTTTGTATCGTTTTTAAATTATTAAGATGTAAAGTTGAACCTTGCTCATGGCTTCCTGACCTTTTTACACATTTGCCAAAGCTTCCTCTGTGAGGAAGCCAAAATTGATTGACACATGGTTCCTCATAGAGGAAGCTTTGGCAAATGTGTAAAAAGGTCAGGAAGCCATGAGCAAGGTTCAACTTTACATCTTAATAATTTAAAAACGGTACAAAACTATGGGGAAGCAATGTGCAAGGTTCTACTTTGCACCCTTTTTTTTCTGTGTTCTCCCGGTAGTTCGGAATCCACCGTTAAAAAAATTGGAGGTCCATGATGCATATTGAACATGTCAATACGATCATTAAGCGAGTTTTCGGGTTCGATTCCCGATGCCGAAATCCCGGCTGACATTAAGCGGCTGGGCAACGACGAAGCTCTAGATACAGGACGTACGACCTACGACACGCGTTGTTTACAGTCAGCTATCGCTTAGACTGTCTCCGGTACCGTGGAAGAGAACTCGGAAACAACGGATAAGTGAGGCGCCCGTAACTCTTCGGAGATCGGTGTAACAAATACAATACAATACGTACCACAACAACTGATCCACTTTTTAATTTTGCGTGAAGACCACTCTTCACTACGTTCAGGCAACTTTTCTTCAATTACTGCTATGTCTAATAACACCTCTGACGTTAAATGACTGGGCCACACAGTTCTAATTTTATTATCGCATATCCAGCACGATGGAATTACATGCGAATGTGATCGTCAATATAATCTAATAAATATTTCTGCAGTGTCACGACCATGCCGGATTCTATCGTTCAGAAAATACTTTATCCTCAATAACCTGATATAGAGTCCTGTGCACATGCATTAGCTGCTCCCGCGTTAAAACATGTATGTATGACGGCTTTGCGCATCGTACGTCGGTCACAGCCATATGCGCAACCAATCACATCTCTTCAACGCACCGCCAATCAGCCTATGTTTGGCGGCCATGTTGCCTCGTCAGCACGGCCGAACACGCATCGGATATGAATGAAAAAACTGTCAATAATAATGTTAAATTATTGACCAATAAAGAGATCGTTACTCCCATTCATTGTGTATGCTTTTATTATTAGTTTAGTTAAAAATAGCACGAGGGTTTCAGTATTTTAAATTTTGTGGAAAAACATAATTCAGGGATGTAATCTGCAATCTCGTTATGTGGATTCGTAATCACCGCCGCGACGTAAAGCGGAGTTGCGTCATAGAATGACGTGATTGGCCGCGGCAGAATTGCGAGCGCCGTGCGCCGAGTCCTTCTCTTTACACGCTGTTGTACCAAAAACGATGTGGAAGGGGTACCCTCTCAATTCTTCCCTCCCCTAATCACGCAACACTGGACTCTACTGCGCAACGCTGATTGTGGGTTTTCTTTGTTCATCGATATCCTGGCAACTCTTCTCCACTCTCCCCTGCTCTTCTCGTTCAACGCTCCCTCGTCGTAATGCGTTTGGTTGAGGACGCTCCGACGCTTACGTCTAACCAACAGAAGAAAATCATTTTTTAGTATATCATAGATAAGGTAGCCATATTCACGTATGCAAAGTTTCAGATAAGGTCATCGACTAAATAACAGAGATACAAATAGTTAAACTTAGGATTCTTAACATAGGACTTATGGAGGGGGCACCCTCAAATGACCTGTTCCAAGTGATATTTTTGCACGCACCCAACAGGTATTGATGAAAAACTACAATAACGTTGATTGGGTCATGACGATTCCAAATACAATTGAAGAGTTTTGGGTCATCGACTTATCTAAAAAGATATTGATGTTAAAATGTCGAAATATTTGAATATTCGATAGCTCTCGCGACCATGTGAACATTCGGCAGCGTCGCAGAAATTATTTGTTATGTATAAACATCGACATATCGATATGAACTTCTGCTAGAAAGAGATAGGTCTGGCATCGGCGTCGTCTTCTCTCGCTCTTTCGGCCATTAGCGCATGCGCGGGAATTACATTGTCAGTTATTTAACCTCAGAACCAACCTCAAACCAACAACTACGACTACTACCTAACCTTAATTTTGTTTGTAATCGGTGTATAGAGAGAACTATCAGATTCAACGTAATAAAATAAATAATTCAACCAATTAATGAAACCCGTCATTTATTTCTCAATAATACGTTTGATAGCTTCTATTCCTCGTTTCACCTATAATTTTACGAACTTTTCTTTACTTTTTGAATTAATTGAACGTATATAATAAGGCATATTTAGAATAAATAGAGGATCCTGTAAATTCTTTAGTAGCAATAATAACCACAAATAATAAAACGGTCAGATCGCGCTGTCAAAACAAATCAGAGGTGAGAGAGGAATGGAGAATTGTGACGTTGCCGTACGTCCTTGGGCAGTACCGTAACGTAAAATTGTGCTAATTCTACGATATTGATTTATCGATGTACAATTCATGAATTTCCATAAAATTATCAATTATACGTTGATGATCGATCGTATTATGATAAGAATGCATATTACTAACAAAAAATAGGCCCTGCTTATGCGCCCACGCAACCCTCCGCTTCGTGACGGAGCCTTCTTAAGTCGTTCGTCCATGATATCTTATTAATTATCTTAATATATCTTTGAAACGTATAATGTCAACGGGAAAAAAGTTTGCAATCGTCAAATTTGACGATAGGTTGCAAATCGTTCCTACATTGTGTCTCGATGAAGATTTGGGGAAAAGCTGGTGGCCGGGATACTTAACCTCCAAATGGTCAATTGATAAAGTCATCAATCGGCAACTCAAACCTGCCACAGATGAGCCCGATCGTTGGATGCAACTAAGCGTAAAACGTATCTTTGGAGAGACAGGTAAGTGTAAGGCAATCAAAATAAAATAAATGAAAAATGAATACTCTGCGGTGTACTGAATAAAGCATTTCTCAAAACTCCCGGCTGAAAAAATATAATATAAAAAGTATATTGTAAAAAAAAAGATATTCAATGAATACAAATTTAAAAAGAATGAAATAATTCAAGATATTATCCTAGTTTATTCATAGTTTGAATTATGATCAGTCATTTCAGTGAATTTAATATTTTGGATTATAGTCATCTTTCAACTGCCCTCTATGCAGTCGGGAGATGTCCTCTCCCGCATCGTCAAACCTGTATATTGAATATCATCTTTTTGTCCCATTAATGACGTTTGCATCGTCGACATCTATATTCGATATCGTCTTTCTATCCAATCAATGACGTCTCCCGGCTGCATAGAGGGCAGTCAAAAGATTACTATAATCCAAAATATTAATCTCACTAAAATGACCGATCATAATTCAAACTATGAATAAAATAGGATGATATCTTGAATTATTTCATCCTTTCTACATTTGTATTTATCAAATATCTTTTTTTCTACAATATACTTTTCAAATTATATTTTTTTCAGCCAGGAGTTTTTTTTTAATTTTTTTAATTTAATTGCATTTCATACTTTTTGAAGATAATTATGATTGGAAGGCTTTTATTTCGGTTTCGTTATAAAAATTTATGACAATCTTGACGCGATAAACAAAAATAAAAATCATTACCAGTGATCAATTTTCAAAACAAATTTATTAATGAATGAATCAAATTTTTACATTAGATTATTATATAACGTTTATTGTTTAGCCAAGTGGCCTTAAACATGGACTTGTCCTTACGATTACCCACACTCACTCGTCCCTCCATTCCTCCAACTTTCTCTCTCTTTCTAACCTACGCTAACTTATTTACTACCCCGAATGTATTCACACTATTTACTTTTATTACTATTTATTACATTTGCCTTTTCTTTATCTGCTATTCTCTATGCTGTGCGCTTCCCGCTGTTCTGATCCCTTCCTTCCTCTTTACTACCTGCTACGTCGTGTCCTCTTCTTGTCTTGCATCGCGCCTCCCTCTCTACCTTCTCTCTCTTTCTTCTCTCACTTTTTTCCTTTCAATTATTTCTTCTCTCTTCTTCTTTAGTCTTCTTAGCCACTTCAGGCCTTTCTTGTCTCCACCCTCGTTCAGTATTTCTCCTATCCTCCTCTCCCACTCCGTCTCTCGTCTTTCGTGTTCGATCAGACATTCCAGATTATCCTCTTCCCTTTCTCAAATTTCACACCGCTTTCTCTTCTCTGCCGCCCAGTATCTGTTAGCTTCCTCCTCATTACCACATCTTGCCCTGGCCCGCAGCTTCTGGCTATCTCTTTCCCCTATCTGCTTCAGGTATCTCGGCATCCCTCCCGTCATGATTTTTCTATATTTCTTGTTGTACCTTGCCGCTATTATCTTGTTGTACATCTATTGCCCTTGTCTCTCTCTTCCGCTCTTCTCCAGCTCCCCTACCATGTTTCTCCCTTCCTCCGTCTTCTTTCTTATCTCCTTGCCTCCTGCCTTTTCGCCGTAACTCATCGTCCTCTTTCCTGTTTTTAGGCTCACCTTGTCCGTACCCGTCTCTCTGAGTACTATGTAGTTAGGCGTACATCTCTCTAGACCCAGGGTCCATTTCAAGAATTTTATTTGTACCCTTTCTACCTATTCTTTTTCTTACTATCTCCAAATCTCTGCTCCATATGATAATACCCCCATCACCAGGTAGTCAAATGACATTCTTCTTCTCTTGAAGTTGTCTCTAAATCTCCTCTCTCCTATCCCCCATACTTGCCTTACCACCACGTTGGCTTTCCTCACCACCTCCCTTATGTCGCCTTTATCTCCACTATTCCTCGTCATGACGTATCCCAAGTACTTGAACTCCTTCACCTCTTCGATCGGTTCCCCTCTCCATCTCCACTGCACCTTTCCCAATCTTCCCCCTCCTTTTCTGAACGTCATGATCTTCGACTTGCTCACGTTCAGCCGCAACTTCTTCCTCTCCCAGGACCCTTCCATTCTTTTCAGCAGCCCCTTTATATCTCTTTCCTCCGTTGCGAGCATCACAATGTCGTTCGCGTATGCCAATGTCCAGAACTTCAGCCTTTCCACCACCACTCCTCCGGTCTGTTCTTTTCGCATTTCCTCCTCGATATCTGAGGTCAGGATCGACAATAGCGTTGGACTGAGTAGGCAGCCTTGCCTTACGCCTTTCTCTGTCCAAAACCATTCCGATACCTGTCCCCCCACTTTACCGCGCTCCTTGATTCGCTGTAAGTCTCCTTTACTCATTCGACTAACTCTTTTCTTATACCCCTCTTCTCCATCGGTTTCCATAATACTTCTCTGTCCACTCTGTCAAACGCCGCCGTCAGGTCCAAGAAGAGAGTGGCACAGGTCCCCACCGTGGGACGAGCTAAACCATGCTTAAAAAAAGGTCCAAGAGGAAACCGTACACCTTTCCACCTTTTTTTGTTTGTGAACTTCTCGATTAGTTTCTCTTCACGAACTTGTCCATAGTTCCTTTTCACTTACTGAAGCCAGCTTGCGTTTCCGGAATTATCCTTTTTCTCTTCACCTCCTCCAGAATTCTTTCCAGCAACATCACTGCGTATATCTTGTACGCCGTGCACAGTAGACTTCTCTGTAATTCTCGACCCTCTCTGTGTCACCTTTTTTGTGGATCGGAGCTATTCCCGCTTCCGCTACTCTTCCGGCAAGCCTTCTCCCCTCCATGCTCTCTTCACCACTTCCTTTAAGCCCTTTCGAATCTCTCCGTCACTGTATCTCCATGCCTCGTTCGGAATCCCATCCGCTCCCACTGTCTTTCTTTTTTTCAGTTTCATAATCGATTCCTCGATTTCTACGTCCGTCACCTCTTCTTCTCCGTCTCTTTCTTTTCCGACGTTCACTTCTCCCTCAGCTCCTTTTTCTCTTTCCCCCAGTAGCTCGATAAAATATTTTCTCCAGTCCTGTATTCCAAGTTTGTCACTTACCCCCTCTCTCTCCTTTCTTTCTCTATTCACGAATTTCCAGACCTGCGTTTCGTTTCTTATTCCTCGTATTCTATCCTCTAGCTCCTGCGCCATTCTCCTTTCGTTCTCTTTGTATCGCTGTCTCATATTTTTTTTCGCCTATCCGTATACCGTTCTTTCTACCTCTCCTTTCTTCCACATCCTGTAAACTTTCTTTACCTCTTTTTTCTACTTTTGCACTCCTTGCCCCACAATGCATCTTCCTACCTCTGCCTTCAGATGCTCCCACTTTTCCTCTCTCGTACCGCTGAACCGCCGTATTTCCCCTTCTTCCCTCTTGTACTCCTTTATCACCCGCTCCGTCCATTCTATCACTCCTCGCGTCTTCTTCTCATCTTTCCCCCTCTCCATTACCACCTTTCCTTTCATCAGCACCTCTAGTGGTTGATGATCCGACTCTACTCTTTCCCCTACCCTCATTTCCTTTACCTTATCCCAACCTTTCTCATTTACCAGGACGTAATCCACCACCGACTCCCCTCTTCCCCCACTGAACGTCCATTATCCTCCTTCGTCTCCTTTTTTGTCCCCATTCGCCATGCTCCACCCTCTGTCTTCTATCAGCCCTACAAGTTGTCCTTCTTCCTTATTCCGTACTACATCTTTCGATTTTCTTCCTTCAACCCCGTCATCCACACCTTCATATCGTTCCCCCATTTTTCTGGTCCTCGCGTTCAAGTCCTCTCCTATTATCGGGACCTTTCCCTCCATTTTTCTATCTTCTCTGCTAGCTATTTTGTTTCTTTTTCATTTACTTATTGCTGTACACCGTGAACATTCTCAATATCTTCTCTCCCACCTTCAATCTTCTTTCTTGCATCCCGTCTGCTTCTTCTCCGTCATTCCCTTTATTTTTTTTTATTGTTTTTCTTATACCTGTCACTATCCCCCTTTGCGCTCTTCCCTTTTTCTTCGTTCTCTTCGTTCTCTTCGCCCTCTGGCACCTCCATTGGAATTCTGTCGGTAGTTTCTTCTCCATCTTTTCCCATTCTCCTTTCTCCACCAATGTCTTTGTCATCTTCACGCAATCCCACTTTCGAATATACTCCCAATATTCTTTGTCCTTTTTTCGCCCTGCAACGTTCCAGAACAGCACCGCAATCTCCTGCCTCTCTTCTCCGCAGACCGCCGCTCCTCGCTTACCTCTTCTGCTTCGTTACTTCTTATTTTCGGCCGCTCGTCTAAAAATCCTCTTCTTTCAGGTTTTGTGACTGCTCACTCCAGTGTAGCCACTTTCCGTGAAGCATCATTTTCCTATATCTTGCTTTTACTTGTTTGCCTTTTTCTCTATCCTTTCTTGCTATCTATTTTATCTTCCTTTGCACCTCTCTCTCATCACGCGTTAGGTCGTTGTCTATCAAAACCCTCCCGCTTTCCAGTTTTTCTTCTCTCCCATCACCTTGAGCTTCGCATCCCAGTCCTCCATTTCTACGACCGCCATCCTCTTCTCTCCCCTTCCCACGACTTCTACCCCTCTTATTCTACCCGCCACCTTAAACTGGGCCTCCAGGAACTGCTCTACTACCTTCCTCGCCCTCCTCCCCTGCATATTCAGCTCACTTATGACTATATTGTTTTTCCTTTCTTTCATCTCTTGTTATTCCAATTTCTTATTTATTATCGTCACCTCTTCCCACGCCTTGCTTTCCTCCATTTTCTTGTTCTCTTTTCCCCCTTCTTTTATCTCCATCCTTTTTACTGCTTCTTCTATTATTTCTTTTTCGTTTCTTTCCTCAGCCCCCTGTCTTCTTTTTGCTGCCTCCTCTAGTCTTCTTTCGAATTCTCCCATCTTTCTCTCTACCCTCTCCATCGTCTTCTCTATCTTTTGTTCTCGTTGCTCCCACCGTTCTCTGAGGTCCCTTTGTCTCTCTCAAAACTCTCTTATCTCATTTCTTAACTCCCTCCTCCCTCGCCTCATTTCTTCCGTCAATCTTTCTAATTGTTTTTCCATCTCCTCTATCACCAGTCTCGCTGTCTGTCTCGCGCTGCTTTCTTCGTACCCCCCCCCCCCCCCGCCCCTGTGTCGTCCCCACCCCTTTTGCGGTCTCGATCCCTGTTTGTTCCTTGCTCGCCCTGTCCTCTTCTTTCGGCGATCTTGCTGTCTTTGCGCTCTTCTTGAATCCCGCTTTTCGCTCTCTCTCCAATTCTGGGCTGCTGCCCGTCCTCTCGTCCACTTCCCGTTTTCCTTCTCTCTTCTCTACCCAGTCCGTTAATTGGCCTGCCGAGCTCGTTCTCTCCCTCGTTTGCAGCTCGAACAGCGTCGGCCTACCTCTCTTTCCCTTAGATCCGCTTTCCGCGTTGGTCGTCAACTCCGCCTCTGCGCCTCTTCCCGCTTCTTCCCTGGGCGTGCCGAAAGCCTCGTTCTCCGACTCCTCCCCCTCGACTCCTCCCACTTTCTCTTCCTCTCCAGCTACCGCTGCCTCCCCGTCTATCTCTTGCCTCGCCGGCTGCTGCTGCCATCTACCGTCTTTCTTGGCAACCTCCTTCTCTATTTCTGCCCGCTTCCCCTCTCGCGCCTTCAGACCGATTTTCGTACCTAACCTATAAAATTTGTTTTGCTACTTCTTCTAATTATGCGACCTTCCCTGCCCTTCCTTCGCTGTTTTTAATTGTTCACTTGAATCGTTCCTTTGTCTCTCGCCCTCCTCCACATCTTTCCTCCACTCACTTTGCTACCCTTTTTTCGCACCTAAAAACCACACTCGCTTCCACGCTGCGTCCACTCACTCACCACACCTCGAACGAAGTCCAGATGAGATTATTTACTGCAGCAAATGATTGACCATAGTTGCAAAAAAAAAAATAGAATATGCAATAGGAATTGATCAATCAATCAACAATTTTAGCAGGTAGTTATAGAATTGAATGGTTTGATGCCGTTTGAATAATGACTTGATTGACTCATGGAATGATTATAATGATACTGGATTAGAAAAAAAAGAATCGATTTAACCACATGGCGCAAAAATGAATTCGTTTTGAAAATCGATTATTTGTAATGTTTTTTACGATTCAATGTTGTAAAAAAATTAGGGATAAATAAAACTTTGAAAAAGTCTTGATGTAATAACTATAATAATAATAATTAAGGGAGCTGAGTAACCTAATAAATTGGATTTTTTGTCGTGATATGATTAATCTGAATTCAAAATCCATTGTACCCTCATAAAATACCTATAGTCAGCTATTATTTCAATTTTTTTCATGACCATATGAAGTAACTGAACGCTGCGAGATTTATCACAATATTTTTTACTCGTCGTAGCTTTTGGACCATTCGACTCAACCGATTTCCAATTGTGACGACTTATTCTCTTCGTAACGGACTACATTCTTGGATAAGTGTGGGAGTTTGGAATGCAAGATGGAATTAATGTATGTTAACCTGTTATTCAACTTTGTATAAAAAAAAATACAGAAAACTTCTTTTTCATTTACGTTATCGGTTGCCACAATATCAAGAGAGCGTAGAAAAAGAAATTTTACACTTATATGAGGATGAGCTCTGTTACGAAGATAATGAGACGTTAGAATTGAAAATCCATTGATTCGTATGGACCAGAAGCTACGACAAGTGGAACATTTTGTGATAACCTACTGAAACTATTTGAATCTGCTAGAGTTTTCAGGGAGTGAAAGAATTTTTTACTATCGATAAAGTTGGAATTATTTATTATTTATTTTAGGATGTTTATTATCCAGGGCTGACAAGGAAAACCTGATTCACATATTAACGTTCATTTATATTGTCGATTTGAATAACGACGTTCCCACAGGCATTGAATTGAAGTCCAAATTATAATATCGTTCGAAATGATATAAGTATGAAATGAACACGTTAAGCGGATCCTAACACGATATACACATAACCAAATGAAATAATATTATAAGTATAACGTAATTAATTTATCTCACAAGCAACCAGAAACAACACGTCGATAATCGCAAGTGATGGTACGTAATATAACTGTAAGATCGTCTACATTATGAAATTATAATCACACGGAGCAATCGTTCAACAACTTTCATGTTATTTTATCACCCAATGGTATGAAAATGTCAGAAATTGAATAATACGGGGCGGCTGACCACACCTCTCGAAGGTAAGTACTATATACTTAAATTGTCATGTAATCGCCAATTATGAAAATATCGCAAACTAAAAAGTACATATATAGAATATTATTGTGTCATTCTCAGGTAAGTATACACAATATGATTATATTCTAGAAACAACTATAAAACGATTACGGAACAAAATAATACTTTCACGATTTTTTAAAGGCATCTATTGGCCCGAATATCTAATCAATCTTCCTTTTTTTTTTTAACAAATAAGTATAATCTTCAAATTAAAATGTCCAACGCATATAAATAGAATGGGATCGAAACGTATGATCATACGGATAATACATATATATATATTCTTTTCGAAAGCATAAAAGAAAATAAAAACTGACGCCAGTTCAACAACGATATATTATTATGATTATTATAGCTCCCTTCGCGCCAACGCTCATCGGCGGGGTTTTGGCAACGAAGATCTAACGAACACACATGTAATAAACACGTAATTTACGAATAGGGTAATGTTCATCGGCACACTATTTATGGGTAATTTAGAAACACACGACGGTAAAACAAATCTCATTTTCTGACGATTGAATGTTCATCGATACATTCGGTATAAATACCCGACGGCTACACGAATTTTGGTTTCCGAGCGATTAAATGTTTGTCGGTGCACTTTTTAAATGTCAATTCACTGATCGATAAATCGATACGAATTTGTTCCCATAAGGGAGAATGTTCATCGGTATCATTATTTAAATGAAGTTGCTGAGCACACCGCGGTGATACGAATTTCATTCCCGGATTATTAAATGTTCATCGATGCACTTTTTAAAGGTCTATTCACAGGTCGCTAAAGCGATACGAATTATTCTCGTAAAAGAAAATGTTCAGTCACGTATTAGTTTACGTCGAATTCACTGCACGCGACGGCGATGCGAATCTTATTCTCGCAACGGAAAATGTTCAAACACGTATTCAAATACTCTTAATTCTTTCTTGTTTTTATTGTTTAATTTTTATATAGGATGGAAAAGTACTCGACGACGAGACGATTTGAATTTTATTTCCGCGAGACTTTTATTATATTGATTGCTTTTCCAAACCGATGCATACTCGGCACGTGGTATCGGTAAGGTTATGTCGGATGAGTGATTGCGACCGTTTTAATAATGTCCGTAAATCCTTTTTTTTTAAATGTATATATGGATTCGCTCACCTTTTTGTGTTAATCCACTTATCTTTTTGCTTTTTGACGACGATATTCGACCGTTGAAGAAATTGAGGGATTGATTCGATTTGACTCCTCGTGGTTTGATTTATTGTGATGGATCGATCTTCGTCGCTTCTTTAACACAATTTTCGTGATGAGGTTTTTAGCGTCGATTTTTAATTACCACGATGTTCTTCGTTTCTTCAGATGGTCGGTAATATGTATGATTCTTTCGGATTCGTTTTCTGCAATCAAATATCAATTATGAGTATACGTGTGTCTCAATGTCCGATGATATCTGGCCGGACGGCCGTTCGTCTCTACTCTCGCTCTTCCGGTCCTTGTCCAATCGATAATTTTCGCAATCCGTGATCAAAAATCGTTCAGATGGGGGTTCTCGACGCGCGAGCGACCGATGCGCGCCAACCGACGGCCCCCTGAGGCTTGTCGGCCCCTCTCCTATGGAGATCCTCGTTGGCGATGGCTCTTTACTTGGTCGGGAGATGGCGCCTCGGTCCGTGCTCGCGAAGAACGTGGTTACACTACTATTCAACTGTTTATCCAAAAAATCCTACACTTATCTGAGAATGAGCTTTATTACGAAGATAATGAGACGTTAGAATTGAAAATCCATTGAGTCGTATGGTCCAAGAGCTACGATAAGGTAACATTTTGTGATAAATCTTACAGCGTTAAGATGCTTCATGAGGGTACGAACAAATTTTAAATGATAGCTGAGTATGAGTTTTTTCATAAAGGTAAAATCGATTTTAAATTTGGATTCATCGTGTCACGAGAAGAAAAGAAATTTGCACCCAATTTTCCAGGTGTCAGCCTCCTCAATGAATCAGACTTCGAACAGCCCCCTCAATAAATGAAACTTCGAAAACTCTCAACCAGCTTTGGCACATGCTGGTTCTCCTTGTGCACAGCTGATCACCGCTTCGTTTATAGCGCATCGTGATTGTTGTTAAAGAATGAGACTCATCATTACCTCGATGAATTGTTAGCTGACAACGATTTCCAATGTTCGATGCCGACGTTTGGGCGCAGCTCGATGCATTCTCAATCTATCAGTCAGTTAGCGCTGTCCGCTTATCCTTTGAACCTGTAGTCCCTTCGACGAGGACCTTTCTATGCTTGAAACACAAATATGCATATAAATATGCAAATATATCTCGGAAAGCGAAAATCACTTTGTCCCAAGTTTTATCAACGCATGATTATAACATGACAAAAAATGTGTAATGGATTAAAAGATTGGCATCACTGATGAATGGGTAGAGAAGCAGAAAGTGGGAAACTGAAAAAATTGCGTAGCAAAAGTATCGAAAGCAAAATAGTCGTATAGGAGCAGTATAGGATCGAGAGCTGGTTCCGATCGCTACTTGCACATAGTGACAAATCTACTTATAACAGAATAGATATGCATGTTTTACTACGATTCAATTTTTGTTGTTTTTTCTTTGACATACATGTTTTTGAGGTTATGCTAACCAGCTTACCTGTCAAATAATACAAAAAAAACAACAAAATTATGAGGCAAAAGAATCACTCAAATAATAATTAAAGGAATATTATTACAAAATTTCCAGTACAAAGTGAAAAGCAATACATACCGCACGATGAATATCCGAAATGTTAACTTTGATTTTTTTTATTCGTTTTCGACTCGACTCGAGATTAACTTTGATTTTTTTCTTCGTTAGCCACTCGACAAGAGATAACTTTGATTCTTTTTCTTGGTTTGCGACTCGACTGAAGATTAATTTTGGTTTTTTTCTTCGTTTGTGACTCGACTAAAGAACAAAACGTTGAGTTTCCTCTCCTTTTCTATACGGCCGGGTGAGAATTTTTGACCCATATGACAGCCAATCACCGAACTCGACAATTCCGAGCGACCCAGCTGATCGTCTGCTTGGCATGGCCGAGCGAACGACCCAGCATCGAAGTGAAGTCAGGCTACGAGCGACGCGAGTATTGCGCAGCCAATCAGCGGGCTCGCTTGAGCTCTGCTCTATTGAATTTCGATATGTAAATTTTTAGAATCGAAGTGTTTTTTTTTCACATTTAATACCTTTATGAGTTCACATCCGATCATAAATATTATAGTCTATTAACCATCTGTGGGACCCACAGAACCGCTGTGCGAAAATCTGTTAGAAGAAGATTAGCCGTTTGGGCGAAAAGTCATCACGACGAAAAACGCTGAGTCACGCCAGCACGACGAAGCACATAACTTTCGTTTTTGTCCGCGAGTTAAAAAATATTTATGATTAGCCACGCGTAAACAGAGAATCGTATACGATACTCGTGCGAAAAACGTTTTCTCGACTCTTGTGATTGCAACTCTCGCCTTCGGCTCGTACGTCATACTCACAATGGTCAGAAAAAATGTTTTCGCACTAGTTTCGTAATATACTATTCATTAGCCTAATAAGCGTCGCGATGACGACTATTTATTGTGTATTTTTGTAGATACTTGGGATAAAACCGGGATAAAGTCATTGAAGTGGAAAACACCTCCCATCCAGACGAATCCGATGAAGCGACCCAAACGGCCAAAGCCCAAAAGGCAAAAAAACAGCGCCGACACAAAGCGAAAAAAGTTGTTAACACCACCGATAGTGGGAGCTGCAATGAGGATCTTCCTGATCTTCCCCGAAAAAAAGCGACAAAGAAAAGTGATACGGCTACACAAAGTAATTCCATGACTTTATTTGCAGTTGTATTAAATTCAATTCAACTATCATTATAATTTGCACATCTATGGAAAGAAATAATTGATTTTAGAAAAATCAACATCCTTATCACCCCCCCCCCCCATTCTCGATGAACCACCTTGTATAACCAACTTCATAGCGCCAAGCATAGAATCAACTTCGACGAACGCATCGACGCCCAAGATGTTATCGATATCGAGGTCATTTACTGCTAGCGTAGCTCATTCTAGCGATTCTCCGACAATCGTTGCATCAACACATCATGCCGAACATTCAACGTCAGGTTATTCGTCGAGACGACGTCATAATTGCGAAGATGACATCGAGGCGAGAGATTAGCCGAATTATACAAAAAGTAATGGTAATATCCCTCAAAAGCATTGTTAATCATAGCCACAATTATATGTGTTATGGATGAACGCCGATAACTAGGTACATCCCGATAAGTAGATAGCCCTCGCTTGATGGGTGAAGTTCAAAATACCCAAAACAGAATTATATGTGTTATGGATGAACCCCGATAACTAGGTAGATCCCGATAAGTAGATAGCCCTCGCTTGATGGGTGAAGTTCGAAATACCCAAAACAGAATTTGATAAGAATGTTTTTTTTACTGGCTGAAATGATACGGATCGCCTCGTATACATGATTACTATTATTTATTGCCATTATGTGTAATTTAATTTCAATTGTTGGTAGATGTATTTCAAAGATTCATTGTCAGTAAATTGACGGAGGTGACGTGTCGGCTTCGATCACTCGAACAGAGCATGGAGAAAGTTTCAAATATCTACGGGAACCTAGCGAATATTATTGTCACAGACGTGAACGTCGATGTTGAGGTGAAATTGGATTTGCCGCTAAAAACTATCGGAGCCTTGGATGACTTCGAATAAAAACTAAAAAAAAAAGGACTTTTTGCATAAAATCGTACGTATTCACATCAGGAATAATAAGCAACGAGTGCGGAAAGATGATTACATTTTTCCTTACTCATTACCTCACTCATGGATGATTCTATCGTGCTATCCGCACGAGTAGCTGATACGAATTTTTTTGTACAAGTGCCGGAAGATGCCCGCACTATAGTTGTCCCTTTGCCGTTTAGGAGACACGTGATCTTCCACGGTTTTTTGATTATCCACTGTGACTAACTTCGCAGCTCGGGTAATGTAGTCCAAATCTCGGACTTCCGTGCGATTGTGGCACATTACTCACGTCAGGAAGTTAGTTACCGTGGGTAATCGAAAGCTGTGGGGGATCCCGTACTTTTGATATGGAAAAAAGACATGTTATGTGAGTATTTTCACGCAGCCACAAACAAAATTTTAGTACTTAGAATTAGTATTATTTGGAGTACAGATAGGTATTTTGCGAAACATCGGCGGGAATGAGGTCAATCGAGTGGTGCCGACCATAATGAATAATTTGTTGACGAACGAGCTTGCCGAACTTTATAGCTGGGACGGACGAAAAAAAAGCTTTCAAGCTATCGCAGACGGACAGAGTAATAAGGAGTTAGTAATTTCGTTCCATAAGATGAACGTCTGCTATAATTTTTATGACACGCCGTGCGTGAATTGCGATTTTTCCGCTCACTTCGTTCGCGTCATCGCATTTACAGACCTCATGCCATAAAATTGTATTGTAATATACTATTCCGTGGTCATATAACATTTTTTATTCTCCATCATTTCAGAAGCTGCACATATCATGTGTGCACCCCACTGTACGGACGAAAATATTAAAAACGTTGCTTCCAAGTGGTTGGCGCAAGCAAAAACACGCCGCATCCATGAACAAAAACGAAAATCGCATCACTACAATCATGACAACGGCGATATCTCTTCAGACGCTAGCAACAACGCCGCTGAATAAAACTTGTAAAACATTTTTTTATAAAGAATAAATATAAATAAATTTTTTGAAAATGAATTACTCGTGTTGAATCCTTTGATATGTCATAATTTCACGATATATCAAGGGATGGTTACAGTCTGCCTCGGGACACTCTCCGTTGGAACAGTCTGACTCGACATTGTTAGGCATACTGTAGGAGCAGCGTCTGGCCAGTTCGCCTAACAATGCCGAGGCAGACCGTTCCGGGGGAGATCGTTCCGAGCAAGACTGTCACCATCCCGAATTTGAATATTATTAATTTTCGGAAAGCAACTTTAGTACGACATTGCTGGAATACTGTCCCAGTGGCGTGCAATATTGCATCAATGTCGCAAGCAACTAGCGATAGCTTTAGCACAATGCTACTGGAATATGGCCATAATGCTGCAAGTGATATTTCTGCATCGTCGTGCAATATAACTGTAATGTTCCGAAGCGCGGACATAGAGACATTTCAGTAATGTTGCGAGAATATTGCGAGCAACTTTGCAATCTTGCTATGCAATGTAGCTATAATGTTTCTAAAGTCTTTCGTGCTGTAGGGTTATCTATACATGTCCGTCGAAAAAATTAAGCTATTAACACCCAAGTAAAAATATGATACATAAGCTATATATAGAATTGGGCAAATATTGTTTATATGTAGATAATATATTGTTAACCGCCTCTTGCCGTCTGGTGGGTCGACCCCGTCGTTGACTAGCAGTTAACACTTGTGGCGTGTAGCCCGAGTGTGAGGGGCTTATTTTGGGGATTAAAAACCCCCTTGATCTGATAGTTTTTAGTTGATTTGTTGGTACGCCGATCCGTTGATTTCGTCGTCCGGGGTGGGAGCGTCGGATGCAGTGTTCCAGGATGGGGATGGAGGATTTTGGAAAGGGGAAGGTGAGTTGGCCGGTTGATGGCAACCGTAGCCGAAAGGTAAGAGGGGGGGGGTGGCCGGTTGATGGCAACCGTAGCCGAAAGGTAAGAGGGGGGGTGGCCGGTTGATGGCAACCGTAGCCGAAAGGTAAGAGGGGGGGGTGGCCGGTTGGTGGCAACCGTCGCCGAGAGGTAGGGGGGGGGGGTTGGAATTGGCCGGTTGAGGGCAACCGTAGCCGTAGGTGTAGTGTGGATGGGCTGGTTGATCGCAACCGCCGCCCGTGGAAGAGGGGAGGTGGGGAAGGTGAACGATGCTGGGGGTGCTGCTACGAATGAGGAGACCGCTGGTCGCTTGCTTTCGAAATTTTATTTTTCGTGGTCAGCGAGTGACTGACTTTTGGGCGAAATTTGTCGCCTTTTATACTCTTCTCGGCTCTCACCAATATACAAAGTTTCACAGGTGTTGAATATTCGTCTACGGTACTGTTCGCGCTAGAACCTGGTTGGTGAGGAGGAGGTCGGCAGGCGAGAAATAAAAACGAGACGCAGAGCAGTACTTCGGTGAAAAAAAACGTGATCGAGCACGTTTCACTTATCTTTATTCCTTTTACGCGAATATGCGGTCAAATTGGATACAACACAAACAATTAGAGATTTCGAGCAGGTCCAGTTGGTTTATTCCGTTTGAGCTACGAGTTTAGAAAATTGTTATCAATGAGTTACGCGTCAGAACACAAGCTTGAGCCGTACGAGAGAGAAGAGATGCCGGAAGCGCTCGCGACACGAGTGCTTTTTGCGTGGTCGCCCGATGGGAGTGGGGGTAGCCGGCGAGAACACCCGGGTCTCGACCACCCCCCCCCCCTCTCCAACCTGTCGAGCCGACGAGAGCGCCCAAATTCCGCGTTAGCCGGAACATACTCCCCCGCCGTCAGCGAGGGTCGCTGGCAGAAATAGAGCTGGAGGTCGAGCCGGTCTGGTCGTCGGTCTTGCGAGGGTCGACGGGTAGCAAAACGAGACGAGAAATTGGCCTGTTGAGCGTCGCTGTTGCGGTTTTAATCGTGACCACCCGCGTTAGTCCGTCTTTGCCAGGATGGAGCTCGAGAACACGGGCAAGAGGCCACTTGGATGGAGGAAAACGTTCGTCACTGAGAAGAACAATAGAGCCAATCTTGATGTCGTGCGATGGATGGTGCCATTTAGAGATGGACTGAAGTCGTTGGAGATAGCTCGATGACCATCGGTTCCAAAAGTGTTGTAGTTTACTCTGGATGAGCTGCCAACGAGCGAGAGGCGACACAGCAGCAGAGTCCAGGGTGGGCTCCGGAACGGTGGAAAGAGCGTGACCAATGAGAAAGTGCCCAGGAGTGAGAACGGCGAGATCGTCAGGGTCGTCAGAGAGGGGCTCGAGAGGTCTGGAGTTCAGCACTGCTTCAATTTGTGAACGAAGCGTCGAGAGTTCCTCAAACGTGAGGAGCGAGTCACCGATGGTCCGCTTGAGATGGTACTTCACCGATTTTATGGCTGCTTCCCATTTTCCGCCAAAATGAGGAGCAGCAGGTGGGTTAAACGACCACCGCGTGCCGTCTGAGAGAAGGAGCTGGGCGAGATGATGGGAGTCTCGAGATACAGAGGAGAAGAGTTTCTTGAGCATAGCATCTGCTCCCAAGAACGTGGTACCGCAGTCAGAGTAGAGGTTGCGACATAGTCCCCGTCGTGAAACAAAGCGGCGATAAGCTGCGAGAAAGCTGGCGGCAGTGTAGTCTGAGACGACTTCGAGATGAACTGCGGAGCTGACCATGCACACAAAGATAGCGAGCCATCCTTTGTAAGACTTGTGCCCACGACCCTTCCAGGAGCGGAGTGACAAAGGTCCGGCGTAATCGACTCCCGTGTTGAGGAAGGCGCGAGCTGGAGTGACTCGAGCCGTCGGGAGCTGGCCCATCAGCTGCTGAGCTCGTATGCCTCGTTGTCGAGCGCAAGGAACACACTTGAGAATGTATGAGCGTACTGGAGCCCGTCCGCCGATAACCCAATAAGCTCGTCGGACATGTGAGAGGGTCAGTTGATTTCCTCCGTGGAGTGTGCGGAGATGAGCATCTTTGATGGCGAGATGGGCTAACTGAGAAGTTCGGGGGAGAATCGCTTGGTGTTTGCTATCGGGAACAAGCGGTGCAAATTCCAAGCGGCCTCCCACGCGAAGCACTCCTTGACGATCAACGAAGGCGGTGAGACGAACCATGGAGTGAGACGGGCTCAACCTCTCCCCCCGGGAGAGGATCTCGAGCTCGGTCGGGAAGTATGAAGTCTGGGTGGCCTTGATCCAAAATATTCGTGCCACCTCGAGGTCACTGGGACTGAGGGGGTAGGCGAGCGACGAGCGAGGCGTGCGGCGAAAACGTGCGACGGCGCGTTGACAGATGGCAGTGATCCGGGGAAGCATCGAGAGTGACGAGAACCTTTCGACGAGATCCCACAACTTGGGAGACGAGACGGTCGTGGCGAGGACTGTTTCAGCCTTCTCCTCGAGATTAACAGAGGGGTCGAGCGTAGCTTTTAGAGACGGCCATGTGGCAGAGCATTGAGAAAGCCAGTGGGGCCCCCGCCACCACAGGCTATGCGAGGAGAGCTGAGACGTGGTAATGCCTCGAGAAGCACAATCAGCCGGGTTGTCCTTTCCAGGAACCAAGCGCCACTCAGCGGTTGTGTTTTCATGGATGAGCTGGACTCGGTTGCGAACATACTCTTTCCATCGTGAGGGATGGGAGCTGATCCACGCGAGAGTTACGGAAGAGTCCGTCCAGAGGTAGGTGGTCACATCGGAGAGGTTCAACTGAGCTTTGACGTACTTCACAAGTCGAGTGAGGAGAACGGTAGCGGAGAGTTCGAGTCGGGGTATCGTGAGTCGCTTGAGTGGAGCTACGCGAGTTTCCGACCATACCAGGGTAATTCGAGAGTCTTCTCCGGCGTTAAAGACCTTGAGGTAGACCACCGCGGCCATTGATAGTTGTGAAGCGTCTGCGAAGCCGTGAATCTCGATGGTCGAACATGCGAGCATACCGAGCCATCGAAGAATTTCAATCCCCGCGAGCTGATCGAGATCGTCTTGGAATTGCATCCAACGTTGCGCAATATGAGGGGGCACGGTGTCATCCCAGCCGAGCTGTTCCACCCAGAGTTCTTGGAGTAGCGCCTTGCCCCGTATGACGACAGGAGCGAGAAAGCCGAGCGGATCGTAGAGCTGGGCGAGCTCCGAAAGAATCGTTCGCTTTGAGATGATCGAGTTGCTCGACGGTTTGGACGAGAACGTGAACCGGTCAGCACAGGGTTGCCACCGAAGACCGAGAATCTTGGTGCTTGAAGCATCGAGCGTACGCTGGTCGGTGGAGGAGCCGTCGAGAGAAAGAGACTGGAGAAACCGTGGGTGGTTCGTGTGCCACTTTGCGAGAGGGCAGCCCCCAGCGGCGCAAAGCGCCCGAACTTGATCACCGACGTTGACGAGTTGGTCGAGCGTGTCGGCACCCCCGCAGATGTCGTCCACGTAGCGGCCGTTAAGCATCGGCTGAACAGCCAGTGGAAATCGCTCACCTTTATCTTGGACGAGCTGGAGCAACGTGCGAACCGCCAGAAATGGAGCTGGTCGAGTGCCGTAGGTCACCGTAGTGAGCTGGTACGACGCCGGCTGCCCCTCGGAGTTGAACCAGAGAATCTGCTGAAGTGGCCAGTCGTCCTCGTGAACTCGAATTTGGCGAAACATTTTCGTAATGTCTGCCATAAAGATAAATCGATGTTGTCGAGCCCAGAGAAGGACGTCAGAAATATCGTGCTGGAGCTTGGCCCCAGTATGGAGCAGGTCGTTGAGAGATGATCCGGAGTCGGTCTTTGCGGAGCCATTGAAGACGACACGGAGCTTGGTCGTTTCGCTGTCTTCTCGAAAAACCCCGTGATGGGGGAGATAATAGCAAACACACGAGCCACCCTGCGCCCCTCGCGAGCCCTCAGAGACCCTCGACTCTCCCGGTGATTGATCACCATGTGCCAAGGTCATCTCGTCAGACCCAAGAGCGGTTACAGGGACGCGAACGTGAGCTGCCGACGGGCGTGTTGGTACTTGTCGCATGTGACCGAGCGACTCGTATTCTTCGAGAAAATCATGATAAAGCTGCCGGAAACGAGCGTCCTTGTCGAGTCGAGATGTCATTCTGCGCAGGCAGGAGAGCGCAGTACGATACGAGCTGCCGAGAGACGAGTCTGGAGCAGAAAAGGGTAATCGAACAATGTATCGGCCAGAGCTGTCTCGAGAATGGGTTGTCGAGAAGTGCAGTTCACATTCAAGTTCGGCGGGTGACAATTTACAAGCTGGGCGGTCGAGCACCAGCTTTGATCACGTCTGGTTGGACGAGCTGGCCAAAGTAATCGGCGCCAACGAGAAGGTCGACGGGAGCGGGTATGCGATAATCCGGATCAGCGAGCTGGAGATGGTCGAGATGGTTCCAACTGAGGTGATCTGCCGGGAAGGTTGGAAGAGCGGTTAATAGACGGTCAATGACGTGCACGGTTAAGACGATGGAGAAGTTCGAGTGACGAGATTTTAAGGTGATGTCGAGCGAGCCAGTGGTTGTCCCTAACGATAAATCCCCAACACCAGAGAGGCGAATAGAGGTAGGATTCCTCTGCAGACGAAGTTTTCGAGCAAGCTTGGCCGTGATGAGTGAGATCTCTGAGCCTGGGTCGAGAAGGAGCCGGACAGGGAGAGAGGCTTGAGAGGTAACGAGACGGGCAGAGCTGGTCGCGAGGAGAACCCCAGGATGAGATGATGGAGCTGGCAGCGGCGCCTCACTTCATTGTGGAGACGGTTCGAATGTGGAGCTGGTCGTGGGATCGTTCCGAGTCGGAGTAGAGGTCGCGAGAGAGCTTCGCTCGGTGGGCAGAGTCGGTCTCATGGCGGCGCCCTCCGCACGCTTCATGGCGAGATGGAGTAGAGTGT
>OY759164.1:7687584-7780477 GCA_963662125.1 Diplazon laetatorius
GCTTTAGTCCCATGCTTGAACGTAACCAAATGGATTCAATGAAGATCTAATAACTCCCGACAATATGACGAAGCTTAGAAAAAATAACCATGCCTACACCAAACTCTTGACAATTAGTTTGAGTAACGGTCTTTCAGTTGCCTCCTTCGCGAGCCATTGTTCAGGGAAGAGTTGCCGTTCTTCGGACATTGAATTTAATTTTGTAGGTCTCGCATTTTCGTGAAGTTTATAATTTTTCGAATAACTTTTTCGAAAATCATCAAGATATTCACAAAACTGTCGGAGCTATCGACATTAGAAGACGCCGAAGCAGTGACGCGAATTATCTGCTGCTATTCTACGAATTTCATCAAAAACTCTTATGTAGCTGTGGAATTCCATATTAATTCGGACAGTCAAAACCCCGACTCCCTTCGATTCAGTTTATGTTTTTTCTTCCGGCTTCCATTTTACCCCAAAAAACGACCCTGATTATTTTCACAATCTTTGGATCCTCCACGGTTCTTCGTTTCGGGGAAGTTTTGAATTTCTCCGAGGTTTAAAATCTATTCTCTGAGGATTTGAAATCTACCATCCCTTTCAAGACTGGAAGAATAACGCAATTTGTCCCAAAGGTACCTATTTGAAGCTTGCCACCACGATATCTCAGCAATCAACGGACATATTGACGTTACATTTGTAGGTTCTATCACGACTACATCTTGTTTTCGTTCGAGCTGAAAAAATGTCAAAATTTGAAAATAACGATTTGGAGAAAAATAATAAGATGCGAAAATAGTATATTATGACACTAGTACGAAACAATTCTTTCTGTCGAGTGTGAGTTTGCAGAGCGAGCCGAAGGCGAGTATTGCAATCACACAAGTCCAAAAAACGTTTTTCGTACGAGTGTCGAAACGTACGAATTTTTATGTCACAAGGTCCGTTTGAAATCCGGTTTGAAGTAAACGCAGTGAGCGTAAAACCACACTTTTACGGACAGCGTGTCATAAAATAATAAACTCGACAATTTTCGGAACCGTTCGACTATTTTGTCAGAAACTTATTTTCAAGATACGATCGTAGTTCACACGATAGAACTACGATTGTCTATCGGATGTAAATGTGCTTGGTTGTCGTGTTCCAGATAATTGGAATGGTCGCAATCGCGGTGTCAGTCGTATAGAGCACCTTCTGCCATCGCGTCGATATTTTATCTAAAAGTATCCATGAAAATATTTTTTCAGAAAAAAAAAATACAATAAATACGGGTGGGGTTCGAAAATCAGAATGAGCAATGTTCAAAAAGGCCAAAATTCCGAACGCGCAATGCTTCGAACGACAATGTTACGAACGGTCGCGGCGCAGGATGAAATTGTTTCGAATCGTCCACATTTTGAATCGCATTGTAGCGAACGTAAGACACAGTATTCCGAACGCCTAGTAGTCACTGCGGTTTTTAACATTACCTGACTTTCAAGCTTTCCCACACGTAATTTGTCACAGCTAGATATATCCCGAGTAAAAATATGCCCACTGGCTAGGGTATAGCTAGGGTCTGGCAGCTCGCTGTACGCTTCCGCGTGGTCTGGGCAGGGTCTGGGACCTGTCTGGCTACACGCTGTCTTTTGGAGGAAAGCTTGGGAGTCGCGTCGAGTGTCTGGCAAGGGTATGGCAGTGCCAGACGGCACTGATTCGCTTGCACCCGTGAGCGCGTATGGTGTCTGGCAGGTGTATGGCAGAGCCAGTGAGGCGCGTATGGTGTATAACAGGAGTATGGCAGAGCCAGACGACACTGTTTAGCACGTTCGTTGGGACTGTAACTGCGTGGCCCACCCATGCAACCATTGGGATTTTCCTTATCTTTGGGGATAAGCATAGAGGGTCCACATGCCCTCTATGCTCATCACTATGAAAAGGATGTGGATGTACCGAAAAATTGTGGGTGATGTCTTCTTTTTCAGCCATTATAAAATGTATTTTTGTTATGTCCGTATGACGAGTAATAGAATATTACGAGTCAATTGGAAGTTGTAAAGTTCGGGGTCGTTTGCCGATGAGGGGTTTAACCCGAATGATAACAATACTGATTAATTGAGTTTCAATAATTTAACAAGTTTATTACTTAGATCAATTATTTTACACTTGATTACTTAAATCTGCTCGAGTACTTCCGGGTAGATTTATCTCGTGCGAACGTCACGCGTAGCGATATAATTTTAGACTGACTTCGGTACGAAGACCGAAGTTCTTATATTTTTCTCTTTGTTTACAAATTTACCCCACCTAGTAAATTTGCAAACGCGTTCCAAATTAATATTACGAAATCATCGTACAATGGTCGTCCTCGGACAATCGTTGCTACATTTCTTTATTTTCGATGATTTTGCTGACAGCGATTATGAAATCGCTGTTCCACTTCTTTTACACATGTTTACGATTCGTACAACACATTCGTGCAATCGTTTTACATGTGTCGTTCGTGTCAAATCGATTATAAAATTCTGTTTAATTTCTTAATCGATGTTAACGATTCGCACAACACATTTGTGCAATCGTTTTTAAATGTGTCGCTCGTGTCGAATCGATGTCAACGATTAATACAACACATATGTGCAATCGTTGCATCGATCGCTAAATTCTTCATAAAATTCTGGGGCATAACACCCCTCCCCCCTGAAAAGTAAAAATTCGGAAAGAATTTTTACTCTCGCTTATATTACTATCCGCACTGAATTTTACTAAAATTTCGTTTCCCAAAAATTCCCTTTTTTCTTTCGAGCTAGAATTGTAACATAAAACGGATTATTATGTATATATATATATTGTAACGGCAGCGGCCATGCACCCCTCTTTCCCCTCCCCCCACCCTACCACTCCGTGCAAGAGTGAAGTGACCTCGACAGCAGCGACGCCAAGCGGAAGAAAACGGCGGCAAAGACGACGTGGAAGCGGCGCACGCAACAGCTCCACGTCACCAAACGAAGATCCATGAGAGCGAGAGAGATGAACATACCCTAGCAGATCGGAACACCGACGAAAGCACCGGGGATCACTGAGTGCTTTTCGAACATTGAAAGCACTGGAATTTTGGTCGAAAGCACCGAAAAATAACCGGAAAATTTTATCAGCGGTGCTTTTTCACAACTTTCAGATCAAAATCACCACAAAAAGCACCTAAAAATCAAATTCTTGGTGATTCTCCGGTGCTTTCGGCCATAATTCCGGTGCTTTCAATGTTCGAAAAGCACTCAGTGCTTATTGGTGCTTTTTCGGTGGCCGCCTTTGATCTTTCGGTGTTTTTTTCGGTGCGCGAACCTGCTAGGGTAAGGCCGATGGAGTATAAATTCGGGGCCCAGCGACCGGCTCGGGGCAATTTTATTTGTCCACAGCTCCAGTCAACACTCCAGGAAATCCAGCAGCCGAAGGAAGGAAACGGCCGAGAGGACGAACCTGAAAACCGGTGGACAACGGAGAATTAGCGGCTCACACGAGAAAAGCGACTGGAACGAACTCACCGAAATCCAAGGAGGAGACGAAAAAACCGATGAGCACGAGACACGGACGCATCCTCCCGTTTTTCTTATATGTTACAGATCGTTCACATAAATTTTCGTAAACGATCTGCGTCGTCAAAGCATACGGAGTTGTGAGGCGAGACGACCAAACGCATCACGAAACGCGCCGACGTGGCAAAACACCGGCCGGCACTATCGAAGTTTTGAACCACAAAAACATCACTGCGCAGGCGCACAAATCTCGTCAACGGATCTCGACTACCCGGTGAAAAACATCGACGGAGGAGGCCCGGACTTGACACGTCACGAGGAGCAAGAACGACGAACACTCGACGAGAAAAACCCCGAAAAACCCCTCAAAAACACGAAAAACCGAAGAAACACGATCCCTAACGCAACGAACGACGGTCGCCCCCAGTATCAGTACCCCCAGTATCATTTTGGCTACTGTCGAAAATCACCTGTCATCGAACATTATCGACTACGATCGCGTGTTCTCAAACGTATCAAGAAGCGAGCGCCCACAGCGACACTTGAATAACGATCACTCGTTAATTTACATATTGCGAGCTTAGACCGCCGTACAATACAGCACAGTCGTAGCGCAACGATCGAGACAGCTTATCATAGGGCATTGCACTATCGCATATCTCGAAAACGAAAAACATATTTGTGAGGCCGATAGCCGCCAGAGGGCTATACAATTCAACGATTTTATGAATAAACCCTACTTTTACCTCCTATAAAAGTCTAAATTAATTGTTTCCCTGCTCAAGCTCCGAATTCTCGACTCTCGAGACATAAAATTAATGTAAACGGAGAAATACCGTTACAATATATATATATATAATTTTTATTGGTGCCGATAACGTTGGTCTGTCCTTCTGCGCTCATCTCGCCTGTCTCTCGATGGAAGAGGCTCGCCGGAAGCTGCTCGTCGTCCTTCCGAAGGAGCGAGTGTCTCGAGATTAATCGCGACAGCTGGTTGTGGCGGCGCGAGTGCAGCTACCGGTGTCGGATTTCGCTTACGTTTCCAAAATTTGACGAGAAGGTAGCAAACGAATGCTATCGGCATGATCGCGCTTAAGGCGTAATTTCCTATTACATGCACATTTATGCTATCCGTAAAACTATTATTTAATTTGTCCTTGAGTTCGTGCACCCGCGTACCGATTTCTTTTAATTCTTCGGGGTTTCGAAGTACACTTATCACATTGAGATTATTATTTTTTGACACTTGAGCTCCCTTGTCGTCTTCTGACAAGGTGAGGTTGTGTGGGGGCAGATAGTCCCCTCTGACTTCCTGTGCCAGCCGTTGTCCCGTCCGCACGCTGAAGTCTCGGGCGGTTACTGTACAAACACCTACCAAAGCCAATATACCCGCGTTTTCTAAACTTTCGTGTTGGTTTACCCGTCCTTCGCAAGTTATAATAATTAGTTCTTTGTGAAGGGCGACGAATAACCATTTCCCCTGTTGTTTAAGGGGTACGATGAGCGTCTGACTGAGGTTAGCAACGCGTTTTCGGCAGTGAAGACCTCCGTCGGTGTCCATTTTCGCGAGGATCCGAACTTCGCATGGTGCGTTATTCGTCAGCGGTAGTGTCGGATGTACCGCTGGACATATATATTGTTCTTCGATAGTTTTGCAAATTTTTAAATCTTCCTTGGCGATCCGTAAATAATCCCTGTTAATCAGATCGACCGCCACGATATCTTCAGTCGTGTCGAGGTAGTAGAAAACGTTACTACCGGCCCTGGTGGGGATGGGGTACACCCTATACAACTGGAATCGTTGTTGACTAATCAGAGGGATGTCCAAAATCACCACCACGGTACCGTTATGAAAATATGCTTGCATTTCGGCCAACAGTAACCTCAGGTATCTGCTGACTTTGATGCACCCGTTAGATATGGGTGCTACGTCTATTGACACTGCCAACCTCCAGGTGGCCTTGGTCTCGACGTAGTATCCTATTTCTTCGTAGTAGACCCCCGGATTGCTGACGAATGTTGTGATGTCGTAGTCCGCGATTTCCTGGGTCGTTAGCTACTCTCCTTACCGAAATGTGCTGACGTTACACATTTTAATGTTCGATGAATAATTTCAGCCGGTTCGTATGTACAGCGACTGATTTTCTTCCCTTCATTATCACGTATGTGACAGGTGAAGTTTTTTCAATAATATTATAGGGACCAATCCATTTCGGCGTAAGTTTAGCCGATCGACCACGACGAACCGTTTCGTCGTGCAGCAGAACCCTGTCACCAACGTGAAATTGTATTTCTTTCGTTGATTTATCGTAAGATTCCTTCGATTTAATTTTTGCTGACTGCAAATTTTGTCGAGCGGCGCTCCACGCAGCTCGTAACCGTTCGCGTAACTCCTGGCTATAATCGCTATAGGTATATGTTACTCGCGGCTCTTGTTTCACAGCTGTCGGGAGCTCGGCCTCGCGACCGAACACCAATGCATACGGTGACATTCCTGTAGATGTGTGTGGGGTGGTATCGTATGTAAACATTGCATACGGCAACCACTCGTCCTAATCCGACTGATCTCCTTCAATGAAATGACGGAGATACTCAGCAAGCGTACGATGCGATCTTTCAAGTGCACCGTTTGATTCGGGATGATATGCTGTCGTCTGGATTTTCTTAATTCGTAATAATCGACATACTTCCTTGAAAGTTGCACTAAAAAAATTCGTACCCTGGTCGAACAACACGGTTTCTGGGGTACCATAACGGCAGATTACTTCTTCGACGAACGCCCTTGCGACCGTTCCCGCTTCTTGGTTGGGAATGGCCATGGCGGCGCTGTACTTCGTGAGGGCATCCTGAAACGTTAGTACATATTTGTTTCCATGGGACGTCTCTGGAAGTGGCCCGACGATATCCACTGCTGTTTTTTCGAAGGGTTTTCCTGGAGTATCCGTTACAATCATCGGTACTCGCTCCCGCCGTCGAAGTTTATTTTTTTGACATTTCTCACATCGAGAAATCTACTCTTTTATTTCCCTTTTCATACCAGGCCACTTATACCGCGTTCGCAACCTTTGTAGGGTTCTTTTTAAACCTTGATGCCCACCGAGAGGGGCATCGTGATATTCTCGTAAGAGTAATTTTCGATCATTCGATGAAGGACAGGTTACGCTACTGCGGCGGCGATTCTCTTCTTTTGTATCGCTTTCCTCGTCGCTACCGTGCATCGAGTTCGAGTCACAGTCGTCCCCGCTCTCCGCTTCCTCAGCCGATCGTCGCTGCTTGTCAGCGAAATGTCGCTGGCCTCTGTGGCCCCGCGGCACGCCAGTGTCACCCGTCGTGTCTCTGTCGCACCGTGCTTGCTCTCTCTCTCTCCTCGCTTCTCTCCTTTGTGCTGTGCTTCGCGCTGTCGCCCCTCCCGCCTGATGCTTTTACGCCGGGGCATTGCGGGTCACTCCCGCTAGTATTAACGTTCGACGATGGTTTTTCTTCTCTCTCGTTGGCAATAGCTCGTGCTCTCTCTTGCGCCCTCGTAAGCGCGCATATGCGACTTAGCGCGTCTGCATTTGTATTTCTTTTACCCGCTTTATATTCTACGTCGAACTCATATTCTGACAATTTTATTCGCCATCGCATGAGACGTGAACCGGGGTCTTTCACACCGGATAGCCAAGTGAGAGGCTGGTGATCAGTTACCACCTTGAAATGAGTACCATAAATATATGGTCGGAACTGAGATATACCCCACACGATTGCAAGTAATTCTTTTTCGGTCGTGGTGTAATTCATTTCCGCTTTTGAGAGAGTACGGCTAGCGTAGCATATCGGCAAATCTTCTCCAATTTTGCCTTGAGACAAAATGGCGCCGATAGCTTTATCCGATGCGTCTGTAGTTACGATAAAGGGCTTCTTGAGATCCGGATACTGCAATACCGGAGCCGTCGTTAAAGCATTTTTTAACTCCGTAAACGGTGCGCCTCTGATTGCAGTCCATTCGAATGCGGTGTTCTTCCGCACAAGCTCTGTGAGAGGTTTCGCGATCTTTGAAAAATCTTTAATAAATCGTCGGTAGTACCCAGCAAGACCGAGGAATGATTGTACTCCTTTTACATTTATTGGAACTGGAAAATCGCTTACGGCGTTAATTTTTCCGGGGTCGGCTTGTACCCCATTTTCGGAAATAATGTGTCCGAGGTAGTGCGTCTCTTTACGCAACAACTGACACTTCCCGGGTTGCAAGGCCAATTTCGCTTTCCTGAGTCTTTGAAAAACTTCTCGTAGCCGTTCATTATGTTCTGATAGAGTTTTTCCGTGGACCACTATATCATCCAAATAAACGTAACATTTTATTCCTTGTAGTCCAGCCAGTACCGAATTCATCAATCTCTGGAATGTCGGAGGAGCATTCTTTAAACCGAAGGGCATGGGATTATATTCGAAATGTCCCTGTGGTGTGGAGAAAGCTGTTTTTTCTCTATCTTCTTTTGGGATCGGAATTTGATGAAATCCCGAGGAAAGATCCAACGTGGAAAAATACCGAGCTCGTCCGAGCTGGTCCAAAATTTCCGTAATGTTTGGAAGTGGATAGGAACCACCGATAGTGGCTTCGTTTAGTTTTCGAAAATCCACTACCACCCTCATACGCTGATTACCGTTCGCGTCAGGTTTTTTCGCGACGACGAGTAACGGCGCATTCCATTGACTCCGACTTGGACGAATATTGCCATCTGTCAGCATTTCGTTGGTTTGTTTTTCGACTTCCTTTTTGTGTGTTTCAGGTAGTCGATACGGATGTATTTTTGAGGGCTTCGTTCCCTCCTTCAAAGGGATGCTATGTTCCACCATGTCTGTGCATGGCAATTTATCCCCTTGGAGATGAAAAATGTCCTCGTAGTCATCGATTATTGCATCGAGCGACGATTTTTCTTCGGGATTTAGGTGAGCACAATCAAGCTCACGATGCAGTTGCGCAAGACGCTCCGCGCCTCGCCCCCTGCTTACCGTACGCACGCTCAATGCTTCGAGCGTGTTGTCGTCCAACGGCTCGAGTTCCACCGTCGGACGCAGCAATTTTTTCTCGTACTCGCTGGTGTTTATTAAACTTACCACACAGCTGTTCCCTTTAGGCGGCGTAATACAAGATCCCATTATTATATCTTGACCTAGGGAAACCTTTCCGACAAAACCGAGAAATTTGCTTCGTGTTTTGGCGTGTGTGATAGTTTTGCTTCGCGGGGGAAGAGCAATTAAATGTTTTCCATCAATTAATGGCATTTCATGACCATATAGTTTAAGTCGCGTTCCGCCGAGAATGTCTGCGTGATGCTTCTTGATGAAATCCATACCCAAGAGGCCATCCACCGCCAATGGTACATCATCGGTGACGACGTAGAACCAATGGATTATTCTGATCGCAGGAACTTCGACAATGACTTCAGCTTTGCACAAGGGTCGAAATTTTTCCCCTGAGACGCCCTTCAGCTCGATGTCACAATCGTCAATAATTGTGTCCGACCGCAAACAGCTTTTTTTGATGATGCAGCACTGTGCACCGGTGTCTGCTGTGAGCGTCAGCATTCCGTCGACGGCGCTTGGCGCATCGATGTCGAAATCGTTGTCGGAACAGTTGGTAGGCAAATTAACTTCCATTAGCCTCAACGGACGTTCCTCAATCTTTGTGACGTCAGCTGACGTCTGCACGATGCTACTTGTATTTACTATGTTTATTTCCATAGCACCGATGGTTTTCTTCGCGTCGTTGTTCCCCATCGCCTTTTCCGATGTCTGTTGACGCGGTATTGACGGATGCTCTTCCTTACCCCGGTCCTTCGCTTGCCTCAACCTCTTTCGACAATTTTGCCAAGTGTGACCTTTGAGCTTGCAGAATTTGCAAACCGTTTCAACTTGATTTATTGATTGAGTGCCGACGGGAACTGGCAGACTGGCTCGGCCTGACTGCCGTGGGCAATTACGAGCATGGTGTCCACTGTTCCCACAATGGAAACATCCTCTCCCATCCGTATTTTGAGCGGGAAGAGATCTTCGGGAGGGCTGCTGGTGCCCTCCGCTCGTCCCTTTCGGCTGTACCATGTTACCAATTTCAATGGCGCCGTTTATGGACTCGTGCAGTGTCGAGAAGTTCCTCGACCGTACCAAAATTTGTACTTGCCCGTGCAAACCATTTTCGAAATTTGCCTGGGCACTGCATCGTGTTACATCTTTGATGGTCCGGGCATCTCTCGCAGTTGAGACCCTTTCGCAGAGCTTTCCGATCAATTCGACGACGATTTTCTCTGTCCTGATCCCGTATGCGGCAATTGATTCCCCTGGTCCTTGTCGAAGGGAACTAATTTCCATCTGTAGGGCAGCCAGCGATTTTCGCTGCCCGTACAGAACCTCGAGTTCGGTTTTGAGCTCCCTGAACGTGTGGATGCTTTTATGCTTGAGCTCCTGTGCTGCTTCACCACGGATATTGCCTGAAAGAATTAGCTTTAGCAATGTCCCGTGGTTAGCGTACGCTACGAGTTCAAAAACGGTTTCGCATGAATTTATGAACTCGTCGAGATCGTCTGCACTACCACCGCTGAACGTTCGAACATGCCTCAACGCTAAACCAAGGTCTAGCGACGAAGTATCAGGGCCTTGTCGCGGCTCCTGCTGTTGCTGTCTCGCCCTATCTTGATTCAACTGCTCACGCAGCTCGAATATCTGACTCTGGAGAGCTCGAATAAGTTCAAAAGGGTCACTATTGACATCCTGGGGGGTATTTGCTAAATCCTGATGAGCGTTTGGTGCCCTATCGGTAAGTCTTCTCCTCCTCTCGTCCAATAGTTTCTGTTGTAGCGCGATCTCTTCATATTAATTCCGAATGGCCTGATCGGTATCCCGTGACTCGTGGTTTTCCCTACCTCTGGTTGTTCGAGGTATGGCGCCAAGGTTTTGGCCGGAAGCCCCGTTTTGTGAAAAATCGGTCCTCAAAAGGTTCGCTGCTTTCCCCCTGAGACGGTTGATATCCTCGTCGATCATGGCATCGGAAATCACTGACGGTGTATTTCTTCCGGTGCTGGGTAATTACGTATCTGTATCACCGGCGTCCACAAAAGATGTACCTCTCCTGAGGTTTAGACCAAATTGTGATTGCAAACGGTTGGTAAGGACCGTCTACCTGCTGTCCGGAATACGTGACGTTGGTGACAATGCTGCTAAAGCCTGATGGGCCCTAAACGTGATGTCATGTCACTAACGCTGCTTCGAGCCCTGCTGTGGCTCCGACCTCTTGCATCGGCAAAGTCGAATCTAACGAATTTCTCCGAGGCGGTGGTAGAGGGTTTTGTGACATTTTGTTTTTTATTTCTTCGTCTTCCGAAATTTAATACAAATGTCCTGATTCGCGGAGTTGAAAATCAAAATTTCCCCTCCCCTTGTAGCGCGGTTATTTAATACGACACTGACCTAAATATGCACGCGATTGGCTTTGGTGTGTTGTGTTATAAATAGTAACCGCCACTTACAGATAGAAGATCCCTGTTGACATGATGATCCTATGGCGATTGTCGTCCGAAAGGGCCGTCTTCTTGGTGAGTCTCAGCGTTCGGTTCCTTGATCCTTGTGTAGATAGTCTTTGTCAATTCGACGTATACTTGTCGAGTACCAGGCTATTTTTCCCAACGACTGCGTGTCGGGTGGAGCTTTGGGTTTAGTTTTATTTTACTAACTTTATCGGCACTGTATCACTTCGGCAGATCCCACGTGGCCACCAAATGTCATGTCCGTATGACGAGTAATAGAATATTACGAGTCGATAGGAAGTTGTAAAGTTCGGGGTCGTTTGCCGATGCGGGGTTTAACCCGAATGATAACAATTCTGATTAATTTAGTTTCAATAATTTAACAAGTTTATTACTTAAATCAATAATTTTACACTTGATTACTTAAATCTGCTCGAGTACTTCCGGGTAGATTTATCTCGTGCGAACGTCACGCGTAGCGATGTAATTTTAGACTGACTTCGGTACGAAGACCCAAGTTCGTATATTTTTCTCTTTGTTTACAAATTTACCCCACCTGGTAAATTTGCAAACGCGTTCCAAATTAATATTACGAAATCATCGTACAATGGTCGTCCTCGGACGATCGTTGCTACATTTCTTTATTTTCGATGATTTTGCTGACAGCGATTATAAAATCGCTGTTCCACTTCTTTTACACATGTTAACGATTCGTACAACACATTCGTGCAATCGTTTTACATGTGTCGTTCGTGTCAAATCGATTATAAAATTCTGTTTAATTTCTTAATCGATGTTAACGATTCGCACAACACATTTGTGCAATCGATTTTAAATGTGTCGCTCGTGTTAAATCGATGTCAACGATTAATACAACACATATGTGCAATCGTTGCATCGATCGCTAAATTCTTTATAAAATTCTGGGGCATAACATTTTGATAAAATGTGTTTGTTTCAAAATTACTTTATAGATCTAAATTATCAATAAAGTTATTGAATTTCTATAATTTAAATTAAATTCCTGTGATATCAATCAACGCCATAGACTTTCGAGATAAGTATGATTACCTTTTAAATACACTGGAATCAAAAATTAAAGGATATGACAGACATCCCAATTTTTTGGGTGTTTTTCAGACGGCTGAGACTCAGCGAAAAATAGTTGTAGAGCATCGATGAAGCAGTATCAGTAATCAAGCTTCTTGTTTTTAGTTTTGAGATCCTGAGTTCGAATATATTTTCCATTGGCCATTTCCGAGAAGGTATACAAAGCCCGGAGTGATTTTTTTTTTCAATTTTTTCTCTTCTTTCAACAGGCCCACGGGCTTCGGTGATTTTTCCTGGGTGAATCCATTTCAATACTCTTTTACATTGATTTTTCCTCTTGTAGTTAAACCGTTCTTTATGATGATTTGTTTTTGAGATATGAGCTGTCACAGCCAAAAAGATCTTGTTTACTTTGATGACTCATAACTCGGGTACTGATGATCGTACAGAAAATAGAAGTATGGGTTCGGAGACCCCATCACAGTATCTTCTCTAAGATTATTTAATTTTTTCGATAAGAACGTATTTTTTCGATGGGATAAGCCTGATGAAAACAACGTCGAAAAACGCATTTTTACGATTCTTCACTTGACTATGGATTTCTCGGCAAATGATGGATGGACTAAAAATTAATTCGTTTTTCTTTTCAACCTCAAAGTATCTCAAAAAAATCCTTATGAGTGCGAATCATTGCGATTTTTTTTCGTTGTCATCCGAATGATAGAAATTGTCGCTTTTACTAAAAGTCAATTAGAGGATCAATTTTGTTCTAAATTAAATTTTCAAGGATGAAATTTCTTTATTGTCAATAATCCATATGTTCCCGACGAAAAATATTGATTATTCCAAAACGAAAACGTGAATTTTTTTTTCGCAAGAAAAAAATTTAAATTTCAAAAATTAATAGTATATTATGACACTAGTACGAAATTTTTTTTTCTGACGAGTGTGAGTTTGCAGAACGAGCCGGAGGCGAGTATTGCAATCACACAAGTCCAGAAAACGTTTTTCGAACGAGTGTCGTAAGAATTTTTATATCACAAGGTCCGTAAATGCGGTTTAAAGCGAACGACGTGAGCGTAAAATCGCACTTTTACGGACAGCGTGACATAAATTTTTTTTTTCAAACTTATAAAATAATTTTTATCAAAGCTTCTCTTGTCTGCTATGAAAAAGTTCTACGTAACCCTTTTTCGGAAGCAAGCTAATTAGTCAAGGTTTAATAACTCATATCGCGTATCATAAAATTACTTCGAAAATCTCTCACAGTTGAATAAACTATGCTAAAGATTCAGATATTTTTCAACTATCAAATAGTACCTAAAAAAAATATTCAAAAAAAGCTACATCGCGCAGTGCTGGAGAGACAGCGCCATCTGCGCTCACTGCGGAGCAAGAGAGGGAAACGATTGCACCAAGTGACTCGTCCATCGCCTTGACGCGCATGCGCGGCGGACGTGCCGAGCGCGGTGTGCGAGAGGGGCACCATGTCGGGTAAGCGACGTTAGTGAGAATGGCTACCGAACCCTGTCATGAGCTTACGTGAAAAACAGGGGAGCAAAACTCCAATGGTGCCAGCGAGGTTCAAGTTACGCCGGAACCGACTAGGCGATGGCGCTGCTGGGCATACTCTGTCGCACTCGCACTGTGTTGCTGTTTCAGTCGCACTCATTTGTTACCGCGACCCGCCCGACAACCGCTGTTTTCGCCGTGTTTTCAGCCATTTTACTGGTGTTTCGTTTAGTTATACAAGTGTTTATTATTTGTTATTTTGCAAATTTCTAACACCCATAAGTTTTGAACGAATACGGGACCTAAAGTTTTCATCTATTGTGTCTAGAAAATAAATTATTTTATAGGATGTGACAGGAAAGTCAGATCTTCCGTTCCTCGACGTCGACGCGTCGAATTTATTCCTCGAGCGCTACGCGAACATCGAACGTAGAATAGTAAGAATCGTATCGACAACTGTCGTCGTGATCTGTGCGAGGTTACCGACCGCAGATTTCGACAAAGTTTGTCAAAAGAGGGTTGACAACGCCGCGATCAATTATTGAAAATCACTTTGCGTCCGACTAGCGACTTGCGTTGGTCGATAGGCCAAAGTCAGCCCTCGAGGAATTTATAGACCGAGCGAATTTATTATAGTCCGTATTGTGCGAGACAAGGCGGCTCAGCGAATTACGAATCGAATTTGTCAAATACGAGAGAAGCGGCTCAGCGAATTACGAATTGAATTTGTCAAATACGAGAGAAGCCGCTCAGCGAATCACCGATCGTATTTTTTGTCAAAGAGAAGGAAAGATTTTGTCAGTAATTGAAGGACGAACTAACGAATAAACGAGGATTACGTAAGTACCTGTCTTTTTGGTAAAACTTCCCTCTAATCCTCTGGCTTGCAAAAGGGTCCTCCAACCGAACCCCTAAATAAATTAAAATATAAGAATAGAAAATTCCCGGATTCATTTATTAGTTTTATAAAAACTAATTGGCGCCCATCCATATCGTACATAGATTTGTCAAATTCAGAGCCCTGCCAGCCGTTAGACCCCGGCCGCGGCAGGTGAAGGAAAAATATAAAAAAGTCCTGTCTCAAGGAATACATAATTAATGTAAGTTCCGTTAATATTTTCGACGATAACATTGAACTAGGTTATGTGACGCCACCGATATCACATTTGTCAATCATACAAATGTGATATCGGCTTTTGTTTTATTGCAATATTCATCAATTTGTGTCACTGAAACAGAAAAGTTATTGTGTTTAATTTCATTCTCAATGATAAATATTGATTGTGTGTTGTAAGTGCTACATGTATATTGACTATTCACCGAAAATGAAAAGTTTTCATCGTGTATGTATATATGAGGTGTTCCACCCCATTTCAAACGGTCAAAAAGTTTTGCATTCCCGAAAAAATTGAAATTTGGTCAAATTATTCAATTAGACGAAAAAAAATAGTGTGAATTTTTTCAGATTTTTTGGATCGCATTTTTTTGAGTTTTTCAACATTTCAAAATTTTCTAAATAACGTTATATATTGAAAGCATACGATTAAACAGAAAAATGTTTCAGACAAAAAAGTTGCAGTTTTCCATAAACTTTGTGAAAACATTTTTATTGGAATTTTTCGAGTTCAAAAAATGACCATTTTCATAAAAAATATACGAAAATAATTTTTTTCGGTCGGTATGTCACCTTCGATTTATCTCAAAAAATTCCTGAAAATACTCTGAAATGTGTAAAATACACGTATTTTTTTTGTCATGGCTCGATTAGTTGTTCCTAAGCTATGCTTTGGTTTATTAATAATATTTATTAAAGTTTTTTTAGAAAAATCCATTATTATGGAAAATCATAATCTCCCGAATTGTTTTTCTTAAATTTACAGATGAAAGAACATTTACAATGATGATATTAATGTTTTGGAGCTTATTGGAGCATAGATAATCGATAACGTAGATGGAATCGAGATTTAAGCGAGTGAAAGCTGAACCGAAGACCCAAAAACACCTTTGCATTATCAGGACCGGATGGGATTCTCCAATGCAAAATATATTCGCTCGCCACGGACTTCGTAACTCACCGAGTCTGGAAAAATAAATAACTCGCAACGATCTGTTTATGCTTCACTTTTTCTCAGTTCTTACGTTGTGATTCATTTACACAACAATAATGAAAAAATATGATGTTAGGACAGAAAATTATTCACTTAATCATTGAATTTTTTGAACGAGTGATTATAGAGCGTAGCTTTCGAACGAGTTCAATGGAGTTCCATCTACGTTATCGATTATCCCATAAGCTCAAAAACATTAATATTATTATTGTAAATGTTCTCTCATCTGTGAATTTGAGAAAAACAATTCGGGAGATTATAATTTTCAATAATAATGGATTTTTCTAAAAAAACTTTAATAAATATTATTAATAAACCAAAGCATAGCTTAGGAACAACTGATCGAGCCATGACAAAAAAAATACGTGTGTATTTTACACATTTCAGAGTATTTTCAGGAATTTTTTGAGATAAATCGAAGGTGACATACCGACCGAAAAAAATTATTTTCGTATATTTTTGATGAAAATGGTCATTTTTTGAACTCGAAAAATTCCAAGAAAAATGTTTTCACAAAGTTTATGGAAAACTGCAACTTTTTTGTCTGAAACATTTTTCTGTTTAATCGTATGCTTTCAATATATAACGTTATTTAGAAAATTTTGAAATGTTGAAAAACTCAAAAAAATGCGATCCAAAAAATCTGAAAAAATTCACACTACTTTTTTTCGTCTAATTGAATAATTTGACCAAATTTCAATTTTTTCGGGAATGCAAAACTTTTTGACCGTTCGAAATGGGGTGGAACACCTCATATATATATGTGTGTAATTGAATATAATAATTATCTATGTAATAAATACATGAATATTGTTTCATTTCCAAAATAAATCAAGTACCCCGTAACATGTCATATTTTATTCTATGCTGAATATTATTACATTTCCAATGAGCCATATACTTATACCATCGAGCTTGATTCGTGAAGTCACTGGGCGCTAGTGTGAGACAGAGAGAGATAGAAATAGTGTGCGAATGAGACAGAGTATGCCCAGCAGCGCCATCGCCTAGTCGGTTCCGGCGTAACTCGAACCTCGCTGGCACCATTGGAGTTTTGCCCCCCTGGTGAAAAATCATCGGATGAAAATCTTCAAGTGCTGCGGTAAGTTCACAAATATATCGCATTATAAATACGACTGAATTGTCAGTATATGAATCTCGTTATTTTTCTAGGTTATGTTCTCTTCAGTTAAGTATTAGAATAAGATTGATCCCTCGACACTTGACCCAGGCGAACATAACCTAAAAAACTTACAAGCGGCCGGATAATACAAACCCAAATTCAATGCCACCACACAAAAACAACTTCAATACACATAATAACAGAAAATAAAATGGTAAGGACCTTAGATTTCGAAAACAAGGGCCAACAATTATAAATGTACAAAAAATGAATACGGAATAGAATAGATTTTTTTTTGTGAAACCGTTTTCGAAATTGTCTATTAATTTGATCCACAAGTACGCTTAATTGTTTCATGTAATAACGAGCATATCTTTTAAAAAATCAAATATGCACCCCCATTATAGTTCCATCTTTCCATCTTTAATTTTGACATAACATTTTGCCATGTTTGACTATACATTTTTTTTGCCATGTTTGACTATACATTTTTTTTCAGATTTGCTGCACAAAAATTTGACGTTCGATTACTGGGTGTCATGACGATCCTCGTGAGATGGCTCGGGGAAAGATTCGGATAACGGTTTTGAGACGTGGGACCGCAAAGCATAGATAAATTGCTTGCACAATGTGTTATTAGGATGGTCCTCGAAAAAAATGCACGTTCTCCACCCTCCATATGGTTCGAAAATATAAAAACAAATGTTTGTATTTTTTCTTTAATTTTCTTTCATTGCCTTGGTTTGCCTGATTTGATCGAATAGTTTTTTGAGAAGTTTCAAAATTGAATATTTTTTTCGCTAACTTCAATTTTCTTTTACAATTACCGTCATTATTTCATTACTTTCTGATATCATTTTTCACGCTATATATTTCTTCTGGGTTTACTTTCCCGGGTGCGGGACACCTAAAAAAAATGTAATGTCGAATTTAATTCCATTTTTTCAAGTTATTTCTACATATTTTACATATACCAATATTTTTTGGTGTTTTTTGACATAGTTTTCACAATATACATTTTTTCAGCTTTCTTACCAGCTTTTTCGTATTAAAATCGGAAATATGACAAATAATTCCAATTTTTTAAAACTTTCAGGCTAACCAAGGCAACGAGCAAAAAATCGCGAAAAAAACGGAAATTAGTTTTTCATATTTTCGAACCATGTTGCGGGTGGAAAAATTGAATTTTTTCCAAGTGAAATGAGAACTACCCTAGTGTTCCATGTTAAGGCACCCGAGACCGAGAAGGAACCAATTGGGTGATTGAAGGCTGAATCAGAAAATCGACGTATGAGATGATGACGATGACGCTACCTGCGATTACGCAAAAATTGATTGATATTCTCCAGATACATCCACAGAAAACGATAACGATGCGTCTTTAACAAAATGTCGACAATACCTGCATGCAAGTCATTTTTTAATTTTATAGAAAATTTAAATTTATTTATCGAGCATTTACGGTACGAAATAAGTTGATCTTGTGTAATTCTTCATAAAAATAAGACGTTGATTTTTATTATAAGATATCGAAACCATGGTTCCGCTGTTCTATCCCCAACTACGAGCCAGCTATCTAGCTGCTGTTTGGGCCAGCCAGACCCGTGCTATCGTGCACCGCCATACCTTTCCCAAGCCCGGGTCAGACAAGAGCCAGATACTAGCCAGACCTGTCCTATACAGTAACCAGACGCTGGCTACTGTATGGGATCGTCCGCTGAGCGCGACTCTTGCCATACCCCTGAGCCAGACCCACGCCAGTGTCTTGCCATGCATCCGCCATACCCTGAGCCAGACAGTAGCCAGACGCTAGCCATACCCTAGCCAGTGGGCATATTTTTACTCGGGATGCCATCACTGACTTTTTTGTAGGAAATTCAATTCTTTACAACATTGTTTGAGTGAACTTTTGGTCTATATAGCGTTGTTCAACCAGCGTTTTTACGGGAAGGGAAAAATGCGTCGATTTTCTTACTGTTTCATTTCTTTCTGTCCAAACGCTGGATAAACAACGCTTTCCAGACCAAAAGTTCACATAAACAATGTTGTAGAGAATTGAATTTCCTATAAAAAAGTCAGCGACAACATATATCTATGGGGGATTCCACCGGAACTCAATCAGGTTTGACCTTTGAGTCAAAATTTTTGGCTTCTAATTTTTTACATGAATATATGTTGAAAACAAAGAGACCCGTGTTTCCCAGTTTTTCATTTTGAGGCCCCGCTTTTAAAATACATTTAAATGAAGTTTTTCACCGATTGACCGTATTTGATCATTCGAATCAATATATCTCAGCACTGGTTAGTGATAAACGGAAAAACCATAGGTGTTTTGCTTCCTCATAAAGGAAGCTTTGTGACGGTCCGAAATTTTTTTTTCGGGATTTCGATGTCAATAGGTTCAGAATATCCCAAAACGTCCAGAAAACACATTTGTAGAAAATGTCCGGATGTATGTGTGTGTGTGTGTGTGTGTGTGTGTGTATGTATGTATGTAACCGACCTCTAAAATTCAAATGTTCATAACTCGAGAACGGTTTAAGCTACCGTTATCAAATTTTGTACACACGTGGTACCTCTTAATAGCTATGTAATGTGTGATTTTCGCAATTATTTACGCATTTTATCGGCTGTGACAGCGTTTTGAATTTTTCAAAAAATGTCTGTACCCTCGCTAGCGTCCGCAAATTTTGACATATTCGGCTAAACAGTTTTTTCATATATAGAGTCAGGTACAAGGACGGATGGTATTGCATTTCAGCTGAATCCATCAATAACTTTAGATTTTATGATTTTTTGAATTTTTCGAAAAATTAACTTTTTCGTGTTTCTTGTCGTTAACTTCAACCAATCGAACTATAATTCTCTGCAAGTATAGGATGCCATTGTGTTATGATACATACTAACTTTGGCTAAGATCGGACAAACAGATCGAGTTCCAGAGCAATTCGAAATTTCAACATTCCAAGCCCTGAAAATTTGAAACCACTTGACCGCACGTGCTAAAATTTATAGACGTTCGTAAGCAAACGCTTACCTTTATTGGCGACTCAATTTTGTGGATATTGAAGGACGCGTTCACATTTTACAAAACTTTAACTTTTGAATTTTTTCAAAAATGTCTGCAGCTACGCTAGCGTCTGCAAATTTCGAGATATTCGTCTAAATAGTTTTTCACATATAGAAATGCAGACAAGGACGGTTGGTATTGCATTCGAGCCGAATCTATGAGTAACTTTAGATTTTATGATTTTTCGAATTTTTCAAACAAGCTGCAAGTTGAAACTTGCAAATTGCTTCCTGATAATTTCAAGCAAGATGTTTTGAATTCTTCAAGCAAGCTGCAAGTTGCAACTTGCAAATTGCTTCCTCATAATTTTAAGCGAGATGTTTTGAATTATTCAAGCAAGCTGTAAGTTGAAACTTGCAAATTGCTTCCTCATAATTTTAAGCAAGGTGCAAGTTGAACATCGCAATTTGCTTCCTCTAAATCGTAGGTAGTGAACGAACAATCCTTTGTGCGGAAGCCAAAACATAAAATGCTTCCTCATAACGCCCTCATTCGGGCTTCCTCATAAAGGATTGTTCGTTCACTACCTACGATTCAAAACATCTTGCTTAAAATTATGAGGAAGCAATTTGCAAGTTTCAACTTGCAGCTTTTTTTCTTGTTTTTTTTTGTTTTTTTTTCTGTTTTTGCATGCTCTATACGATAAAAATATTCATGATTATGTTGCGCCGATGTGACTATTATTTATTATGTATGTATGTATGTATGTATTTTATTTTACCCTTTTACGGGTTTTCTGTGACTTCCATTTCCTTCACATTTCTTACATACACTCTTACATACAGTCTTCTTATACTAATATTTACATCGCTTTCCTTATTCCTAAATCTTAACTTAACTTAGCCTAATGTTATTCTACGTTAACTTCAAGACTTATACCCTAACGCTTCCGCTTTTATTCCGCTTTGTCGCATCGATACGTTTCATAGATTTTCTTCCGTTCTCGACCGCTCGCTCTCTCGCCCGCCTTTGCCGTTTTGTTGTTACGCAAGGGAAAAAGGGGAAAAAGGGGAATGGGAACGCAGGGAAAAAGGTAGGCCCCCGCTTCCGCTATCCCTCCCATCTCCCCCCCTCTCTTTTCTTAGCTCCACCAAATCACTCACCCATCTAACCCCCGAACCGTCTCCTTTCAAAATCTCTTTCACTCTCTCCTCGATTCCTATCTCCTCCTCCTCTCTTCCGCTATATCTGTCTAAGACGTCTTCCCAGCTCTCACACTCGAAACCGCATATTCTACAGCTTCGTTCCTCCTCACTTAGCCAGTATCTCGAATCCCTCATCCCCTCCCCTAATCTGAAACCAATCATTCTCCTCCTTTTCTCCTCTTTCTTTAGGCGCTCTAGGTACGTCGGAATCCCTTCCTCTGCCCTTCTCAGCACCCTGTACCACCTGTTGTACCGTGATTGCCCGATTTTTGTCCTTCTATCCATCTTGTCTCTCTCTTTCATTCTTTCTTCAAATTCTTCCCAACTTTCTCTCCGATTCCCGCCTCCCTCTCTCGAAGCTTCGTACCTCATCCTTTCCCATCTCATCTTTCCCCCTCCCCCACTCCTCTCTCTACTCTCTATTTCGCTCAAACATTTTCTCGCCAGTTCGCTTCCCTTTCCCTTTCTCAGTTTTCCTCGAAGAACCACGCTCTCTTCCTCATTCTCACCAGCATTTTCTCCCTTCCTAGCTTTTCCCTCACCATATACCCAGGGCAGCTCCAACTCAGACCCGTCACCCATTTCAGGAATCTCACCTGCATACCCTCTATCTTCGTTTGCTCCTTCGAGCCCCAGATCTCCGCCCCATAGCCCATAACCGACCACACCAAGACGTCAAACATCCATACCCTCATCTTCCAGTCGTCTCTGAATCGGCTCTTCCCGATCGACCACACTTGCCCCATCGCCTTCCCCGCACTCTCCACTCTTCTCCTCACTTGCATTTCCATACCACCCTTCCTCTCGAACCAGTAACCCAGGTAGCAGAATTCCTTCACCTCTTCCACCCTCTCCCCGTCCATCCGCCACTCATATTTTCTGTCATTCTTTCCTTTCCTCTTCTTGCAAACCATTACTTTCGTCTTTTTAACGTTTACCGTCAGGTCTTTCTCTCTTGCGTAATTCTCGAACTCCTTTATCATCATCCCACATTCCTCTTTTGCCATTAAAACTACGTCGTCAGCATACGCCAGGTGATATATTTTTCCGTTCCCCAGCTCTATGCCTCCCTTACTTCTTTTTCTCATCCGAGCTTCCAGATCCGATAGTAAAATGCTGAACAGCAGTGGGCTCAAGGGGCATCCCTGTCTTACCCGTCTCCCCGTCCAGAACTCTTCCCCCACTTCGTTCCCTACCCTCACCCTACACGACGTCTCCTCGTACACCTCTTTTATTCTCTCCGTCAACTCCTCGCTCACACCCCTCTCTCTCATCGTTTTCCACAGTATCTCCCTATTGACTGTGTCGAAGGCTGCCTTGAAATCGACAAAGAGTCCCACCATCTTCCCATTCTTCTCTCTTATAGTCTTGTTAATCAGGTGGTTTAGTCCGTAGATGTTGTCCATCGTCCCCATGACATCAACATGATCCCCCTGTAATCCGTTACTACGTTACGCTCCCCCTTTTTTACCAAAGGCACCACCAGACCTACTTTCCATTCTATCGGCCACCCTTGGTTTCTTCTTTCGCTTCTCTCACTTTCACCCTGATGCTTTCTAGCATTTCATCTACCCCACCGCTTTTGTCCTTCACGCCCTTCTCTCGTATTGTTGCTTCAAATTTACTCAACTCCGCCTGTCCCCAATCCCCCATTTTCTTTCTCCTTCTTTCTGCTGCCTCTTTGGCCTTGTTTATCCTTTTATCGTCTTCTCTTGCTTTTTCTCTTCTCCACTCTATTTTGGCCGATATTGGGAAGTGGTCTGATCCTGGTTCCGCTTCCACTTTCATTTCCTTCAAGTATATTCTGATTCGTACATCTCCGAATATGTAGTCTATCACCGTGTCCCCTTTTCCACAAAATGTTGTCTCTCCTTCCATATCCCCCGTTGTGTTGCCATTACAGATAAACCAACCTGATTGGCTTATCTGATCCAAAATCTTCCTTCCTTGCTCGTCCACCACTTTCTTTTCTTGTTTGGAATTTCTAAAGAATTTTCCCTGCTCCTCATCCCATGTCTCTCCCCCTTCATTTGCTGTCCACGCGTTACAGTCTCCCCCAATGAGCACCAGTTTTAGGCATTTGTCTTCCATCCGTTTTTTCATCTCACTCATCCCTTCTTCTGCCCCTCTCTCTAGGTAGACCCCCACCACCACCATCTCACAGTTAGCGATCCTTACCTTCCCCACCATAACCCCCCTCGTGCCGTTCACCAGCTCCGCCTCCCCCTGCTCCGTTTTTTCCACCAACTCCTTTCTCACTGCCGATAGCATCCCTCCCATGCCTCTTCCTCTGACATGTGTCCGGTGCGCCTCTTGTACCCTCCATACGAAACCTTTCGGGGCTCTGTTTCTAACTTTTTTCCATCCCTCTCCGCTCATCCATGTCTCACTCAACATCAGCACATCCTTTACGTAGTTCCAGAATCCCTCGTTTTCATTCTCCACCCCTGCCACGTTCCAAAACAGTATCTTCAGTTCTTCCTTCCCCTCTCCGCCCTTCTTCTCTTTTTCTCTCACGTCTTTTAAGTAACCTGCAAGCCCTCCCTTCCTCTTTCCTTGTTTCCCGTCCTGTTGTCTGAGTCCAGTCCGCTTGTCCTTGCCTTCTGTTTCCCCTCATCTCCACCATACGCCCTTCCTCCTCTTGCCATCTCCATTCGACTCCATCCGTCCACACTCTGTCAAATCCCCCTCTTACCTCCTTACCTTTATTCTCTCCTCTCTTACCTTGTTGTCTACGTTCCACTTCATCCTTCTTTCTCCCCATGACGAATCATTTTCTATTATCTCCTTCCTCCCCTTCAGGTTCTTCTTCTTAGCCATCACCTTTTTTTTGCCTTTCCAGTTCTTCATTCTTACCAGCCACAATCCATTTCCCTCCGTTTTTCTGACCCACTCTTTCCCTTCGCTCACTTCGATGCTTCTCAGTAGCCTCTCTACGTCCTCTCTTCCCGTGTCGCTCGTGACTTCTAGTCCTCTAATCACTATGTTGAGTGCTTTTTTTTCTCTCTCGTTTCTCTCTATCGTCGTCTCCAGCTTCTCTATTATTGTTTTCATTACTTTTACCCTCTCTCCATCCTCGTTTCGTCTGTCTCCACCACGTGTATCGGAATCGTGGAAATCGCCTCCCCTCTCTGCCCTTTCGCCGTCTCTAATCTCCAGGGGACTTAGTCTCTCTTTCACCTCTCTCATCTCTCTCTCGTTCGGTTCCTTTGTTTGTTTTTGTCTTTTCTCCATGCTCTCAAATCTCTTTCTCACCTGTCTAGGTTCTCCAGCGTCTCTTCTTTGAAGCCTTTAATGAGCATTTCTAGTCTGCCTATCCCCTCTTCTCTTTCTCTGTTATGGGGGTAGCGCTTCGTCCTCTTAGACTTTCCGCCAACCTCTGGCTCCTCTCTTCGTTCTTGCTCTAGCGTTTTTTCCTCTCTCTCCCTTTAGTCCTCCCTCTCCCCTTCGCTGCTGCTCATCGCCCCACTCCCTCTCCATCCGTCCAGGTTCGACCTAGAGCTCTACGTACTGCCTTCCCTCTTCAATCTGTCCAGATTGCTTAGTCTGCCCCTCCTCGGCGTTTTCCCACTTCCACTTACGTCTCCGGGTCCCGACTGACTGGCCCTCAGCGTTGAGTACGTGTCGGAGTCATCTTCTCTGTCCTCTGCACTCTCTCCTCCTCTTCTGTCGCTAATCCCACTCGTCGTACTCTCCCCCCCCCCTTCCTCCCACTTTTCCTCCTCCACGTTTTGGTCTCTCACCCCGTCTCCCATATCTCGGTGCAAACAAGACACTCAATCGGTGCAACAGTGGTAACTACTATGGATACTTGAATAAATGAATGAATGAATAAATAAATGACTGAATAAATGAATAAATGAATAAATGAATGAATGAATAACTGAATAAATGAATAAATAAATAAATGAATAAATGAATAAATGAATAAATGAATAAATGAATAAATGAATAAATGAATAAATGAATAAATGAATAAATGAATAAATGAATAAATGAATAAATGAATAAATGAATAAATGAATAAATGAATAAATGAATAAATGAATAAATGAATAAATGAATAAATGAATAAATGAATAAATGAATAAATGAATAAATGAATAAATGAATAAATGAATAAATGAATAAATGAATAAATGAATAAATGAATAAATGAATAAATGAATAAATGAATAAATGAATGAATGAATAAATGAATAAATGAATAAATGAATAAATGAATAAATAAATAAATGAATAAATGAATAAATGAATAAATGAATAAATGAATAAATGAATAAATGAATAAATGAATAAATGAATAAATGAATAAATGAATAAATGAATAAATGAATAAATGAATAAATGAATAAATGAATAAATGAATAAATGAATAAATGAATAAATGAATAAATGAATAAATGAATAAATGAATAAATGAATAAATGAATGAATGAATAAATGAATAAATGAATAAATGTATAAATGAATAAATGAATAAATGAATAAATGAATAAATGAATAAATGAATAAATGAATAAATGAATAAATGAATAAATGAATAAATGAATAAATGAATAAATGAATAAATGAATAAATGAATAAATGAATAAATGAATAAATGAATAAATGAATAAATGAATAAATGAATAAATGAATAAATGAATAAATGAATAAATGAATAAATGAATAAATGAATAAATGAATAAATGAATAAATGAATAAATGAATAAATGAATAAATGAATAAATGAATAAATGAATAAATGAATAAATGAATAAATGAATAAATGAATAAATGAATAAATGAATAAATGAATAAATGAATAAATGAATAAGTGAATAAATGAATAAATGAATAAATGAATAAATGAATAAATGAATAAATGAATAAATGAATAAATGAATAAATGAATAAATGAATAAATGAATAAATGAATAAATGAATAAATGAATAAATGAATAAATGAATAAATGAATAAATGAATAAATGAATAAATGAATAAATGAATAAATGAATAAATGAATAAATGAATAAATGAATAAATGAATAAATGAATAAATGAATAAATGAATAAATGAATAAATGAATAAATGAATAAATGAATAAATGAATAAATGAATAAATGAATAAATGAATAAATGAATAAATGAATAAATGAATAAATGAATAAATGAATAAATGAATAAATGAATAAATGAATAAATGAATAAATGAATAAATGAATAAATGAATAAATGAATAAATGAATAAATGAATAAATGAATAAATGAATAAATGAATAAATGAATAAATGAATAAATGAATAAATGAATAAATGAATAAATGAATAAATGAATAAATGAATAAATGAATAAATGAATAAATGAATAAATGAATAAATGAATAAATGAATAAATGAATAAATGAATAAATGAATAAATGAATAAATGAATAAATGAATAAATGAATAAATGAATAAATGAATAAATGAATAAATGAATAAATGAATAAATGAATAAATGAATAAATGAATAAATGAATAAATGAATAAATGAATAAATGAATAAATGAATAAATGAATAAATGAATAAATGAATAAATGAATAAATGAATAAATGAATAAATGAATAAATGAATAAATGAATAAATGAATAAATGAATAAATGAATAAATGAATAAATGAATAAATGAATAAATGAATAAATGAATAAATGAATAAATGAATAAATGAATAAATGAATAAATGAATAAATGAATAAATGAATAAATGAATAAATGAATAAATGAATAAATGAATAAATGAATAAATGAATAAATGAATAAATGAATAAATGAATAAATGAATAAATGAATAAATGAATTAATGAATTAATGAATAAATGAATTAATGAATAAATGAATAAATGAATAAATGAATAAATGAATTAATGAATAAATGAATAAATGAATCAATAAATAAATGAATAAATGAATAAATGAATAAATGAATAAATGAATAAATGAATAAATGAATAAATGAATAAATGAATAAATGAATAAATGAATAAATGAATAAATGAATAAATGAATAAATGAATAAATGAATAAATGAATAAATGAATAAATGAATAAATGAATAAATGAATAAATGAATAAATGAATAAATGAATGAATGAATAAATGAATAAATGAATAAATGAATAAATGAATAAATGAATAAATGAATAAATGAATAAATGAATGAATGAATAAATGAATAAATGAATAAATGAATAAATGAATAAATGAATAAATGAATAAATGAATAAATGAATAAATGAATAAATGAATAAATGAATAAATGAATAAATGAATAAATGAATAAATGAATAAATGAATAAATGAATAAATGAATAAATGAATAAATGAATAAATGAATAAATGAATAAATGAATAAATGAATAAATGAATAAATGAATAAATGAATAAATGAATAAATGAATAAATGAATAAATGAATAAATGAATAAATGAATAAATGAATAAATGAATAAATGAATAAATGAATAAATGAATAAATGAATAAATGAATAAATGAATAAATGAATAAATGAATAAATGAATAAATGAATAAATGAATAAATGAATAAATGAATAAATGAATAAATGAATAAATGAATAAATGAATAAATGAATAAATGAATAAATGAATAAATGAATAAATGAATAAATGAATAAATGAATAAATGAATAAATGAATAAATGAATAAATGAATAAATGAATAAATGAATAAATGAATAAATGAATAAATGAATAAATGAATAAATGAATAAATGAATAAATGAATAAATGAATAAATGAATAAATGAATAAATGAATAAATGAATAAATGAATAAATGAATAAATGAATAAATGAATAAATGAATAAATGAATAAATGAATAAATGAATGAATGAATAAATGAATAAATGAATAAATGAATAAATGAATAAATGAATAAATGAATAAATGAATAAATGAATAAATGAATAAATGAATAAATGAATAAATGAATAAATGAATAAATGAATAAATGAATAAATGAATAAATGAATAAATGAATAAATGAATAAATGAATAAATGAATAAATGAATAAACGAATAAATGAATAAATGAATAAGTGAATAAATGAACAAATGAATAAACGAATAAATGAATTAATAAATTAATGAATAAATGAACAAATGAATGAAATAATAAATCATTGAATTAATAAATCAATAAATTACTAAATAAATAAATAAATCAACAAATGAGTAAATGAATAAATAAGTAGGTGATAAATTGAATAAGTGGATAAAGCGTTCTCGATTACGGGTGCTTGTAAGCCCAGCTTCGTCTATTGCCCCTTGAGTCCCTGTGTTTACCTTGTACTATATCTATGTTGTTTTTCGTCACCGTCGTTATCTCTTCTTCTCGCTCTTTTTCTCTCTCTTTCTTTGTCCCCACGCTGTTCCCACACTTTTGTTCTCGGTTTCCTCCGGCAGCTGTCGCCACCTTACTACGTCGCTCGACTGGTCGCTTGGTTTCCTCCCTCTTTCACCTAGCCTCCACGCTCATACGAACTTCGATCTCTCTCCGCGACTTCCGGTTGTCGCGCTCGTCGGCGTCCTTGACACTTCGTGATCGCTCCGTTCGCTCCTGTTCCTAACCTCACATTCTCTCACTCACTCTTTTACCTACCTCTTTTCACCACTCTCACCTTTTCTACTCTTACCTTTCCTTTCACTCCTTTCCATGCACTGTCCCTTATCTTTGTCGCCCTTCACCTCCCTTTTCCTACCCGTCTTCCCACTCTTTAAACCAAGAAAAAGATCCCGATTCAGTTACACGTTTAACGTCTACGATACCGAAAACGGACGCCCTATTATTTATTAACAATCGAAAATTGAAAATGAAATAAAGCAAAAAATGCTTATTTTAATTTAAAATTTTTGAAGTGAAACTTCTTTAGCGAGGGTCTAGGATTTTCAGAGCGTTACGAAAATTAAGATCCCGTGAGGGGAATAGGCCGATACGTGGTGGGGGGAACGGCGAGACTCCGGAGTCGGACTCGGCAGCGACACCGCTTGCACGCATACTATGGCGCTCGGAACGCATACTGTAGCAGCTGCTTGTCGTAGCGCTTAGTCGGGGATACGTTGGTCGGCGGAGCGAAGAGAAGGGCAGGAGTGGGAGGTGGCATGACGCGTTAGTATCTGGCAGTAGGCATAAACAGGGGAGTGGGGGGGGGGCAGAAGAGAGTGGCATAGGTCCCTAGATGTGGACGAGCCAACCCAGGCAAAAAAAAAAAAAATAAACAGGGGGGCAAATGGGTGGCTCTGCTGAGCATACTCTGTCTCACTCGCACACTAGTCGCACACTAGTGTGTGTGAGAGAGAGATAGCTCTTTCTCTCTCTCACACTAGCGCCCAGTGACGTCACGAATCAACCTCGATGGCATAAGTACGACATGTTACAGGGTACTTGATTTATTTTGGAAATAAAACAATATTTATGTATTTATTACATAGATATTTATTATATCCAATTCCACATATATGTACTAGATTAGAACTTTTCATTTTCGATGAATAGTCAATATGAATGTACTCAAAATACACAATAAATACTTATCATTGAGAATACAATTGAACACTATAACTTTTCTGTTTCAATAACACAAACTCAAGAATATTGCAATAAAACAAGAGATCATTGAGAAGTAAAGATTGAGTCCGACTGACAAGGAGAGCGACGGAAATCCGCTAAAGTTATGGCACTTTCAAACGGCGATCGCGGGTTGGTGGATAGCGTACTAGACAGGTATTCATGAGATCGCGGGTTCAAGCCCCAAACAGATGACATTTTTTTTCCTTCAAATCTTTTTCAGCGCCTATACCCCCAAATCACTCTTACATGAGAAGGTTTATATTGAATGAACTTTTGTATACAAAAATAAAGAGTGTAATGTAAGAAATTTGCTTATTTTATATTTTTCCTTAATTCTAACTAACTTACAGTACAAAAATAATAGTTAAATTTATGGCGTTCATTCTTTTTTATTGCACTTTAGTAAAACGTTTTGTTTTCCTTGCTTTTACGATGATTATCATCCGGGCTCCTGCGGAACTTTGGAGCAAGATTGAAAGGTTACGTGATTGTAAGGAAAACTGAAGTGCGATATAAAAAAAATGAATGAACGCCATAAAAGTGTAACTATTATTCTTGTACTGTAAGTTAGAATTAAGGGAAAATATAAAATAAGCAAATTTCTTACATTGCACTTTTAATTTTTGTATGAAAAAGTTCATCCAATATAAAACATTCTTATGTAAGAGTGATTTGGGTATAGGTGCTGACGAGATTTGAAGAAAAATACACACCTGCTTGTACAGCATTGCTGGAAAAAAAGGACTGGGGGAGTTTACCCATGATAATGAGCGGAGACTTCAATGTCAACTTTGCCAAGTCAGAGAGTCAACCTCTCATCGACTTTTTGGAAGGAGAATTGAATTTGAAAATCAATAGTAGTGTTAGTACTCCAACAACCAGGTCGGGTACAACGATTGATGCTGTATTCAGCAGGCATTTGACGAATATCAAGTCACAGACATTTGTGTCCTATTTTAGTTATCACAAACCAATTGTGACAATGATAGAGCCCGATAGTTAGAATGGAGACATGGAAATCAAATCATAAAAATCAGGTTAGAATTTCCATAAATCACGAGAATTATTTTTAAATATAATTACAAATTTTGTATAAGTCATATTCGAAATGCAGAACTCAATGATCAATACTAAATCTTCGAGAGTTGTAAATGCAAAAATTCGCTAATCAATCATGGATTAATGTCATTTCCATATATTTTTCAATGTAATCACCAATTCATGTAAAATATATATCCACAAAAATGAATCCTAAATTGTCTTTTTTTAATTCATTTAAGATCATACCTGCATCCTATACTCATAAAATATGGGGAATTATGTACACTACTAACAAGCGCGAAGTTTCACTTCAGTCGCGCGTGGTTTCCACGCACACCATTTTTTTTTATTAAACGCCGTGATTCAAAACGAAAATTTTAAGACATCAGAGGAAATGGGCATCGACTTGGTTCGGAAGTTACAGCTTTTTAAAGGGGTTTACGGTTAAACAAACCGATGTATCTCAGCAACAGTTAGTGATAAATTAAAAAACTATTGGTGTTCTCACTCCGTTTTTGCACTCTCTATATGATGAAGTTATTCATAATTATGAAGCAATTGTTATTAACAATTAAATGATTGGAAAGTGTGAAAAACTTAAAATACTCATTTTATTTTTACAAATCGATTTTTATGGATTCTTTGAAAGAAATCAAAAAATGTTGAGACCTCACAAAGCTTGGTCCGACGTTTCGTTCGGAAGTTATGGTTTTTTTTTCCTCATGAAAAACACGTTTGATGTAAAATAAAAACATCACACGTGTTTTTCATGAGAACAAAAAACCATAACTTCCGAACAAAACATCGGACCCAGCTTTGTGAGGTCTCAACATTTTTTGTTTTCTTTCGAAGAATCCATAAAAATCGATTTGTAAAAATAAAATGAGTATTTCAAGTTTTTCACAATTTCCAATCATTTAATTGTTAATAACAATTGCTTCATAATTATGAATAACTTCATCATATAGAGAGTGCAAAAACGAAGTAAGAACACCAATAGTTTTTTAATTTATCACTAACTGTTGCTGAGATACATCGATTTGTTTAACCGTAAACCCTTTTAAAAAGCTGTAACTTCCGAACCAAGTCGATGCCCATTTCCTCTGATGTCTTAAAATTTTCGTTTTGAATCAAGGAATTCGATTTTAAAAAATTAAAAAAATATAATAAGCATTCTTTGTTTTATTTCGTTTTCAATTTTAAATTGTTAATAAATAATAGTCACATCGACGCAACATAATCATGAATATTTTTATCGTATAGAGCATGCAAAAACAGAAAAAAAAACCTATGGTTTTTCCGTTTATCACTAACCATTGCTGAGATATATCGATTCGAATGATCAAATACGGTCAATCGGTGAAAAACTTCATTTAAATGTATCTTAAAAGCGGAGCCTCAAAATGAAAAACCCCGCAACACGGGTCTTTTTGTTTCCAACATATATTCATGTAAAAAATTAGGAGCCAAAAATGTTGACCCAAAGGTCAAACCTGATTGAGTTCCGGTGGAATCCCCCCTATGTAACTTCGATAAATTACGCGTAGGAGAGATGGAAAGTCGGGAAACGTTGAAAGCCGCAGCGACTGGTAGGCGTTTGGAATAGTGTACGTTCGCTACGATGCGATGCGAAATTTTGACAATTCGAAGTAATTTAATTCTGCGTCGTGACGGTTCGTAACATTGTAGTTCGAAGCATTGCGCGTTTGGAATTTTGGCCTTTTTGAACATTGCTCATTCTGATTTTCGAGTCCCACCCGTTCGTCGCATCATCGATCGGAAAAACGTGCATTAGTTTAGACTCCCGTATGACGACACAATGTAGTCCACGTTCTCGACATTTATCGATCGATACTCTTTCCACGAAGGAACGCTTATCCTTTCTGACCATTTAACAGGCCATAAGATCGACTGCGATACGTGCGTCACAGCAGTACTCCGGTATTCTTAATCTGCTTCCTATAAAGTACGTTGTATGTGCAAAGGCCTCCAGTGTAATAGAATAGCTCCTCGATGTCGCATCCAATTCAGTATGGTCGGACATACATGACAAAAACCGCGACTTGTCATCCGTGAAAATGAAGTCACTATTTTCACTTGTGTTTTTTAGACTATCTACGCTGCAATTTTTAATCAATGCAGCAGATTCGATAGTCTTCAAATGGATCGGGAACGAAGCATTTGAGCCAATCGAAAAATTACCTTTTTACGGAGTGGAATTGCAAGATCACGTTTTGCAGACGCGACGAGACGAAAGTTACAACTTCAATGGAGAACCTTTACGTTTAACCTATTATCAGGTCAGAAACTATTATCGCATTCAAAGCGGTTGAGTCACCTAAAAAATAAGGATTTTTGCTTCCTCATAAAGGAAGCTTTGTGATGGTCCGAAAATTTTTTTTTCGAGATCTTAATGTCAATAGGTTCAAAATGACGTAAAACATCCAGAAATTACATTCGTAGAAAATGTCCGGATGTATGTGTGTGTTTGTGTGTGTGTGTGTGTGTGTGTGTGTGTGTGTGTGTGTGTATGTATGTGTGTGTGTGTGGATCGACCCTCTAAAATCAAGAGACGCGGTAGCGTCTCGAGACAAGTACATTTACCTATCAGTTACCTACCTTACCGGCTTCTCACGAGACGCGACTGCACTCTCTTATTCTGTGAACCGAGCTAACCGTAACCCCACTTTAGAATATTTTTATAGATACATTGCGCTATTCGTGAATGTTTAATTGCAGTTAGATGCGTTATTTTTTTATATTTCGATTGCGACCAACACCAGTGCTGTAGGTGCTATTATGCAGGAGATATTGAATTATTTTCATGATTAAAATCTGGTTTCCGACGATTTTCGCCAAAATCGTTTTCAGAGCTGTCGCACACTTTTCAGTAGTTATAGCGTGTAAGATCAGACGCGTCTATTCGCTGACATATCGCTGTCATCGGAGTCATCACAGGTTACAATCACTGAGGACCAGCCGGCCTGCCTGACGAAATCAGCTGAGAGCGATACAGATAGATCACGGTGTTCTTGACTAATTAACCAAAATCCATGGATGATATATGAAATGAAACTGATAACGAATTATTCGAAACGTATTTGTTTGTGGGGTCAAGTATGATGAAACGTTTTTAACATTTTTTTAAAAACGATGTTTGATCTTTTCGATGAAATGAATATATTTCTACAAACATTTATCGAAATACGGAGTGGTTGTATCGTATCGTAATTCTGTGATACCGTTTGAGGTTACAGGAACTTGGCATCATTCTGGATTTCATTCATGATATTAATTACAATTACCACTATTCATAACATCGTAAGTATAATTCCTTTATATATATCAACATGTATCAAATTACATTGCCTCGTAATCATGTACCTACTTACGATCCTTTAGAAGTTGGAGCAACATAAGCAGCAGCGTCAGGATCAGCAAGTGGCCTTTATCAAGGGAAACTATTTCGATTCGAAGCATCTTTGAAAATATACTGATTTTCACTATCGGTTGCTGTGAAAAATAGGTAACCTGGCTCTCTACACAAAAGCCAACACGTGGTCCCAAAACAGTCTCCCATGAAGTTTTCATGAGGGACTGTTTTGGGAAGAACGAACGCAGAAGAAACGCAAGCAACACAAGTTATTTATCGGAGGTCGTTTATTATTATTATTCTTTCAAAATTCATTTTAACTTTAACGACGGGGATTTGCCAATTTCAGGAGCAGATTGATAATATTCCGACGCGCCTGTTTCGACCGAAGTCGAACCTGCCAATCGAATCATCGGCGATTATTCTGTCCTTCTGTCGCCATTTTATACAGTAACTTCACAATCGCCGAATGTCGCTGATCCTGCTGCCTCTCTCTATGGCGCTGTCGTTGCTGCCATGACCACCCTGTATGTTGCGAAAACAGTACAAAAATACAGGAGAGAACATGGTGTCGGGTAGAGAAAGAGAGAGAGTGAGAGAGTGCGAAGGAGCGAAGGAGAGAGTGAGAGAAAGAATTTTCTTCTCATACCATTTCTTCCTCGGGCATAACCTTGACCCCTTCCGGATCGACCCCGCGTCGATTGGTCCATGCCCCTGCCATTATTATGATCAACTGGCGGCTCCTCCGCTTCTGGTTGAGCTGCGCCTGATGGGTCCGCGACAGCCGGACGATTTTCACCGTTCATTTCTGAAAATAAAATGAGAAATTATTTTCTGGTCATATTAATTATTAGAAAATCAATAAAAAAATGTTATGTCTTACCCAATTCCATTAGCTGCTCTATGATATTCTGTAACCCAAAAATAAATAAGTATTAATTTTACAAAAAATTTCAATGGAATTAGATGAAAAAACCAACCTCTCCGTTGTCAGACATTTTCAGACAATGGCGTTTGTTGATTCACCGAAAACAAATGACATACGAAGCGAGCTGATTCGGATTGACAAACGACACACGGGTTCTTTGTGTATCGCTCGCTTCATATTACATTTGTTTTCGGTGAATCGACAAACGTCATTGACTGAAAATGTCTGACAACGGAGAGGTTGGTTTTTTCATTATTCAATTTTATCGAAATTTTTTGTATAATTAATAATTATTCATTTTCGGGTTACAGAATATCTTAGAGCAGCTAATGGAATTTGGTAACACATAACATTTTTTTATTGATTTTCTAATAATTAATATGACCAGAAAATAATTTCTCATTTTATTTTCAGAAATGAACGGTGAAAATCGTCCGGCTGTCGCGGACCCATCAGGCGCAGCTCAACCAGAAGCGGAGGAGCCGCCAGTTGATCATAATAATGGCAGGGGCATGGACCAATCGACGCGGGGTCGATCCGGAAGGGGTCGAGGTTATGCCCGAGGAAGAAATGGTATGAGAAGAAAATTCTTTCTCTCACTCTCCTTCGCACTCTCTCACTCTCTCTCTTTCTATACCCGACACCATGTTCTCTTCCGTATTGTTGTATTGAGAGCGAGAGAGGGCCATACAGCAAGATTTCTATATTTATCAAGAGGCGCGGTAGCGTCTCGAGACAAGTACATTGACCTATTCAGTTACCTACCTTACCGGCCATCCCTCGAGACGCGACTGCACTCTCTTATTCTGTGAACCGAGCTAACTATAACCCCACTTTAAAATATTTTTATAGATAGACGGCGCTATTCATAAATGTTTAAGTGCAGTTCCATGCGTAATTTTTTTATATTACGATTGGAACCGACACCAGTGCTGTAGGTGCTGTTATGCGGAAGATGTCGAATTATTTTCATGATTAAAATCATGCTTCCGACGTTTTTCGCCAAAATCGTTTTCAGAGCTGTCGCACCCTTTCCAGTAGTCATAGCTTGTCAGATCAGACGCGTGTATTCGCCGACATATCGCTGTCATCGCAGTCTTCACAGGTTACAATCACTGAGGACCAGCCAGCCTGCCTGTCGAGATCAGCTGACATGAGAGCGATACAGATAGAGAACGAGCTTCAAAATAAAAACGATCGAATATGACAGTTCGCGGTGTTTTTGACGAATTAACCAAAAACCACGTATGATATATGAAACTGATAACGAATTATTCAAAACGCATTCGTTTGTCGGCTGTAGTAAGATGAAACGTTTTTATCAAGTTTATATACTATCTTTGCAAAAAGTAGTTAAATCCCAACAAAAAGCCCAATGGGTAAAAAAATTGAGACAAGTACATTTACGCGAGCGCGCTCCAACAAAAAGGTGTGAGATCAACGGGAAACATTGAACGCATGTATTTGCATCAAGTACATATTGCTTTGAAAAATGATTTTTAAATTTATAAATTCGAATTTTTTTGAAAATCACAGCAGTACTTGGCGAGTTTTTTTCAAAGTCAAGACAGACACTTAATTATTCAATAATAATGTAAAGATATTCAATAATAATGTAAAGATATGGTCTGTCTATTTTTACGAAATAAAGTTACATCTTCTATCATTGAATAGTAGCTGTAACATATTAACTCGCCAAGTACTGCTGTGATTTTCAAAAAAATTCGAATTTATAAATTTTTTTGAAAATTCGAATTTTTTTGAAAATCACAGCAGTACTTGGCGAGTTTTTTTCAAAGTCAAGACAGACACTTAATTATTCAATAATAATGTAAAGATATTCAATAATAATGTAAAGATATGGTCTGTCTATTTTTACGAAATAAAGTTACATCTTCTATCATTGAATAGTAGCTGTAACATATTAACTCGCCAAGTACTGCTGTGATTTTCAAAAAAATTCGAATTTATAAATTTAAAAATCATTTTTCAAAGCAATATGTACTTGATGCAAATACATGCGTTCAATGTTTCCCGTTGATCTCACACCTTTTTGTTGGAGCGCGCTCGCGTAAATGTACTTGTCTCAATTTTTTTACCCATTGGGCTTTTCGTTGGGATTCAAATGTCTATAACTCGAGAACGGCTCAAGCTACAGCGCTCAGATTTTGCACGCATGTGGTACCATACAATCTCTATGTCCTGTATAATTTTTGCATTAATCGACGCATCCGTTCGGATTTTACAGCGTTTTAAAATTTTCAAAAAATGTCTGTTACCACTGTAGCTTCCGCAAATTTTGAGATATTCGTCTAAATAGTTCTTCAAATATAGAGTGATACCTAAGGATGTATGGTATTGCATTTGAGCCGAATCCGTCGAGAAGTTCTGATTTTATGATATTTTGAATTTCTCAAGAAATGAACTTTGTCGTTTTATTTGTCGTGAACTTCAATCAATCGGATTCAAATTCTCTACAACTATGGAATATCATTAAGCTGTGATGCATATCAAATTTGGCGAAGATCGGCCAATCGGATCGCATTTTAGAGCAATTGAAAAATTTTGAAGTTCTAACCTTTGCAAATTCAAAAATAATTGACGGACCGTGGTGAAATTTATAGACGTCCATAAGCTAACGTTCACCTCTATTCGTGAGCAAACTTGGTAGACATTGAACGACGCGTTCAAATTTTACAAAACTTTATTTCATATACGGTATAGTGTCAATAAACAGTAGAATAAACGAGTTGCTCTAATTGAACCGGAACTCGCGACGTGGACGCAGTTTTTATAAATCTGAACACTTTTTCCGTTCCTAAGTTTGAATAACATTCGAATATTGAATACTATGATCGATTAGAAATGAAAAAGCTGCAAGTTGAAACTTGCAAATCGCTTCCTCATAATTTAAGGCAAGCTGCAAGTTGAAACTTGCAATTTGCTTCCTCTGAATTGTAAGTAGTGAACGAAGATTCCTTTATGAGGAAGCCAAAAGATAAGTGCTCCGTCATAGCTCCCTCATTCTTGCTTCTTCATAAAGGAATCTTCGTTCACTACTGAAATTCAGAGGAAGCAAATTGCAAGTTTCAACTTGCAGCTTGCCTTAAATTATGAGGAAGCGATTTGCAAGTTTCAACTTGCAGCTTTTTTTCTTTGTGGCATGATCAATCCAAATTAAAAATCGGTTTCACGCTTATTAAATACCGATACTCAGCTATCATTTTAGATTTATCATAGCGATATAAAGCATCTGAACGCTGTAAAATTTATTACAAATTTTTGTCACTTGTCGTAGCTTTCCGATCATACGACTAAACGAATTTTCAGTTCTGACGTCTCATTTTGTTGAGTATAGCTATGATATAAGGGTAAATTCGATTCTCAATTTGGATTGATCATGTCACGAAAAAAAATTCCAACTGTTTTGGTGACTCAGCCCCCTCAATTGCATTGAGTAAGTAATATTGAGGGTTAACTCTCTTCAGGACCCTCCATTTGTTATCTTTTACGACAATGACACAAGAGTATCAGGAGTGTACGGAGATATATGGACAATTTTATCAGCGATGTTGAACTTCACGTACGTATTTGAAAACTAATTCTCCAATAATTACGACAGAAAAGCGTGTCAAGTGACGAACACGCGTCCCACTTACACAGCAAAGAAAGAGTAATTATCGTTCACAAACATTGAGACAGTATTACTACAGCGAAATTTCGACATTATGATTTTTCATTCAAGTATTTGAAATTCGTCAGTTTGATTGAGCTATTATTAACTGTAGACTCGTCGTCGAGCGAAGTGAAGCAAATACCTTGGGAATATCTTACGATAACGGAAGTTACAGTGGAATATTGGGAAAAGCAGCATCCAATCGAACGGACATAATTCCGCAGATGGAAGCTATGCCAGAACGAGCTGGCGCAGTCAGGTTTACCCCATATTACTGGCTGAATTGGTAAGTATCACATGACCTCTCGATAATCCATCAATATCAGAGATTCAATGAAGTATCCTCACAGCCATAGAACGTTCGCACATGCACAGTGGAAGCACGACAGGGCGTGGATGTTCAGGCAATTTTCCGTGGAAGTCTGGTGTCTCGTGGTTGTTTTTGTAGTAATTCTCAGTGTCGGACGGTCAGCGATGCAGAGAATATTAATGATTTGCAGAGGTTCCACGCATAGAACATCATTCTTCGATCATATATTCGATACGTTTGCAGCACTATGCAATCAAGGTCAGTAGGTTGTTATTTCAAAAAATCGGCATATTAGACTTTTTGAGGGAACACATCTAGCGTGACGGCCCTAAAAAACAATAATTTCTTTCTGACTAAATGGCTGAAGATATCGGCGACTTCTTTTTCTAAGCTTTTAGTGCATTCATTGAAGAAGCTTGAATATAAATTTCGAATAAAATTATCATAAACTCGGCGGAGTTATTCTGGTTCTCCTGGAGGCCCTTTATTCGGTAGTCACCACATTTCCCAAAATAACAATCTGGAATCAAAACGGGTGATTGCGTATCGTTATAGAGAAATCAATCTATAGAGTTAGAGACGGATTTTTTGTTGTTGTGAAAATAGCAGGTTTTTTGGCGTTTTTGACACCACTATTCGTTAGTTTTTTATAAATGAAACGAGAACAACTTTTTTCTCAACAATGCTTCTTTTACTCTTCAGACAATGCTTTTCAACATTTATAATATTTATTATATTTATAATATTTCGCACATAAGTATATAGTACAGGGTTCATGAAAAAGAGGCCGAATTTTTTTGATTTCTCAACAAAAGTATAAAATAAGATAGATGAAGTATATAATAAGAATTTTTTTCAGGCAAACTTATGGACCACAAATCAACTGGATTTAGAATCTTAATGATCACAATTAGCACATTTTCCTGGCTCGTGTTGGTCGGTTATAGTGCTCGTTTGATGTGCAGTATGTCTCACGAAGTTTTCGAAGCGCCATTTCAGGGTTTGACGTCTCTGTACGAACGGACGAATTTTCATGTCGTTGTTAAAAACGGTTCACTGGGCCATTCGGCATTTAGCGTCAGTACTATCGAAATTTCGCCAATAATTCATATATATCTATTTTTTCTCCCGACATTTTCTGTTTATCGTTTCTATACGTATTTAGGAAACAACACGTGGTTCTATTTTTGATGGTATAAAGAGAGCTAATCGGTTGACAGTCGTTTCGAGCATCAAAGAATTGGACGAAACAATTTGTTTGAATCCGAAAAATTATGCACTGCTGGATGGGGACGATAATGTGAGGGCAATAGATAAAAGGACGTGCGATCTTCTTCCAGCCAACTCGGACAGTTTCAGGGTACCCATGACTTCCGGTATTAGCAAAAGGGTCGAACATAAGAAAAGCATCGATATTGGGTAAGCCATATTTACTCGAATAATTCTACAATCTTTTTTACACGATAGAATGGAAACAAGTGAAGCCGTGACCAATATTAATTTTCTCAGAATTATGAAATTACGTGAGTTTGGCATAGCACGCGCAATCAGACAGCGCTGGCTTCCATCGACGTCCGGAAAATCCATTGTCCGACATACCGACAGTTTGGTGATCGACTTCAACCAATTTTCATTGATTCTGACATTACTATCGGTTAGCATTGTCGCGTCAATCATGATTTGCGTTGCGGAGAATATAACCTTTGCACTGCAAAAACGTAAAAGCAATCGACGTTCGATTCCGCGACTTCCTGTGACTGACTAGGAGTTCAGAGAACCTAGCCGGTCGGTTATTGAGAAGTACCGGAGTTTGTACGTCATGGAGCTGTATAATACGCCTGAGCCCCGACCAAAAATTTCATGTTGATCACTGATCAGATCCCGGGCTCCGATTACATACGCTAACCTCAACGTCAGTTAGACAAGGGTCATTCCATCCCATTTCAACCAGCAGTTGACCCTCGACCTCGCCGATTTTGTTCAAACTTGGGCAGTTTGTTGTTATCAACAAAAAACAAACCTAATTTCAAGCATTTTTTGATATTATAATTTTTGGCGAAGATACGGCATTTTGAAAAAACTGCAGATTTTCGTGCAATGGAAAGTTCGAGAGCACATAACTCAGCTCCTAGTCGAGATTAATTAACGAACAAGGAGTCATTCTTTTCTTCATCGAATACAGAATCTTATTCTGTATCTTTTATCTTGTTATCTTATTAAATAACAAATCAAATTGGTATATAGCGATTGAAGTACCTCGATACCAGTTCTAGACATCTGCAAAGTTTGGTCGAGCAGTTTCTTAAAATACTAGAGAAAAAAAGTAGAACCTTGCACATTGCTTCCTCATAGTTTTGTACCGTTTTCAAATTATTGAGATGTAAAGTAGAACCTTGCTCATGGCTTCTTTATTTAAATTATTAAGATGTAAAGTAGAACCTTGCTCATGGCTTCATCATCTTCTTACACATTTGCCAAAGCTTCTTCTATGAGGAACCATGTGTCGATCAATTTTGGCTTCCCGTGGCCATCCCTATGCCCATCCGTGGTCAGACGGTGTGCTGAAATGATTATGAACTATGGACATAATTATCCGAAGTGACTTCGGAACGATGCGCTTATAAACCTTGAACAGATTTCGCCACACCGGCTAACCAAGGATGGGCATAATTATTTTTTCCAACTACGGAATACTTTTTAACTTATTGTTAGGGTTCTGTCCAGCTTGGAATACAAGATATACATTTTAACTTTTTATTCAACTTCGGTAAAAGTGGAAAATACAATGTATTTCAATATTCTGTCCGGCCTGAAATACGAGATACATTTTTACTTGTTGTTTGATTTGGGTCGGTATGGAAAATACATCGTATTACAATATTTTAAGAGAATCTTTTTTATTTAAGTTCTGCGCGGGTTCTGAAGCGCTGAATTGTGGAGAAAAATGGCTTGCCCGAAAATGTTTACAATTATGGCGGATTTTTTTTCTCCCGTATTTCAAAAAATATCAACACGACCATTGGCAGATGTTTAGAACTGGTATCGAGGTATTTCAGAAAAAAAATTGAGCTAAATCGCTATATACCAAATTTGGAATCTTCAAATTTGAAATTTTCAAAATTTTCAAAAATTGTCGAGATGATCGCAAATTTGTTTTTTTTAATTTGAGAACAAGATTCTGCATTCAATGAAGAAAAGAATGACTCCTTGTTCGTTAATTTATCTCAATTAGGGGCTGAGTTATGTGGTCTCAAACTTTCCATTGCACTAAAGTCTGCAGTTTTTTCAAAATGCCGTATCTTCGCCAAAAATCAAAATATCAAAAAATGCTTGAAATAGGTTTGTTTTTTGTTGATAACAACAAACTGCCCAAGTTTGAACAAAATCGGCGAGGTCGAGGGTCAACTGATGGTTGAAATGGGATGGAATGACCCATAAGCGTTTAGATCGGGTATTCGAACCGTTTCTAGCTCGCTCGGATTTCCCGAACCCCGCTGGTGCCTCTCCATATTCCTCCTTATTCTGCTAGCCACGACGTGTGACATTGAACCCCCCTCCACCCCGCCGGTCGATTTCCACAGCATCAGCTATGCAGATTATGTATAGTTTGCATATCAAAAACATATGCCCACTGCTATACATAATATATCAATTGTTTATATTTTTTCCACTTGGGCTGTAACCGTTGACAGGCGGTCGAATATAAGGCCGAGGATCCAAAACATGGACACCATTTCTGAAATACTGTCTGTACAATTTTTTTATAATAAATGCAATATTAAGCAGCGGATATTCGGTGTACATAACTCATCAGCCCCATTATCCCTGCATACATCGTTTTTTATGTCCGTTTTATTTTTAAAAAGTTTCAATTGGCATCGACCATCACAATAAGGGTAGATAATGCCGAATAAATTGTGTAGATTTGAAAAAGATATGATTTCGCAAAGTAGTATCACAAGGTCAAATATTTGTCAAAAGTACCGGCAATAGTTATTGCTTCCTGATAGAGGAAGCTATGTCCGGTACGAAATTTTTCATCGACATTACCATGTCGACAGGTTCAAAGAGCCAAAAACATCCAGAAATAACACTTAGAGAAGATATTCTGATGTATGTGTGTCAAGGTGTTCCTTAAAATGGTCATTTTTTATTTCCGATGCTCTCACCCTAGGGTGTGGAAATTTCGTCCCAGAATCACCCAGGCCCTGGCTAATTTTCTGGGATTCAGAGCAGGTCCTAGCCGGGCGAGCTGGCCAAGCCCTTGCGCTATGTTTAAGTTCTGGCGGCCCAGGGCTCGTAGAAGATATCGGACCAGGACCTGGCCGGCATTTCCTCTTTCAATCCCGAAAAATCGGCTAGGGCCTGAGCAAGACCGGTATAATTCAGACCGATAAAACTAGTGGTAGGAGGAGGGGAGAGGTTCATGAGCTCGGTATCCACCAATTGAATTAGATATAAATAAAACAACAATTGACATGAAGAAGGTTTATTAAGTTTATACATTACCGCCAGAAAGTATCAGACCACTTACCACGTGCTCCATGAAAAACCGGTCACGACTTTGAAAGACGGTAACTCTGTCAAAAATGAAGCTGCCGATTTTTCACAAAAACCGTTGGAAAGCTTATCGAATTCTGTGTAAGATGAGTCCTGGTTGAGCGGATTCAGATTGCTGCATTTCGAATTATCGTGTGAGGGAGCCAAAAAAATAATTCCGATTTTTACAGAATTTTTTACCTCCACTTTGACTCTCGACTGGGGCTGAAAACATTTTTTTTAGAAATCGTCGCTTCCCAAAAAGAATCTTTAGGACATTAGCTGTCGATTTCTTGAAAAAAATCAAAAAATCTTAACGGATTCCCAAGATATGAATTTATTTCTATGAGCGTGCAGAATCTACATGACGACAGTTCGCCGCACGATTCAAGGAGATTCGAGAGCCTCGGCTCGCGCCTCGCGCTTGTTCCCAGGGTCGAATGGCAAATGGGGGGTCGCGTGGGATTCCGGTACTCTGCTCAAAGTTGTTTATTTATTTATTTTTCATATACCCACTGAGTTTTCCTGCGAATACTATGAGCGCCAGTCTACACATATAATCATCAACAAAAGTGTTCAATAATAAATTTTTAATCGAATAAAAAACTTGTCAAGAGGCAATGAAAAGTTTTCAAATTATTATTTATTGATTTCTCATCAAATAGAGTTTGATTTTCTTTTCTCAATCGAATTCTATTCGATGCAGAATCAATAAATAATAATTCGAAAACGTTTGATCTCTTTGGATCGTGCGACGAACTGTCGACATGTGGATTCTGCAAGCTCATATAAATGAATTCATATCTTGGGAACCCGTTAAGATTTTATAATTTTTTTCTTAAGAATCGACAGCTAAGGTCCCGAAGGTTGTTTTTGGGAAATGGCGATGTCTAAAAAAATTTCTTAGCTCCAGCCGGGCTCCATGACAACTCGCCGAAACCAAAACGCCGACGACTATTCGCCGACGACTAAACGCCGAGCGACGAAACGCCGTTGCGACTATACGCCGACGACAAAACCCCAATACAAACACAAATAAACATTGATAGATTAGAGACATGATACGATAATGAAGTTATTTATTCTCAATACTACGTTATTTACAAACTAAGATTGTAAGCGACATTTCGTAAATATTGAAGGATTTCGCAATCATCAAAATTTTCAACAATATTTTTTAATCTAGCATCACAATCACGATATATCTACACACACACACACACACACACACACACACACACACACACACACACACACACACACACACACACACACACACACTTTGAAAGATGGAACAAGGAAAAAAATTACCCATCATGCGCCCATTCACTTCCTCGCGGTCAGAGTCGGGCAACGGTGACTTTTCGTGATTTATTTCAATAGAAGTTTCCGGCTCGTCGATAAAAGGCTTCTTTTATGGTTATATGATTATTAGTGAGTCCGATTAAGCAATATTGCAAGGGAAAAAAGTTTTCCGATTTTTTTTTCGTCGTTGAACTGCTTTTTCACATAGAAGATCGCGTTTTTGACCTATAGCCCCATTGATACTTTTGTTCCTCTCGAAAAGCCAGATTTTTTGAGGCAATAAAAAAATTTGACCTTGACTGCCAAGGTCAAATCAATTTTGCGGCACGATATTTTTGTATATCTTCGCCAAACATGACCTGAAGATTCACCTGGTAAAAGGATGACCATTAATTTCTTTCCACCCTGTACAATCCCTTGAATATTCATTTTGCGATCCATTGGATTGCACGTTACGCCAAATGCATTGGCTGAAGTGAAAAAAGCAACCATTTATTACACCTTGTGGAAAACATTTCTGAGCGGCTCGAATAAAACTGCGCTCGAAATCAATTCGAGCGGCATCGTGCGTGCACGTCACGCTCCGAGAACCTTTCAATACTGAAATCGGACACAACTGCCAGTAAGTGGTGATCATAATGATAAATCACTTCGCCTTTTTATTCGTCTCATGTAAACAGTGATTCTCTCATAGCATTTATCCATTATGGTTCAGATCAAAATAATAATATGATAATAATGTAAGAGAATACACGATTACACGAATTACTCGATAAATTCACTTTCACTTATTTTGTTAAGCCATGGCGGGGCTCCAGGAGTTCGGGATCCTCTTAAGCGTTTTGTCGTCGGCGAATAGTCGCATCGGCGTTTTGTCGCTCGGCGTATAGTCGTCGGCGAATAGTCGTCGGCGTTTTGGTTTCGGCGAGTTGACGTGTCACCCTCCAGCCGAGAGTCAAAGTGTAGAAAGACAGTAACTCCGTCAAAAATAGAGCTACCGATTTTTTACAAAAACCGTTAGGATACTTATTGAATTCTGCGCTGGAGGTATGCAATTTTGTAAAAATCGGAATTATTTTTTTATCTCCCTGACACGATAATCCGGAATGCAGCGATTCAAATTGACTCAACCAGGACTCATCAAGCGCAGAATTCAATAAGTATCCTAACGGTTTTTGTAAAAAATCGGTAGCTCTATTTTTGACGGAGTTACTGTCTTTCTACACTTCCTGCCGGTAGTGTATGTTACAGTATGATGAAATAAGAATAGTACATTATGGCACTAGGACGAAAAAAAATTTTCTGACGAGTGTGAGTTTGCAGAACGAGCCGAAGGCGAGTATTGCAATCACACACGGAGAGAAAAATTCCGGAAAAATTGTCGTGCCCGGCACTACAAACGAAGTGCAAGCCTCTTGTATAGGAGTTTTTATGGAAAAACGAAGTAAAAAATCATATCCGTGCGAAACGATTTAACGGACATTTTTGAATTTATAACCGAAAGCACAGTAAAATTTGTATGACGGCACAGTAAAATTCTCAAGATCCGAAAATTCCTTTCTTTTTCCGTTGATTCTTGGACAAATTCATGGATGTCTTGTTATGAAATATAAAACGAAGACGAAATTCTACCGTGCTACCAATGAATTTTTACTGTGCTACCTCTAGAATCTCCCTTTTTTTCTTTATTCGACGATGACTATCGCTCCACGCTGTCGCCGTGGTGATCGTGTTATGTGATCGTCGTGTGTCTTCGTTCGTCTATTATCTTCTCACGTATTCTCACTTCTCACGTGCGTAGTGAGACTTGTGTGAATTTTTCACCGTGCCCAGTGGATAGTTCGTATTTCTAAAAACTGGGTAAGTACCAATTGCCATTTTTCTTACATTTTTTTACTGAATAAACGACGGTGTACAGATATGTCTTTTTTATGTAACCCGAATCAGCATTTGATTTCTATTTGGTTCGGGTGATTAGAGCATGAAGAAAATCGGGTTATGTTGTTATCGAGGCTGTGTCGTAAAATGGATTTCAATGTCCTGAGTATTTTTCTAATGATCACTGCTCCATTATGAATATAAACCTCCCTGGATTCTGAAAATCCATACGAAGCATTATTTATCGGGGTTTTCTGTAAAAAATGTATGGGGAATACGAGAAAGTCCATAACCTTCTTCGCATTGAAACGTTGAATGCTATGATCGTATTCGTACACAGGTCGATGTGAATGTTTGGATGGTGGACTGTTAGGTTTGTATTTAATTGGTAACGTTTTTTTTTTTTTTCAGTAAAATGGTGAGTGGGAAATGACAGATGATTTATTTCAGAAAGAAGAGGGAAAATAAATTAACTGTCTTTGTCTTGGTTTGCTTTCGTTGTAATGCTGATTAGCACGGTGCGTGCCTTGGCAACGGACGACCTCCTTATCATTGTTTTTCTATTTATTTGTTATTTCTTTTTTTATGTTTCGTCTCTTTGGTCGGGGAATGCTTGAGAAGTTTTTATTTTCCTAAAATTTATATTCCGTGTACTTTGTTTTATCACCTCTGTCTGCAGTCGGTTATTTTGAATTCATTATCATCCTTGTTTTAGGTTAAGTTCCTCTGCCTATTTTTATAAAATCATGATTTGTCGTTTGTGTTCGTCGTTTTTTTTTGCGTTATTTTATCCAAAAAAAATTTTTTTCCAAGACCCAAAACGTGTGTACCAATGCCACATTTTTCGGTCCGCTATATAGGAAAATGTAGCATGGGTACACATGTCTTGAGTCTTCGAAGAGAAATTTTTTTTTAACAAATTAACGAAAAAAAGGAAGAAAACAAATGACAAATCATGATTTTGTAAAATTCGATAGAGAAAACTAACCTAAAACAAAAAGAGAATAAATCTAAAATAACCGACTACAGGCGAATACATTTTTTTCTATACAGGAGAGGCAAAGAGAACACTTTCGAAGGCCTGAGATTATTGCTAATGTAAGTGTTTAATATTTAATTGCCAATTCATAAATAAATAATCATTGTCAATGAGTTCTGATTACTTGGTAATATTTTTTTAGCCAATTCATGTGACTTTGAAACGAACTACAGACGGACAGAGTATACTCAAATTTTATCAAAAAAAAGGGTATTTAAAAAAGAATTTGAGAAACTTACTCAGTCGTCTGATTGTTGACTCTGAAAAGGACAGGCAATTGACAGCATTATTTGATGAGGTGGATGAGGTGGAGCGATTCAAGTAAGTTGCAACTAAATTGTAACAGATCAAACATGACACTTCTAAGAATTCCTTCATAACACTTTTTTCAGGATACCGAAAGAACAATTTATAACTTGGTCGGAACAAATCGAGGAATTGTTCCCTGGTGAAAGTAAATTGATTTACTACAAGCCGTATACGTCTATTCCCATCAGAGTGCGTCAATCTGATGGTACGTTTTTAAACAAAAGGAAGAAGTTAAACGCCCGGGGCACCCTTCACGAACATTATGAATATTCGTTGCGGAAATTGAAAGAACACGAATTACTTGTACGAGCAGAAGTACCAGACGTTTCGGAAAGACCTCAGCGCGAAGCTAATGGTATGTTCATTCATTTGATTTCCTATTGTCTATTCATTCGAATGCAATGAATCATATTATTTATGTGTTTTTTGTGATATTTTATCCTTAGAGGAGCAACGATACGCTGTAGACTGGCTGGCCACACACGTTGGACCACCAGACTCCGTGCAAAACTTGTGGGAAACTGCATATCCCATACGTCAACAATTATTACAAAACGATATCAGTGTACATGAGTACTTTCGCCGCTTTCCAGCATTGAAAGCAGCATTGGGTGCTGAATTGGTGGGATTTAATGTCACGAATAATTTGAATATCAACGATCACATACAATTTCAATTATCATGAATACTAAAATCAATTATTTGCAGCTATCGTGCGACTTCAGGATTCGGTATCCCGGTGGTGAAGAACATTTCCTCAACCGATGGGACAGTGGAAAAGATATAATTATCAGAACTCTTGCAGATTGTAAAAAGCTGAAGGGTGAGGATTTAGGCTATTATGCGGCATTGCCAGCACTCCCACAGCATAGCAAGGACTCGGTTATTCTTCATTTGTTACCATATTTGATAAGTCCTCCACGTACGATGAATCAACCAGAGAGAGTAACAATTAAAGAAAAACAGGGAGCCTTTCTCATTCGTGCACGAACGCCAGCTGACATCGATGAAGCTCTAGCGAGGCAACGGCAGATTTGCTTAGCAACGAAATCAACGCTGCAACCAATCCCGGTTATCGTCGGCCCGATCGCCAATCCAGAAGCCTTCTACGTTTACATCAACGATTCCGTAGAAAATCCAACGATTTATCAAGCATCAACTATACGAGAGGCCGTCGCATTGACAATCAAAGTCATTTTCGCTCTTAATTGCTCTTATACAACCAGGGCTAGCGCCCTTTGGGTATTCATTCAAAAAGCATTTTTCAATATCGATGTGTCGACAGATCGTTGCAGTAGGGACACATGTGCTTTGATAGCGACGATTTCACATGGCTTTATAGGTGTAAATGAAAATATCGTTCCCAATCTGGGATAAATATCAAGATGTTTACTTGTAACACGTGTGAACTCGATTTTCACGACGCTCACAAATTTATAAGTCACTTACGAATGAATAATTCTGATTCCGATGGCTTTAAATGCGGTGAAGTTTCATGTTTGAGATATTTTAAATGTTTAAGTTCCGTACGTTCTTACATCAAGAGACAGCATGGTGAAGAAAAGCCAGAACTCGCACGAAAGAGGAACAAATTTGATTTGAAAGATGAAATCATCGAATCGGATGAAATATTCAGCAACTCCAATGAAAACACAGGCGATGATTCGATACCATTCGAAACAGCAGGCTCAAATACTCTCGAAAGTGTACCCACGTCGACGGATTCATCATCCATAATGCCGAACACTCGTGATCAATGGATTACTTTTGCTGCGAACATATTCAATTATCCAGATATTCCTAGAAGTCGAGGTATAGGAATCATGAATAATGTTCAAAGTTTGCTACAAACCGTTTTGAAGCAAAGTATCCAGACCGTCTCCAACATCCTGGACTCAGAATTTTCTAATACCGACGTACAAGTCAAAAGGAGATTTATGACACAAGTTGAGAATGCTATCCATGATTATTGTGGCCCAATCACTAGTCTTAACACAGAACATCTTATTTGCCATGAATTTCAAAAGTCGAAAAATTACATTCCGCCAGTTTCGTACCATCTAGGTGACAGAAAAGATTATCGAAAAAAAAATGAAACGAATAAGTTTGAGATGATTCCGGTGACTGCTCAATTCATACCTCTACGTTTCGTCTTTCGAAAATTATTCGAGTTACCGTCATTATTTGATGAAACGTGGAATTATGTACAGTCATTGAAATATGATACCAGAATTATTGAGAATTTCATACAAGGAGACCTTTGGAAAGACCTAAGTCGAAATGACGGGGAGAAAATCGTTTTCCCTATTTTTCTTTATTATGATGATTACGAAAATAACAATCCGCTGGGGAGTCATCGAGGGATTGCAAAATGCGGCGCGGTTTATGTTTCAATACCTTGTTTACCTCCGAGGTTCCAATCGAAACTTGAGTATATTTTTTTATTTATATTATTCAATACTCTAGATCGAAAAATGTTCCAGAATGCGATAATTTTTTCTAGAGTCAGGGACGAATTACAATTTATGGAAAACACGGGTATCACTGTTAATACTTCGGAGGGAAAAAAGACAATATACTTTCGTTTATCCTTAGTTATAGGAGATAATTTAGGTATCCACGCTATCTTGGGATTTACTGAAAGTTTCAACCAAAGAAAATTTTGCCGTTTCTGCCTCACAGATAGATCTGATATCAATTCTATCATTACAGAAGAACAATGTTCTCTGCGTACCGAATCAAATTATGAATCAGACGTTATTGAAAATGATGCTAAGAAGACGGGGATAGCCGAAAAATGTGTGCTCCTCGGTATTGGGGGCTTTCGTCCTGTCAAAAATGGAGCAGTAGACGTCGTTCACGATTTTTTGGAAGGTGTTTGTAGGTACGATGTTGGTCTGATTCTCCACTATTATATTGAAAAAAAATATTTCACCCTTGACCGATTGAACAATCTCATTAAAGGTTGTAATTGGGGCCGAATAAAAAATAAACCCCCAGAAATACTCTCAAATCATATCAAGAAAAAACATATTATAATTTCCGCATCAGAAATGCTCACATTAGTAGTACACTTACCCATTATAATCCATCATTTAATTCCCCACGATGATCCCATCTGGCAATTACTTTTATCGATGCAAAAAATCGTGAACATTTTGACTAGTTATGAGGTAGAAAAAAATGATGATATTGTATTGAATATTTTGACGTCGGAATATCTGGAATTGTTAAAAACATGTTTTCCTGAATCCTTCAAACCTAAACACCACTTCCTAGTACACTATGCGAGAGTATTACGTCTCTGTGGTCCACTCTGGAGAATCTGTACCATGCGTTTTGAAGCAAAATATCGAGAAGGAAAGATAACTTCACGTGCTGCCATAAGCCGGGTAAATGTCTGCAAGACCATTGCCGTGAAGCACCAACTTTGTCAAAATTATAGATTTCGAATAAATAACGTCTCGACAATTATTTTATGTGATCCAAAGTCAATTTTGACGATACCACTTAATTATTTGACAGGGTATTTCGAACTCAGTAAATCGTTACCAGCGCTCATGAAAAACCTAAAAAAAAATATCGATACTTTAAAGAAAATAGAATTTGAAGGGAACGTGATAACTATTGGCAGTGTTATAATGAGTCCAAGCGAGGATAGACCCATCTTTTATCTAGTTGAGACGATAATTATGGAGTCTCCATTGAAGTTCTCTTTTATTGTTAAAGAGTTATTAGCTACATTTTGGAATAAACATACGGAATGCTATCAATTACTCCAACAGCAATATCGCTGTCACATCCTGGATTCGGAAGAATTATTTACTTGCCGCGTTACTCATTTGATTCGGGCCTCTAATGGTGCGACATTTATTATTAAGAATTGGTTATAACCTATATTTAGTAAGAGTATTAGTTTGTATTTTTGTAAAAGAATGTTCGAAACGATGTTAAAAAAGAAAACGGTAATAAAAGTTATTTGTAGAATAATACCTGAATATTTAATTGAAAACCGCTCCATTGCACGTGAAATATGGCGTCATTCATTGCTAAAAATAATCAATCCTAATTTTTTTAAATTTAACATGGGCCAAGTAAAAATGAATATGCCCATAAGAATTAATACTGACTACACAAGTATATTTTCATAGAGGAGCAAAAAAATTTTACTGTCACCCATTTACTTTTTAGGAGTTTGATAAAGAACTCTTCAAGGATATCACGCCAAATTTTACCGTGCCGTCACAGACTTCTTCCGCATGTGGCTCAACACTTTTTACTCAGACAGTTCGACAAGTTTTCAGTTGACTTTCTATTGAATTTCGATGCTACGACAGATTTCGCCTCGATCACGGGAAAGCACGGTAATTTTTCTCGCGTTTTCTTTACAAAAATTCATTGAAATTTCTCTCCGTGCACGAGTCCAGAAAACGTTTTTCGTACGAGTGTCGTACGAATTTTTATGTCACAAGATCCGAAAATGCGGTTTGAAGCGAACGCAGTGAGCGTAAAACCGCACTTTTACGGACAGCGTGACATAAATAAGATTTTATGAAATAAGTATTTATATGAGTCGCCCTTTACGATTGTTTTTACTCGATAGTATTTCAACTATTCCAGTTCTTAACTGACGAGAAACACCCCAATGCTTGACTTTAGAAAGGACAGTCCCGAGCTGGGCCAAGTACTGCGCTTCAGTGGTATTTGGGTTCATATAGGTGTTTCCGAGAACATCCATAACGTCTAAAATTACACAATAGAGTTAATTTATTATGTATGTATTAAATAATAAGCATGAACTCACCAAGTAGGACGCGAGATAACGCGGTTCTTTTGAGAAGCATTTTTCCCGCCACGCTCTTTAGGGCATCGAAAATGCGGCAACCTCTCGGGTCAAATACGTTTCCAAAATCGCCGTTATATTTTTCCTGATAGTTTTTTTTCTCGTCCCATTTCCGAGTAAGCGAATTAAGCTGGGGAATAAAGATACATCTAATAACACGAAACATCGTATGCGTTTCATTTCCTCACGCTTACGAAAGCTTGGCGAATTGCTACGCCACTCGTAATCCGATTATCCAAAGTATTGAAATCCTCGATCGATGTAGGCGGGATATCAATATTGAATTTTCGTTCGAAGGTCTCGCTCGTCGGTCCGACCGTGCCCTAAGACAGAGCTTCATCTAGCGATTTCTGTAGGTCACGTATCGCAACGGTGGCCGCGTGTCGTACCCGACCTGCCGGACTTCTTTTATTAATGATTTGAAATCTGAAAATAAAGGATATTTGCGTCATATTATCGATAGAGTAAGAACCAATTAGAAAACTAGGCAAAAATGAATAGGTACTTGAACTGTATAGAGACTATACTTAGTTTCTATATATGGTATTAGCACTATATATTCTGTATGCAGTCCGTATAAAAACTGTATAAAATCGATCGAAAATTCAAACGATCCGAATGTATTTGAATTGTTTATAGATTTCATACACTATATATAAGGTCGTCCGTTATTTCCCAAATTTCGAATTTCTTTTGTCATGCTCCCTAGAAAAAAAAAGTATACATTAAAAACAAATTTTTAAGCCTACCCAGGCCATTTTAAAATGATATTCAGGCGTGCACCTAGGGTTCTGACGCTGCACATCCCGCTTGCGGGTTATGCCCTATTATCGGCCCCGAAGAATTGCCATAACTTTTAATGATATGAAAATGCCATCACTTTTAACGCAAAACTGCACACATGGGGTCAAAACGACCCAGCGTGAATTTGGGTCTTAGGTATACTGATAAGGTCCGGGGAAGGGCCATATCATCCGGCTATAGAGTAAGGGTGGGGGCAAAATGTGGCATGGAGATTTGGGCGATTAGACCCCCTCCCTCCGGGATAAACTCGACGGAAGAAAACTTGGTGGGTCATAATGACCCCAAATGCAGTCGAAAGGTTAACGCTGTCAGTAAACCTTATCGATAAGGTTTATTCTGTCAACAATCTTCATTCGATGTTCACTCTGATTGAAAACTCGGATAACCCTTGCTCTTCTGTATAATAATTTTTCTTTTATAATATTGTTCAATCAGAATTCTAAGTTTGTAGCTTCGTTTTCAAATCTCATCCGTATTATTAGCGAAACAAGTATTAGTTCGATCGGAATTGAAATATTAATTGACATGACGATCTTTCACCTTATTTCAGGATAATTTGTCATTTTTTTTCAGAATAAATCGTTGCTCTCTGTGGTTTTCGGCACGTATTTATATATATTTTTTTCTCTCTGTGGTGTTTGACATGTATTTATATATATATTTTTTCTAATTTCACAATAGAAGGTACAGTTTGGAGCGGTATGAACGATGTCCGATGTCGAGTCAACATAGGCTGGACAAATCATCGACGTCAGTCATCGTCAAGCACAAATCGAATTCGCTGATGTACCATGAGGGCTGGTCTTAGCCGTGCTTAGTATGAAGAATGTTGCAGTGAATCGTGGTCAAGGCTGATCTGAGCCGCGCTTAACATGAAGGATGTTGCGCTAAATTGTGGTCGAGGCTGGTCTGAGCCGCGCTTAACATGAAGGATGTTGCGCTGACATGTGTCCAAGGCTGTACTAGCCGCGTTCTACAATAACTGTAGAGCGCTGACATTGACTCCACAAACTACCATATCATTGGTGGGATGGAAGCAGTGGATCATCATAATTATTGACTGAGCAACGTCGACGTTTCATCTTCTTGGATGCGGGGGTGTTGTGCTGCCAGTGTGCAGCTCAACTTCTGGCGCTATGAAAAACGACAAGAATCTTTCTTCAATCAATCTTTAATCAGAAAAACGTTTATTCTTCAATCAAAAAAACGTTTAAAAATGAATTTATCAATTTTTAACAATATGAAATCTGATCAACGCTCTGGTCACGACCATTTTTCGGCACCCAGCTAAATTGTACGGGGCTATAAGTCACTGGTGGCCCAGGTGTTGACCCGAGGGTTAAATTCAAATTGATATTGAAATAATAATCACGATTATGAACGTGTTTGGGAAATGTCGGGCCCAGGAGGTGGCTCCCTCGATACGCGCAGCGGCGCTACGAGTACTATCTCGGGTGGAGGGGGATCTCACAAAATTTTCGCGACGCGGCGTTGGTCAAATTCCAAAAATTCACATTCGATCAACGACCTCGGATCTATCGAAACGGTGACGAATCCGAAGACGTGGAATAATTCGATAAAGTGCGGAAATACGATTCGGAAATGTTAATAATGATACTGACGAAGATAATAATTTGATCGGTTATCGTCGAGTTCGAAGCAGTGAATTTTTTATCGGTTATCCTTCAATCGTTACATTGATAACGAAATTATAAAAAGAAAAAAGGATCGTAATTTTTTTTTCTTTCGGGTACGATCGTTGTATATCAATTTTTTTTTGTTTCTTTTATCTTGTGTACGCCGCGTGGAAAAAGTGTGTGGAAAGAAAATAATAAGCCACGATTAAACAAAATTGTGTTAACGAACGAGAAATTGTTACGTGTTCGCCCACGTTATTCCAAACCCGTTCCCGGAACGCCGATCCTTAATCACACAACTCCAGATACATATATATCTATATATGTTCGGTTTCGGTCAAAACATTGTGGTCCTTCGAGCCGGATTGTGTGTGTGAGGCGACAGCGGTGTCGGTCCGGGCGGATTGTTTACATGAGCGAAAGTTTTCGGTACGACAAAGAGCATGATCATTGTCGCAGTTCGGTATCGTTACAAGTGACTGAATAACGTGAAATATTATTTCGAAATAATACATTTATTCTCGGCACGTTCTCATCATCTCCTTGTCGCGTCGTATTTCGTCGGGCTACGAACATCGGTTTATCTTCGGCGGGAACGCACCATTATTCAGTGTGAATTCAGTTTGAACACTGTTTACCCATTTTCGTCGTGCGGTTTTTCGAAGAGGTAGCATTACTTGGTCTTGACATACCTTTCGGTCAGCGCTGACCATTCGATATTTTTTTTTGGCAACGGGATTATCCATTACTCTAGTCTTATTCTATTTTTATTTATTTTTTCTTCGGTTGGTGTTTCAATCTACCCAAACATGTCATCGGTTGACGGAAGGGTGAATTTGCAAGCAAGCCGGGCGAGAATTATTGCGAAAATTCACGCGGAAACGGGCAGTGAAGAATTCGGGCAAAGAGGCAGTGGGGAGTTGCAATCGAAATTGGACACTCTTGGCGAATATTGGGCAAAGTTCGAGCAACAACATGAAAAGTTGGTCTTGTCCAAAGACCCCATCACTCTGGAACATGCATATATAAAAACTCAAGTGTATGATGTATGTCTGGAAAAATACGCGACTGCGCGTAGTCGGTTGGTGCAGAGGCTCTCAGAGAACGCCGATTCAGTGGAGTTGTCGGAGACTCTGCGTAGAAATCACAGCGTCACACATCAATCGTCGGCTCCTCGGACGATGTTTCCCGAGATGCAATTGCCCAAATTCACTGGTGAGTACTCTGAATGGACGTCGTTCCGAGACTTATTCAAGTCAATGGTTATCGAGAATGAAGACATTAGCCCGGTAGTGAAGATGCATTACCTGAAAACGTGTCTAACGGGAGAAGCAGCCGAGCTGATTGACAGCCTTTCGATTAGGGATGAGTCATTCGAAATTGCGTGGCAAAAAATCACCAGTCGGTTCGAAAATAAGGATTATTGGTTACCAAATTATTGGACGCTTTACTCGGTGCACCAGCCATGAGCTCTCATTCGGCAAAAGAGCTACTCAAACTCATGAATTCAACGTCGGAATCAACGATCAAGTTGAGCCAGCTAGGGATAGCCACTGACACGTGGGACCCTATCATCGTGTACACCACAGTACAACGACTATCGAGCAAGATTCGGGAAACGTAGGAATGCCGAATCGGAACAACATGTGAATATCCCACCTTAGCTAACCTCCAAAAGTTTTTCACGGGTAGGGCGCGGGCTATGGAAAGCATCGAAAGCGCATCCTCGGCGGGCTTTATATCATCACGGCAGCCAATCAACTCATCCTCACGGCAACAATCGGCATCGGTGGCTGTATGGGCGGGAGCGAAGGTCAACGTACTTCAAGCTCCCACATCGTCATTATCAACTCGGAAATGCTCCTATTGTAATGCTGATCACTACATCGGATCGGGCGCAAATTTCCGGGCGCTTACAGCGGTATCACGTCGGCAGGTGGTTGGAAAAAAGTATTTGGGCTACAATTGTTTGGGTCAGCACAGCGTGAGAGCATGCACGAGTGAAAGAAGGTGTCAGCTGTGTGGTGAAAAACATCACACTCTGGTGCATACGATTGACTCTGCATCACATCGGTCCAGCACAAAATCGACATCGTTGGGTGTCACCCAAGTGACACTGTGTGTGACAAGTGAGTTAATATGTTACAGATACTATTCAATGATAGAAGATGTAACTTTATTTCGTAAAAATAGACAGACCATATCTTTACATTATTATTGAATATCTTTACATTATTATTGAATAATTAAGTGTCTGTCTTGACTTTGAAAAAAACTCGCCAAGTACTGCTGTGATTTTCAAAAAAATTCGAATTTATAAATTTAAAAATCATTTTTCAAAGCAATATGTACTTGATGCAAATACATGCGTTCAATGTTTCCCGTTGATCTCACACCTTTTTGTTGGAGCGCGCTCGCGTAAATGTACTTGTCTCAATTTTTTTACCCATTGGGCTTTTTGTTGGGATTTAACTACTTTTTGCAAAGATAGTATATAAACTTTGTAATGTAAGGTCGGTGTAGAGCGGGCACAATTATTGATGCTGAACATTATTTTTTTAACAATTTATTTTGTGCAAATTCGGGTAACTAGAACCGTCATCAAATTATTTACGATGCTATCCCGCTGGCTTTCTGTATATAATTTTTCTCAATGTTGTTGTATCTCAAATTGCCATAATATGAGTACTTCTTACAAATATTGAAAAAATTTAGCTCACTGAGCAAGTCATTATTTTTTATTCCTGCATTTATGTTATTTTTTATATGTTCCGAGATAAAAAATCGTGATACTCTATGGTAAGTTCGCAGACTCTCTGGTGGAAGGGTTAATCCAAGCAATGCCATAGTTGTAGTCAAACTAAAAATTACGAACTTGTATTACTTTACACAGATTTTTCAGTTTAGAGAAGTCAATCACATTTTTACATAGCATAAGATCGAATTTGCTCCATAATTGTCAAGTGTTCTTTTTATTTCCCATATAAAATTTAGATCATTCTCACATTCTTTCAAGGAAAATCATGTAACAATCTTTAGCATTTCTTGGCCAGTTTTTCTTCTCAACTTTCATATCATCTGCAATAATCCAAGCAGATTTACCAGATCTTAACATACTTGTATAGTGGCCATTGTAAACATCTGGACCGTGATGGAATAGGGCACTCGTAACTTTATATTTTTGGCCACCAACGGTAATGATGGCAGTCGGAACAGCTTTGATGCCACAATGCATTTTCGATACTTGTCTAGTATCTGACTTTATGTCAGCTAATATGAGTTGTGCAATAAAAATGTTATTCGCTGTTGATACACTATTCTTAGTCACTTTATTTTCGATTCCGCATTGATCACACCGGCCTTCGATTGGTTTCCATAATGACTGGCTATAATCAATTATCTCTTGTAAAGTTAAATTTTTCGTTGTCTGTGGTATCGTTAGTAGCAGTATATTATTCGACTGCTCTTCAATCGTCGTCGCGTAGTGACATCCTCGACATAGTATCGTCGTTGTTAATTTATGTTCAACTAAATTTTTAATCATATCAGATTTTGCACATAATGCCATAATAAATTCTGGTACATGCTGTTGTTTCTCTTCAATAAACTGCGCCCCCGCAAACTTCCTTACGGTGACTAGATCAAGGGCTCCAGGTCGTCCCATATATTTACGAAGAAGATCTACCAATGCTTTTTCAAGATCATAAGTACCATTACCATTTGAATTTGAAAGTTTTTCTCTGATAGCTTGACAATTCAATAGACATTGCATAGCGGCGTTGGCATAACAGGACATACCATCAATATTAAGGAATCCATTGACATGCCATACATTCATAATGTCTCTCGAATTTTTTTGTGGCTGCTGACATTCCAGTGCTTCCTTATGAATTGCCCAAACAAAGTCTGGAACTTTCGATCCACGTTGATCAGAAACTTTGATTTGCGCAAGGTCTGGGCGATAAAGCTGCCTTAATCGATTATATTCTAACACCGATCCTTCACTTGCATTCACAGAATAAGGATCATAATTGATTAGGTGCAATCCCTTCAAAGAAGTGACGCGTGAGAGTGCAACGTAGACTTGACCGCATGTAAATATCGCATTTCCAGCATCGATCACAACATTAGTTAAACTTAATCCTTGGCTCTTATGAATCGTAATACCATAGCTCAGACATAAGGGAAACTGTTTACGAAAAACATAGGCCCCATCCATTATTTCGAACTTCACTCTTACACGTTCAATCTCATATTCTAATCCCGTCGTCAAAATAATTTTTACCTTATCTACATCATCTTTATCAAGTGCTTGAGAAACTGAAATTACCTTACCTATTGCACCGTTAACAAGCCCTAATGTAACGTCAATATTGCGCCTGAGCATGACCCTGGCTCCGATCTTTATGGTTATGATTTTTGCGAGACCAGCCGTACAAGAACTGTCTTCGTCATTGCGGGCTAACATCTTCTGAGCCTTCTTTCTGTTGAATGAAGCACAATCTATGGAGTCATGAGCAATCAATTCAATCTCTTTCGAAGATAGACGATTTATCATACTTTCATTCAGAACATCACACAAGTGACGCGTAGGCAGTAAACAAACAGTATCACATGGTAATTCATAAATATAATCACACAATTCTCGTATTCTATCCTCAAATTTTATCGCCGAAAAATTTATTTTCCTTGATTCTAGAACTTTCGCGTCAGCGGCATTGACAACCCCTAAGCGTATTCTAGATAGCATTTCTCGATAAAATGTATCATTTTTTTGGCGCATATTAATCGTGAGTTCATCATAATTAAATAAACCTGCCCAAATGTCAGGACTTCCGAGGGAATCTAATAGCTTATCTGCTTTTGATATAGAAACTTTTATAAATGCAGGTTCTTCACGAACGGGTGGTAATTGTAGAAGATCTCCGAATAGCAGAACATGTTTTTTGCCAAACCATCCATCATCAACATTTGATGTATTGAAAATTTCTGTTAATCGAAGATGTATATACAAGAGAGTTATGTTTGATATCATCGACACTTCATCAATGATAATAAGACAAACATTCTTTAATTGATCGCGGAGTGTTTTTAATACTGCATCGGAGAGTTCTTTGTACTTTGGTGTCCGACCATGTTCAACAGGCAATTGAAATAATCTATGTACTGTTAGTCCGCTGATGTTGAACGCTGCTATGCCCGTTGGAGCTGTTACGGCTGTATCTTTACCAATTATTTGCTTAATCCAACATCTGATTGTGCTTATCAAAAAGCTTTTCCCAGTACCACCTTCACCACTAACATACAGCCTTAGAACTTCATTTTCAGAATTTATAGTTCCAGTTATTTTATCAAATACTCGTCTTTGATCCACATTCAATTCCGAAACCATTTGATCAATATCAGCTGTTTCGTGTTTTTCGCCAATGTCAACGAAATCTTTCATAGCATCATCAGCTTCAATCGGATTGCAACCCAACGGTATTTCATTCTCGTTACATTGAACGCCATCAGAATTTTTTTCTTGTTCAACTATTTTTGCTGTTTCCTTTTCAACGAGCTCCCTTGCTCGATTGAAGTTTTCCTTCATTTCGGTCAGCTGCTCGTGATATCGCAAAGCTTCCGTGAGCTGCGATTCTGCAGATAGAAATGACTGTGCGTAACTATCGCATCCGTTCTTAAGCTCATCTACATCTCTCCATGGTTGAAACAGTAATAACAATGCGTAATAGTAGTTTTCAGGTTGAGTATTAACATTGTTCATGTAATGATTAATCAAATAACCTCTTTTCCGTTTCCTTAAAAATTTTCCTTCATTTAATGTATAATATTCAACGTCAAACTTAGGTTCAACAGATATTACGTCATACCATTTAGCGAAATCATACAAATTCGTGCCGTTCAATTCAATGGGCCTGGTTGGATAGTAGTAATCTACCAGACTACGACAGAAAATATCTGTTGAGTCTGCTTCCATAATGGAAATTTTTTTATACGGCTTTAATTTTCTACTCCTTATTATATTGACATCTATCCATCGAATTGTTGTTGATGAATCGGTACCATATAAAGATAGTCCCCGGAGCGTATCAGCAGCTTCTGGAGCACCACACTCTCTATTGCACAACATGCGTAGTGCAACGTTCCACAGTAAAGTTTTCAATGATTTTGTAGAATTTAATTGGTCAAAAACTTCAGTAACATAACTTTTCTCTTTTTTCGAAATGTACTTTGTGCAGTACCAAGATAACAATGACGATATCTCTCCGATAAATTGAATATCCATATTGCCTTCCCAAGCACAAAGAATTGTAGGATTATAATCATTAATACGCGTTTCATTATCGGATCTTCTAAGATCATATAACCTGCTTTTTGATTTCAATTGCCTTCTACCGGCTAAAGAAACTGCTACATTCTTCATAATAAATGTATCGGTAACAGGGCGAGGAAAACCGAAACGACACGCACGAGTAGTGCGATTTTTTATTTTCCTTGTACGCATACAGTAGCTATTATGATTATGATTTTGGTGAGTAATTACACGCCGGTGCAATGTCGGGGAAACGTTTTTATCAGGAATTCTGCAAGTACAATACTTCGATATAAAATTGACAACTTCTTCCATAGAAGATGTACCAAGAATCGGTGCATTCTTAATCCATATTAATAAATGGAAATGTTGAGTTCCTCTGGTTTGATATTCCCGCCTCCAAAAGTAATGAATCACTTCACCAATTGGATTAGATTTTGAGCATATGAAATTTAACATAGCCCGAAATTTTTTATCCATAAACCTCGAAACTGATACAGGATCAGCAGCGATTAATGTATTTACAGATTTGCCCGCCATTGAAGGATTAACTTCACGCAAATATTGTATCAAATCTGTCCATAAATATTCGCTCGGGCTCAAAGTTAGGAACCACGTGGCTGGGCCATAGTGTTTAATCATGCAATTTAAGTCAGATCTAGGCTTACGCCAAAATTGTTCTGTATTCCGTAGTTTCCCAAATATAGTATTCAGATTTCCTTCTAGCTCTCCTTTCGCTAATTGTTTTAAGTAACTACCGGCAGTATACTTCAGTTTGGCGTTGGTTGTGTTCATCTTATGAAATATTCCACTACGTAATTGTCGAATATTGTGGTCATTCAATGCAAAAAATAAATATTGAATATTTTGCCTATACCTTGCGTGCTTTGACATTAATTTTAATCGAAAATATTCAAAATCGGTAAGTGGAATCGACCTGTCTTCATGTTGGCCATTTATGCCGTATGGATATAAATCTGGATAACATTTCAAATCCAAAAGCTTATGATGATAAGGCAGAGGTACATCTTGAACTTTCAACATTTGATATAGCTCGGTAGCGGTTTTATTCTCTTTATCTGAATACATTGGATGTATAGTAAACTGTTCATAGTATTCATCTGATTGCGACATTTGAGTTAGAAATGCTACTTCAGTCTTACACTCTGTTTCAATGTTCTTTATGTTACCACCATCATCATTGACTTGCTTATCGTTCAAATTTAGTTTCCCATCATCACAATCTTCTAGTTTGCTATGATGATCTGGCCGAACTTGAAATTGAATATTTGGAAACGTTCCATCAACTAATAAGCTTGCAGACTCTGGTAACATGATTTCAGAGTATAGTGGATTATTTTCTTTAAGCCAAACGAGAGCTCTGAATACTTTCCCTACATTTATTAAATTTTCCCATACGATTTTCGATTTAGTTGGGATTCCCGCACTAGTATGTATAATTCATGGTGGACATTGAGCGGAGCTGTTGCTGGACAAATTTTCTTGAGAGTTTCCTGAATTGGCAATGGCAAATGAAACGATCTACCTATAGCTTTCTTGTTCATTTCTCTGCGTGGCATATTTTTGTTAGCTATTGTACCCATGTTTTGAACTACTTGAAACGATTTAGCTCTTTGAATTAATAATTTCTCATATTCGTTCAGACAAGATAATTCTGTCGGAATTTCTCCCGCGTCAAGATTATTCAAAATACAAGTTGGTGGTATCTTGTTTGAACGGAACTTTTTAAGACAATAGATGCAAAGATAATCAGCGTCGTCACCTTTATCCCGAATGTGTTTCATCAAGTCTTTCCAATAAGGCGACTTCAAACGAGAGCTTAAATTTGCGATTGTTACAATATCTTTTTCAGAACACAGTTTCTCACACGATATACAAGCTTTTCGTGGTGCATCCATTGATGTTTTGGTCAATAACTTGAATGCTGCGCAATGTGTAGCCATTATTGAGTCCTCGTTCAAGTCAATTTCTGTGCTTGTGACTGATGTATTTGAATTCTTTTGAGCTCGCGTTGCGATGTCACGTAATACGTCCATGTTTGTCGTATTTGAAGCTTCATCCAGGTTATTCAATTTTTCTAATGACGATTTTATGATATAAAATAATGCTTTGATAGTTCGTACTCTTAGGTAGTGTGGCGATAAAAACTCTACAGCTACGAAAACAGATTTACAGTTCGTTGGTGCGATATAGCATGTGTGACTGTGTCCTAATTTATCATTATGACGACGTTCTGTGCATTCATGAATTTTTGGAATTTTTTCACGAATATTAGTTAAGTTACATTCGTAGATATTCTGAAGAAAATTTTGGTATGTGTTGATAATATTGCTGCCGATAGGTCTACATAACGAGTTGCATTCCCATGATTTTTCACATTTTTTTGAATTATTTATAGGTAAAATATTCTCTGCTTGACCATTCTTGTTCATAATAATTGCCTCAGAGAAATGCAGCGGTTGTAGATATACAGTTTCTGCAAAGTAAGCCTCGGATGAGGCTGTATGTTTTTTTATAATCCCGCACAGAATGTCTATCTTGTCGTCAATCGTCGCATTGATGCATTTGGATAATTGCGTTAATCTAACTTCAGAATTTTGTCTAATTAATTTCAATTTTTTTGATATCCTAAATATATATTTGGCCCTCACATGTAAACACCATTTAATAATTTGCTCCGCTTCCATACGACTCTCAATTGATGATTTCGTGGGTGACTGAATTAATTGATGCACATTATTTACGATTTGTTCTTTTATCGATAACAATGCTTTTGTATCTATTGTTTTTCTAATCCGTTTATGTTTGTGAGATACGTCTTTTTCTGTGCCAAGCTTCCATTCTGTAAGCTCTGGGATATTCTGCGATTTCGAATATTCAACTTCTTCCAACGAAAGAAATTGCGTTTGATCCATAGGCTGTTCAGCATCAATATCGAGGACGCATGATTTTCGTTTCAAAGTCTTATGCATATTCGTGTTTTCCAAGCATTTTGTTTGTCCCTCATCGACTATGACCTTATCAACACCGTAATTGTCTTTTCTTTTTTTTTTTTGCTTATCAAAGAGTTGAATATTATATCGATCGTTTTTTTCTTTATCATCTTTCAGGGAACCTGGTTCGATTCTATCAAATCCCGTTGTCCCGTCATTACTAAGTTTCGCGGCAGCCCATTTCTCGCGCCGTTTCCGATTTACTCGTTCTTTTCGGGCGGCCCATTTTAAATGATTGTTATCGTTCGCGTTAGACGCCACATAATGCTCGGTGTGACTTAAAGAATAATTAGATTCCCCTTTCACGTCTGTCCTTTGTTCAGCAGCGCAAACTACATTTTTTAATGTTAGGGAATTATTGGAAACTACAACAATATCGTAACATTCGCCTTGTCTAATTTGATTCGATTCGATCGTGTGCTCTACCTTAATATCATCTCCAATAGCGTCTGTGGTTGAAATAAACTGTAGATGTTTATTTATCTGATAATTTACAGGTGACTCTGTTAATTGTTTCATTTGTGTATCACCATATTCGCGCTCACAGCTCACTACTCTTTGTCTAGAATCCATTGACGCATTGTCATCGACAGAGCAAATGTATTCTATAAGCTTTTTCTTATTCGTGATGTCGTTAAGCTCAGAATCATTGATTGATTTTCTTTTTGTCACTTTCATTGTTGTCTTCGATCGATTATCAATATATTGAACAGCACCAATTGAGTTCTCGGAGCCATCAGTCGACTTTGTTTCTCTTTTAGTTCGCTCATTTTTTTTCGTGTGTGTCGTGCTGTTTTTTGTTGCACTCTGTTGTACTTGATCCTTCATTGCACGAAATCTCGGCGTTTTCCAATGTGACTGTTGAAACGTGGTAAACTTATTGTTTTCTTTTGATCCAGAGGAGATTGGGAAGTGCTCTAATGTATTATTTTTGAATACTTTTAGCAAATGATCACGCATAACAGAAGTCGTGTACCTCAAATGATCTGGTCTTTTTCCGTGTAGAATTGAAATTGCAAAAGCAATCGAAAAAACCCCACAGTCATTGCTATTTGATTGTTGTTGTACCGTTGGAAATTCAATATCGTTAAGAGCGTAGAATGGAAATAGTTTTTCGATGAACACCTTGTGATGTCTGTGAATCATTTTCTTATTCAATGAATCGAGAATATATATCTTTTCCGTGTCGTAGTAGCACAAAACCCAATGACCTCCATGGTTCGTGCGAAAATCCTCACAACTGTGCAAAATCTGTATATGTTTCTGATTCGGTGGTACTTGACGAATCCACTGCGGATACTGAACGTACCATGTGCTCTGCATATCATATTCAGCATTTGCAGTCCTTAGCAACTCTGCGAATCGATCCATGTGTCTGTCGTCTAGCCATTGTCCATTCGTGATTATGTTTTCAAACTCTGAATTTCGATTGATCTCCATATTAAATTTCGATGACTTCTTAAAATACATTCTTTCTAAATTTGTTCTTCGATAATATCAGCAGTTTAACCTTTAATAATATTCTAAGGTTGTTGCATGTTTTCGCGAAAAAATAACAGATTCAGAAGAAAAACACATTCGCTCACTGTTAATCGAGTATATTTATTGTATTCAAAATGCAATATACAGTCCAATCTTGTTTTATTATCGAAAATTCGATTTTGATGCAATATAGTTTTACTCCAAAGCTCGTTCAGCAAATTCTAAAGCGCACAGGAGCTTATGTTTAATCGAAACGATTAATTGAGGCGCACAGCAGCCTATTTTGTAGGGCGAAACCACTAATCGAGGCGCACAGCAGCCTATTTTGTATGGCGAAACCACTAATCGAGGCGCACAGCAGCCTATTTAGTAGGGCAAAACCACCACGTGAGGCGCACCTGAAACGGACGAAAAATGATTATAAAACGCTTTTTGTTGACAAAATATCGAACCATAAAAATAATTTTATTTCCATGGTCAAATATTTTTAGGTATCTTGCCAAGCGTGGTCGCAAAAACTATTTTTGTCTTCGAACGTCAACTTCGTGACAAAGCTAAAAAAAAATGTAAGGCGCCATTTGAAATCTTATGGATATTAGAATCGATTGATATTTTTTTAATACTTCCATCAGTAAGCACTAGGATAGCGTGTCGGAATGGTTAAAGCAATATGTTTTTTTACAAATTTCTTATCTCTCAACTTCATCTCATTGCCAAAGTCATGACATTTTTTTCAGAAGTTTGAAATTTCCACGCCAAATCTATGAAACCAAACCTTTATTTCTTGCCGAAAGAGTATATAAAATCTTCACGGCTCCTTAAGTTAAGACAATGGCGTAGATGAAGCGTATTAGCATTCTAATTTGTATTTCACTTGAGAAATTACTCATAAAACGGTATATTTCATTTTTTTTTTCGAAATTAATATTCATTGATTATTTCTTGTTTTCCACGTCATAATTAATAGCAGTATAATTCATTTTACAACATTAAAATAATCATTCACTTAATATAGATGCAGCTTATGTTGACCTTGATTAAAAATATTATTATCAAAATCTGCTTCCGCCAGGGTTCCCCGTACGAGCGCACGCTGCTCTCATGATCCGATGGATCTTTCGCCAATAAACAAACGAGCAAGTCAGTCGATTGCACGAGACAATTTACGCATGCCTGCTTAATTTTCATGGTAACTCGTGAACATGTAAAGATTTTCTATACTTTTTTTGCTCAAATTTTAGACAAAGTTACTGTCGTGATGAATTTCAAACTCCTGAACATTTTTCACTGATTTAAGATGATCCCGAACGTTTAGCGTCCACAACGAGTGCGAGAGAGATAGCACAATTGGCACTCGCTGCGGAGCCAGAGAGAACGTTGCCCAAACGATCGAGATCCTCTTAAGTAAAGACTTGAAGTCAAGTTATAAAATTTCTGAAAAATCAGATATTGTTTTCAATGTTTTTTGCACACTAGCTTAGTTCTTAGTGGAGAAAATAAATATTCAAGATCATAAATTGATTCAAATGTTCACAAGCTTTCTAATGGCACTTTGAAAAATTGTCAAGCATTCGTTGTCGAAAAGTTGTTAATGATCAAAGAAAGGGAGAAGTGGTTTCTGCGAGTGCGCCTGGCAAGTATCCTAATAATATCTAACGGTAGTGTAATTTTTCTTATTTCCAGATTAGCTATTACTTACCGCCAAATGATATTCTTTTGACAATTCCATCTTCCAATAATTTTTCGGGATGAATTCACTATTTTTTCTAATTGTCCAACAGCTATAATATTTAAATCACAGAGTTGTCTGTTTTATTCCAATACGGAAAACTTAACACATTTTTTACTGGTAGTTATCCCCCCCCCCCCCAAACACTCGGGTATTCGCTTTTCCGTCGGCACTCAAGTGTTTTTGAGTTATTAATTTTTGAAAATTGACGTGAACCCGGGTTCTTCGTGTCGTCTCTACGCAAATGACGGTACTTATAGCAGCAGCGTAGCCGAACGGTAAGAGTAGTTCGAACCCTGCTGACGCTGGATCGAGTCTCAAATTTTTTTTCTAATTTTTTTTTCTGCGTAATTCATGTTAATCAGGGTGCGTTAATTTGTCCGAAAAAAAAAAATTAGAAAAAAAAAATTGAGACTCCATCTAGGGTCGGCAGGGTTCGAACCACTCCACCGATCTGCTAACCACTCGGCTACGCTGCTGTTATGAGTACCCAAATTTTCGATAAGACGACATGAAGAATCGGGGTTCACGTCATTCTCAAAAACGCTTGACCGCCGACGGAAAAACGAATACCAAAGTGGTCTGGGGGGGGGGGGGGGAACCACTACCAGTAGAAAAATCATCATCAAAAAGTACACTACTATCCGGAAATATCAGGCCACTAACCGCGTTAGATTCGGCAGCGAGTCGAAGTCGTGGAAGAAAATTTCGAAGAAATGCAATCTTTTTCCAATGATTTTCACATGACATCTCAGAACTAGATCATGGGAAAATTATCAAACGCAGGCCGTTATGTCGAGAATTTCGCAATCTTTCCAGCCGTTAGAAGAAAAAAATTATAGCATTTTTAGTCGCGGAGTTACCGTCGTTCAAAAACAGGAATGAATCTCGGCAGCGCGCGCTTAGTGGCCTGATATTTCAAGACGGTAGTGTAGTTCCCGCTTTTCACGGCTTCACATTGTCAGATTTTATTTTTATTTTTGAAGATTGCACTCAGTACCTGATTATTTTTCTTCAACTTTTTCTTCTTCTTCCGGTGATGAGTTGACGGAGCGTAAGGGGTGCTAAGAAAATCACGCCGAAATCACTAGGTAACACTGTATAAGTTGGTGATAATAATATTTTTTTATCGGTTTTTGAAATTATTCAGACGACGATCTGAAGTGACAGGTGAAACTTGAACATAGTTCTTTGCAAGCAGATTCTCGCGATCGCTGTCACATTCAGTGGGTTAATATGTATTATTATAATTATGTTAAAAAATTGAGTTGCGCAGGCGGGTACGTTACTTATCGCGCAGCTATCGATGAGAGCGTAATTTTTCTTTTTTTTTTTTGAATAATGGAAACTAAAGACGAAAAAAAAATTAATTGAAAAACCATACCGATACTTTTATATTATCTTTGTTTATAAACATTGATATAAAAACATGAAAAAAGGTGTAAAGTTGAACCATGCACATGGCTTCCTCATTTCCCAATTCCGAAAGCTTCCTCTATGAGGCACTATGGTACGACCAATTTTTGCTTCCTCATAGAGAAAGCTTTGGCAAATGTGTGGTGGTGGCTATTTAACTTCCGCCGAACTACCTTCACCCGAACTACACAATCCCAGTTCGGATCCTCCCGATTTACCCTGCTTACAGATGGCCCCGTGATCTGATTGTGAAGCGATCACGTGACACCCGTCATCTGTAGCGATCACGTGACACTCGGCAATGCCGCGTAAATGCCGGAGTGTCACGTGATCGCTACAGATGACGGGTGTCACGTGATCGCTTCAGATGACGGGGCCATCTGTAAGCAGAGTAAATCGGGAGGATCCGAACCGGGATAAGGTAGTTCGGCGGAAGTTAAATAGCCACCACCCCCAAATGTTTAAGATGAGGAAGCCATGTCCGAGGTTCTTCTTTACACCTTTTTTTACGTTTTTGACGTTTAGATCACCATGTGAATTTATTGTGTGTCGAAATCAATATACATATATTTAACATTTTTTTAAAAACTATTTTTGATCCTTCCGATAAAATGAATATATTTCTACAAACATTTATCGAAATACGGAGTGGTTGTATCGTATCGTAATTCTGTGATACCGTTTGAGGTTACAGGAACTTGGCATCATTCTGGATTTCATTCATGATATTAATTACAATTACCACTATTAATAACATCGTAAGTATAATTCCTTTATATATATCAACATGTATCAAATTACATTGCCTCCCAATCATGTACCTACTTACGATCCTTCAGAAGTTGGAGCAACATAAGCAGCAGCGTCAGGATCAGCAAGTGGCCTTTATCAAGGGGAACTATTACGATTCGAAGCATCTTGGAAGATGTACTGATTTTCACTATCGGTTGCTGTGAAAAATAGACCTGGCTCACTACATAAAGGCAACACATCATCCCAAAACAGTCCCCCATGAAGTTTTCTACTAAATTTTTTTTCAAATTAAAAATACATTTATCATTGAATGATACGCAAGCAACACAAGTTATTTATCAAAGTTATTTTATTATTTTTTCAGAATTTATTTTAATATCAACGACGGTGATTTGCCAACTTCATAAGCAGACTGATAACATTCTGACGCGCCTGTTCCGCCCGACGTCGAACCTGCCGCCCCGCACGCTGCCAACGTGGAGGCCTCATACTCGGTAAAACTGAAAAGAGAAGAAAGGGGACGTAATGAAGACAATGCAATAAATATAGAAATCTTGCTATATGGCCCTCTCTCGCTCTCAATACAACAATACGGAAGAGAACATGGTGTCGGGTATAGAAAGAGAGAGAGTGAGAGAGTGCGAAGGAGAGTGAGAGAAAGAATTTTCTTCTCATACCATTTCTTCCTCGGGCATAACCTCGACCCCTTCCGGATCGACCCCGCGTCGATTGGTCCATGCCCCTGCCATTATTATGATCAACTGGCGGCTCCTCCGCTTCTGGTTGAGCTGCGCCTGATGGGTCCGCGACAGCCGGACGATTTTCACCGTTCATTTCTGAAAATAAAATGAGAAATTATTTTCTGGTCATATTAATTATTAGAAAATCAATAAAAAAATGTTATGTGTTACCAAATTCCATTAGCTGCTCTAAGATATTCTGTAACCCGAAAATGAATAATTATTAATTATACAAAAAATTTCGATAAAATTAAATGATGAAAAAACCAACCTCTTCGTTGTCAGACATTTTCAGTCAATGACGTTTGTTGATTCACCGAAAACAAATGTAATATGAAGCGAGCGATACACAAAGAACCCGTGTGTCGTTTGTCAATCCGAATCAGCTCGCTTCGTATGTCGCTTGTTTTCGGTGAATCAACAAACGCCATTGACTGAAAATGTCTGACAACGGAGAGGTTGGTTTTTTCATCTAATTTCATTGAAATTTTTTGTAAAATTAATACTTATTTATTTTTGGGTTACAGAATATCATAGAGCAGCTAATGGAATTGGGTAAGACATAACATTTTTTTATTGATTTTCTAATAATTAATATGACCAGAAAATAATTTCTCATTTTATTTTCAGAAATGAACGGTGAAAATCGTCCGGCTGTCGCGGACCCATCAGGCGCAGCTCAACCAGAAGCGGAGGAGCCGCCAGTTGATCATAATAATGGCAGGGGCATGGACCAATCGACGCGGGGTCGATCCGGAAGGGGTCGAGGTTATGCCCGAGGAAGAAATGGTATGAGAAGAAAATTCTTTCTCTCACTCTCTCTCTTTCTCTACCCGACACCATGTTCTCTCCCGTATTTTTGTACTGTTTTCGCAACATACAGGGTGGTCATGGCAGCAACGACAGCGCCATAGAGAGAGGCAGCAGGATCAGCGACATTCGGCGATTGTGAAGTTACTGTATAAAATGGCGACAGAAGGACAGAATAATCGCCGATGATTCGATTGGCAGGTTCGACTTCGGTCGAAACAGGCGCGTCGGAATATTATCGATCTGCTCCTGAAATTGGCAAATCCCCGTCGTTAAAGTTAAAATGAATTTTGAAAGAATAATAATAATAAACGACCTTCGATAAATAACTTGTGTTGCTTGCGTTTCTTCTGCGTTCGTTCTTCCCAAAACAGTCCCTCATGAAAACTTCATGGGAGACTGTTTTGGGACCACGTGTTGGCTTTTATGTAGAGAGCCAGGTTACCTATTTTTCACAGCAACCGATAGTGAAAATCAGTATATTTTCAAAGATGCTTCGAATCGAAATAGTTTCCCTTGATAAAGGCCACTTGCTGATCCTGACGCTGCTGCTTATGTTGCTCCAACTTCTAAAGGATCGTAAGTAGGTACATGATTACGAGGCAATGTAATTTGATACATGTTGATATATATAAAGGAATTATACTTACGATGTTATTAATAGTGGTAATTGTAATTAATATCATGAATGAAATCCAGAATGATGCCAAGTTCCTGTAACCTCAAACGGTATCACAGAATCACGATACGATACGAATACTTCGTATTTCAATAAAGTTTGTAGAAATATATTCATTTCATCGAAAGGATCAAACATCGTTTTTAAAAAAATGTTAAAAACGTTTCATCATACTTGACCCCACAAACAAATACGTTTCGAATAATTCGTTATCAGTTTCATTTCATATATCATCCATGGATTTTGGTTAATTAGTCAAGAACACCGTGATCTATCTGTATCGCTCTCAGCTGATTTCGTCAGGCAGGCCGGCTGGTCCTCAGTGATTGTAACCTGTGATGACTCCGATGACAGCGATATGTCAGCGAATAGACGCGTCTGATCTTACACGCTATAACTACTGAAAAGTGTGCGACAGCTCTGAAAACGATTTTGGCGAAAATCGTCGGAAACCAGATTTTAATCATGAAAATAATTCAATATCTCCTGCATAATAGCACCTACAGCACTGGTGTTGGTCGCAATCGAAATATAAAAAAATAACGCATCTAACTGCAATTAAACATTCATGAATAGCGCAATGTATCTATAAAAATATTCTAAAGTGGGGTTACGGTTAGCTCGGTTCACAGAATAAGAGAGTGCAGTCGCGTCTCGTGAGAAGCCGGTAAGGTAGGTAACTGATAGGTAAATGTACTTGTCTCGAGACGCTACCGCGTCTCTTGATTACCTTTTAAATACACTGGAATCAAAAATTAAAGGATATGACAGACATCCCAATTTTTCGGGTGTTTTTTAGACGGCTGAGACTCAGCGAAAAATAGTTTTAGAGCATCGATGAAGCAGTAAATCCAGCTTCTTGTTTTTAGTTTTGAGATCCTGAGTTCGAATATATTTTCCATTGGCCATTTCCGAGAAGGTATACAAAGCCCGGAGTGATTTTTTTTCAATTTTTTCTCTTCTTTCAAAAGGCCCACGGGCTTCGGTGATTTTTTCTGGGTGAATCCATTTCAATACTCTTTTCCATTGATTTTTCCTCTTCTAGTTAAACCGTTCTTTATGATGATTTATTTTTGAGATATGAGCTGTCACAGCCAAAAAGATCTTTTTTACTTTGATGACTTATAACTCGAGTACTGATGATTGTACAGAAAATAGAAGTATGGGTTCGGAGACTTCAAAGTATCTTCTCTAAGATTATTCAATTTTTTTTCGATGAGAACGTATTTTTCCGATGCGATAAGCCTGATGAAAACAACGTCGAAACATGCATTTTTACGATTCTACACTTGATTATGGATTACTTGGCGAATAATGGATGGACTAAAAACGATTTTTTTTCTTTGTAATCCGAATGATAGAAATTGTCGCTTTTACTAAAAGTCAATTAGAGGATCAATTTTGTTCTAAATTAAATTTTCAAGGATGAAATTTCTTTATTGTCAATAATCCATATGTTTTCGACAAAAAATATTGATTATTCCAAAACGAAAACGTGAATTTTTTTTTCGCAAAAAAAAAATTAAAATTAAAAAATTAATAGTATATTATGACACTAGTACGAAATTTTTTTTTCTGACGAGTGTGAGTTTGCAGAACGAGCCGAAGGCGAGTATTGCAATCACACGAGTCCAGAAAACGTTTTTCGTACGAGTGTCGTACGAATTTTTATGTCACAAGGTCCGTAAATGCGGTTTGAAGCGAACGACGTGAGCGTAAAATCGCACTTTCACGGACAGCGTGACATACATTTTTTTTTTTAACTTATAAAATAATTTTTATCAAATTTTCTTTATTCTTCAATGAAAAAGTTCTATGTAACCCTTTTTCGGAAGCGAGCTAATTAGTCAAGGTACAATAACTCATATCGCGTATCATAAAATTACTTCGAAACTCTCTCACAGTTGAATAAACTATGCTAAAGATCCAGATATTTTTCAACCATCAAATCGTACCTAAAAAAAATATTTTAAAAAAGCTACATCGCGCAGTGCTGGAGAGACAGCGCCATCTGCGCTCACTGCGGAGCAAGAGAGGGAAACGATTGCACCAAGTGACTCGTCCATCGCCTTGACGCGCATGCGCGGCGGACGTGCCGAGCGCGGTGTGCGAGAGGGGCACCATGTCGGGTAAGCGACGTTAGTGAGAATGGCTACCGAACCCTGTCATGTGCTTACGTGAAAAATCATCGGATGAAAATCTTCGAGTGCTGCGGTAAGTTCACAAATATATCGCATTATAAATACGACTGAATTGTCAGTATATAAATCTCGTTATTTTTCTAGGTTATGTTCTTTTCAGTTAAGTATTAGAATAAGTTTGATCCCTCGACACTTGAATCAGGCGAACATAACCTAAAAAACTTACAAGCGGCCGGATAATACAAACCCAAATTCAATGCCACCACACAAAAACATTTTCAATACACATAATAACAAAAACTAACATGGTAAGGACCTTAGATTTCGGAAACAAGGGCCAACAATTATAAATGTACAAAAAATGAATACGGAATAGAATAGATTTTTTTTTGTGAAACCGTTTTCGAAATTGTCTATTAATTTGATCCACAAGTACGCTTAATTGTTTCATGTAATAACGAGCATATCTTTTAAAAAATCAAATATGCACCCCCATTATAGTTCCATCTTTCCATCTTTAATTTTGACATAACATTTTGCCATGTTTGACTATACATTTCTTTTGCCATGTTTGACTATACATTTTTTTTCAGATTTGCTGCACAAAAATTTGGCGTTCGATTACTGGGTGTCATGACGATCCTCGTGAGATGGCTCGGGGAAAGATTCGGATGACGGTTTTGAGACGTGGGACCGCAAAGCATAGATAAATTGCTTGCACAATGTGTTATTAGGATGGTCCTCGAAAAAAATGCACGTTCTCCACCCTCCATATGGTTCGAAAATATAAAAACAAATGTTTGTGTTTTTTCTTTAATTTTCTTTCATTGCCTTGGTTTGCCTGATTTGATCGAATAGTTTTTTGAGAAGTTTCAAAATTGAATATTTTTTTCGCTAACTTCAATTTTCTTTTACAATTACCGTCATTATTTCATTACTTTCTGATATCATTTTTCACGCTATATATTTCTTCTGGGTTTACTTTCCCGGGTGCGGGACACCTAAAAAAAATGTAATGTCGAATTTAATTCCATTTTTTTAAGTTATTTCTACATATTTTACATATACCAATATTTTTTGGTGTTTTTTGACATAGTTTTCACAATATACATTTTTTCAGCTTTCTTACCAGCTTTTTCGTATTTTAATCGGAAATATGACAAATAATTCCAATTTTTTTTTTAACTTTCAGGCTAACTGAGGCAACTAGCAAAAAGTCGCGAAAAAAAACGGAAATTAGTTTTTCATATTTTTGAACCATGTTGTGGGTGGAAAAATTGAATTTTTTTTAAGTCAAATGAGAACTACCCTAGTGTTCCATGTTAAGGCACCCGAGACCGAGAAGGAACCAATTGGGTGATTGAAGGCTGAATCAGAAAATCGACGTATGAGATGATGACGACGACGCTACCTGCGATTACGAAAAACAGTTCAGCAGAAAAACTGGCTGCTGCCCAAACAGCAGCCAGTTATCTGGCTGCTGTTTGGGCCCGCCAGACCCTCGCCATAGCGCATCGCCATACCTTTCTCAAGCCCGGGCCAGACAATAGCCAGATACTAGCCAGACCCGTCCCATACAGTAGCCAGACGCTGGCTACTGTATGGGATCGTTCGCCGAGCGCGACTCTTGCCATACCCCTGAGCCAGACCCACGCCAGTGTCTTGCCATGCATCTGCCATACCCTGAGCCAGACAGTAGCCAGACGCTAGCCATACCCTAGCCAGTGGGCATATTTTTACTCGGGATAATAATGAATTAATATTAAGCGTGAATCCTGTCGGAAGAAGATTGAGCCTACAATTGTTCTTATGTATCATATGCTTTCCAATATAATATACTCATGTATTTATACTTCATTTATTATAAAATTTATTGCCAACTGTTTTGGAGGGTCTCGTGGTATAGATCTCGCCTTCATATTGCTTTGATTTGATATCTTATCGGTATACAATTTGAGTCCACTCGAGCATCATCCGTATGTTTTATCGGCTATCGTTGTGCCTTATTCAATTTTGCTTAACCGGACTTTAAATTGAGTACAACGTATTATCACCGCAATGCCGTATTATTACCAAAATTTTTTATATCGATTAGGTAAATGATCGTGGCAGTATACCGCTGATAAATGTACACACGAGAATTCTTTCTTTTCTATCCCTCGGGTTCTATTGACGCCTTAGCACAATTCAATTAATGTTCTATTGGCATCTTGATACAGTCTGAATCTTATCATATAAGCATCTCTATGCAGCCCGAGTAATATTCCATGGACGTCTTAATGCAGTATGGATTAAGTCCTATGGATATCTCTATCTAGTCTAGATATCTATCCCGTAAGAGTCTTCTGCTAGTCTAGATGATGTTCCATGGACGTCTTTATACAGTCTGAATTAAGTCCCATTGACATTTTAATGCAGTCTCAATTAAGTCCCATGGCCATCTTAATACAGTCTGAATTGAGTCCTATGGACATCTTAATATCGTCTGGATAAAGTCCCATGGACGTCTTAATATCGTCTGAATTAAGTCCCATGGACGTCTTAATATCGTCTGAATTAAGTCCCATGGACGTCTCTATCCAGTCTAAACATCGTCTCATTAACAAATTGATATAGTCTTAACGATGTCTTAGGGACGCATTAATGCAGTCTCGATAATGTCTTATCGATATCTCTACAGTTCTGTATTAGCAGTCTAGGAGACGTCCCGCGGATAGGCGTATAAGCAAATCTTTAGACATCGTAGGGACGTCAGTGGGATTGTCCCATTCCGGTAACACGTAGCGGACATTTAAAAGCGCATGGGAGTCCCATAAGACCATCCCAATACCATCACGAGACAACTGTCGAGACGTCCGGAAGACGTACTTTGGACATTTTTTTGATGTGTGGGTAGTGATCCAAAATTTCCGTTTTCTTCCCCATAGGACCAAGAAAAACCGAGGTACATGGAAAACACTGAATTACAAATCTTTTGAGCTCCCCGCAAGGCTCTGTTCGAACTGTCTTTTCACGCTGAACACAAAACCCACCGAGTTTTAGCGATACTACCGAGAAAACGGGAGATATGATCCAAAAACCATAGTGATCCGAAATTTCCATTTTTTTTCGCCATAGGACCAAGAAAAACCGAGGTACATGGAAAATACTGAATTATTAATCTTTCGAGCTCCCGCAAGGCCCTGTTCGAACTGTCTTTTCACGCTGAACACGAAACACGCCAAGTTTTAGAAATACGACCGATAGAACAGGAGATATGATCCAAAAACATGATATTCCGAAATTTCTATTATTTTTTTCGCCATAGGACCCAGAGAAACCGAGGTACATGTAAAACACTGAATTACCAATCTTTCGAGATCCCGCAAGGCTCTATTCGATGTGTTTTTCCACGCTGAGCACGAAACCCACCGAGTCTTAGCGATACGACCGATAAAACGGAAGAAATTATCGAAAAACCACAGTGATCCAAAATTTTCGTTTCTTTCCCCATAGGACCAAGAAAAACCGAGGTACATGAAGAACACTGAATTATGAATCTTTTGAACTCCCGCAAGGCTCTGTTCGAACTGTCTTTTCACGCTGAACACAAAACCCACCGAGCTTCAGCGATACTACCGACAGAACGGGAGATATGATCCAAAAACCATAGTGATTCGAAATTTCCATTTTTGTTCCCCATAGGACCAAGAAAAACCGAGGTACATGGAAAACACTGAATTACAAATCTTTTGAGCTCCCCGCAAGGCTCTGTTCGAACTGTCTTTTCACGCTGAACACAAAACCCACCGAGTTTTAGCGATACTACCGAGAAAACGGGAGATATGATCCAAAAACCATAGTGATCCGAAATTTCCATTTTTTTTCGCCATAGGACCAAGAAAAACCGAGGTACATGGAAAATACTGAATTATTAATCTTTCGAGCTCCCGCAAGGCCCTGTTCGAACTGTCTTTTCACGCTAAACACGAAACACGCCAAGTTTTAGAAATACGACCGATAGAACAGGAGATATGATCCAAAAACATGATATTCCGAAATTTCTATTATTTTTTTCGCCATAGGACCCAGAGAAACCGAGGTACATGTAAAACACTGAATTACCAATCTTTCGAGATCCCGCAAGGCTCTATTCGATGTGTTTTTCCACGCTGAGCACGAAACCCACCGAGTCTTAGCGATACGACCGATAAAACGGAAGAAATTATCGAAAAACCACAGTGATCCAAAATTTTCGTTTCTTTCCCCATAGGACCAAGAAAAACCGAGGTACATGAAGAACACTGAATTATGAATCTTTTGAATTCCCGCAAGGCTCTGTTCGAACTGTCTTTTCACGCTGAACACAAAACCCACCGAGCTTCAGCGATACTACCGACAGAACGGGAGATATGATCCAAAAACCATAGTGATTCGAAATTTCCATTTTTGTTCGCCATAGGACCAAGAAAAACCAAGGTACATGAAAAATACTGAATTATTAATCTTTCGAGCTCCCGCAAGGCCCTGTTCGAACTGTCTTTTCACGTTGAACACGAAACCCGCCGAGTTTTAGAAATACGACCGATAGAACAGGAGATATGATCCAAAAACATGATGTTCCAAAATTTCTATTTTTTTTCGCCATAGGACCCAGAAAATCCGAGGTACATGTAAAACACTGAGATACCAATCTTTTGAGCTCCCGCAAGGCTCTATTCGATGTGTTTTTCCACGCTGAACACGAGACCCACCGAGTTTCAGCTATACGACCGATCGAACAGCAGATATGATCGGAAAACCATAGTGATCCGAAATTTCCATTTTTTTTCGCTATAGGACCAAGGAAATCCGAGGTACATAAAAAACGATGGATTACCAAACTTTCGAGCTCCCGAAAGGCTCTATTCGATGTGTTTTTTCAAGCCAAGCACGAAACCCACCGAGTTTGAGCGATACGACCGATAGAACGGGAAATATGATCGAAAAACCGTGGTGATCCGAAATTTCCATTTTTTTGCGATATGACCCAGAGAAACCGAGATGCATGAAAATCACGAAATTGCCAATTTTTAGAGCTTCCGCAAGGCTCTATTCGATGTGTTTTTTTACGCTGAACACGAAACCCACCGAGCTTTAGCGAAACGACCGATAAAACGGAAGATATGATCGAAAAACCATAGTGATCCGAAATTACCGTTTTTTTCGCCATAGGACCCAGAGAAACCGAGATACATAAAAAACTCTGAATTACCGATCATTTGATCTCCCGCAAGGCTCTATTCGATGCGTTTTTCCATGCTGAGCACGAAACCACCGAGTTTAAGCGATACGACCGATAGAACGGGAGATATGATCGGAAAACCGTAGTAATCCAAAATTTCCATTTTCTTTTGGGACAGGACCCAGAGAAACCGAGATGCATGAAAAACACTGAATTATCAATCTTTCTGGGCTCCCGCAAGGCTCTATTCGATGTGTTTTTCCACGCTAAACATAAAACCCACCGAGTCTTAGCGATACGACCGATAGAACCGGAGAAATAATCGAAAAACCATAGTGATCCGAAATTCCAATTTTTTTTTGCCATAGGACCTAGAGAAACCAAGATACATGGGAAACACTGCATTACCAATCTTTCGAGCTCCCGCAAGGCTCTATTCGATGTGTTTTTTCATGCTGAGCACGAAACCCACCGAGTTTGAGCGATACGATCGATAGAACGGGAGATATGATAAAAATTCCATAGTGATCCGGAATTTCCATTTTTTATCGGCATAGGACCCAGAGAAAACAAGGTACATGAATAACACTGTATCACCAATCTTTTGAGCTCCCGCAAGGCTTTATTAGATGTGTTTTTTTACGCTAAACACGATACCCTCCGAGTTTCAGCTAAACGACTGATAGAACGTGAGATATGATCGAAAAACTCTAGTGATCCGAAATTTTCATTTTTTGTCGCCATATAGGACCCAGAGAAACTGAGGTACATAAAATACACTGAATTACCAATCTTTCAAGTTCCAGCAAGGCTCTATCCGATGAGTTTTTCCACGCTGAACACGAAACCCACCGAGTCTCAGCGATACGACCAAAAGAACGGGAAATATGATCGAAAAACCATAGTAATCCAAAATTTCCGTTTTTCCCCATAGAATCAAGAAAAACCAAGGTACATGAAAAACACTAAATTATTGATCTTTCGAGCTCCCGCAAGGCTCTGTTCGAACTGTTTTGTCCACGCTGAACACGAAACCCACCGAGTTTTAGCGATATGACCGATAGAACGGAAGATATGATCCAAAAACCATAGTTATCCAAGATTTGTATTTTTGAAGTGAATATTTCTTAAACGACACAGGATCGGCTCGCCAGCCAGCGCGTTGTAGGACGGGACAAGAGAATTAAGGAATGAAAGAAGAGAGAGAGGGGAAGAGAATCATGCGTGAGCCGTGGGTATGCGAGTGAGAGCGAGCGAGTCGCCCCCCAGCCAGCCACGTGTAGACCGGACGAGAGAATGAAGGAATCGGAGAAGAGAGAGAGAATAATACGTGGGCCGTGTGTGTGCGAGTGAGAGCGAGCGAGTCAATGCAGCGAGGGGGCAGGATCGCGTGCCTCGTCATCGGCAGTATACCCGGAGTATACGTGTGTTAGTACGGAGAGACCTCGTGCGAGAGAGATACCGCCATGGGCGCTCGCGGCGGAGCTAGAGAGAACGTGGCTCATACGTTCGGGATCTGAAGGGGCGGGTAAGGGCTGGAGCGTAAAAAAAACACTTCTGCGATTTTTTTCATAATTAAATAAATAAAAATAATTCATTCAAACCTGTTACCCATCATTACGTATAATTTCGATAACATTCTGTGATTGTTTTATGCGAAAATATCGAAGAACAAGCCGTTGACAAAGCTTTTCCAACAATGTCTTTGGAAAAAAACTATTTGCGGTGTTAATCTCAGCTGAAAAGTATCTGAAATCAACGATCATCTAAATTTAGTAGAAGTATTATGAAATCCTCCCCTTTACGGTCTCTGATTTTTTTTTCATTCTTAAATCTTTGGTGGTCATTTGAAGTGAAAATTTCATGGTCATTTTTCATGAAAAATAGCAGTTTTCACTTTCAATGACCACCAAAACTTAAAAAATGAAAGAATAATAATCAGAGCACGTAGGGGGGAGGATTTCATGATATTTTGGCTACATTTGAATGGTCTTTGATTTCCGATAATTTTCAGCTGAGATATAGTTAACACTGCAAATCGTTTTTTTTCAAAGACGTTCTTGGAAAAGCTTTGTCACCGGCTTGTTTGTCGATATTTACGCATTGAAAGATTACAGGATGTCGTCGTAATAATACTTAATAATGTTCAAAAGGTTTGAGTTATTTGCTCCATCCATATTTATAAGAAAAGATGTTTACGCTCCAGCCCTTACGCCCCCCCCCCCCTTAAGGGGACTAGATGGCGAGAAAATTCGAATTTTTTCATTTTTATCTTTTGTCATATTCTGTTACTGCAATCTCTTCCGAATATTCTGGTACAAAGCAGACTAAAAAATTCGCAAAATTGAGCTCAGGAGAGAAAAAACACTCTGTACACGTCTGGTGCGCCGCGCCCAGCCGAGCACGTAGTCCGTAGCGGCGCTAGAACTTTAAACGCGTTTATCTCGAAACAGCATTTTTCGAAATGAACGCTAGCTTAACCACGATAACTCGAGAACGGTTAAAGCTATCAGCTTGTTTTTTTTTCAAAATAAAGCTATACATGTTCTCTACCAAGTAAACCAAACTCTATGCAACAAAATTAATTTGTTATTATTGTTATTACAACAAATGTAAAAAACATCTTCCGTTTTTCGATGTTTTCCGAATTTTCGCCGCCATTTCCGTAATTTTTATGGTTTTTCATAAAATTTAGGTTCAAGTGGTGGGGAAACATGTTGCAAAGAGAATGGCGCTTGAAAATTTGCCGAAACTTGGATCGATCACCCGGAATCGTGGTTAAGCGGAAGCAATCCGTGAGATGCGTCGCCATATTTGTCAGCCCGTATCTCCTTTAATTATTTATATTTTTTAAGCTGCAAGCTGCTAATTCAATAGCCGAAATGTCAATAAAAACATTGCACATAAGAAAATTTACGTACGTTGTTTCGTTTCTTCACAAATGCCATTTGAATCTTATAGCGTTTTTGGCCTATTCTCACTGCCTAGTCCCCTTGATAAATGCAAAAAATTTTGGAAAACACAAATATCAACGTGCAGGCTACTTTCGACTTTCTTGCCAATTCATAATTCGATTACTGACTCTTTCTCTCCTCCCCTTCTCGCTCTTTCTCTTTCTCTCTGGAATCATCGGCAGAAATAATTTATCGCGCCAGCGAAATCCATACAAGTATTCACTTCCATGGTGTGTGATTCCAACACACTCAATTTTTTTTCCAACATATCACCCAGAGGAACCGAGGTACATGAAAAACAATGAATTATTAATCTTTCGAGCTCCCGCCAGGCTCTATTCGATGTGTTTTTCCACGCTGAACACGAATTTCACCAAGTCTCAGCGATATGACCAAACGAACGGAAGATATGATCGAAAAACCATAGTGATCAAAAAATTCAGTTTTTTTTTCGCCATAGAACCAAACAAATCGAAGGTACATAAAAAACACTGAATTGCCAATTTTTCGAGCTCCGGCAAGGCTCTATTCGATGTGTTTTTTCATGCTGAGCACGAAACCCACCGAGTTTGAGCGATATGACCGATAGAACGGGAGATATGATCGAAAATCCATAGTGATCCGAAATTTCAATTTTTTTTTGCCATAGGGCCGAGAGAAACCGACGAACATGAAAAACACTGAATGACTAATCTTTCGAGCTCCCGCTAGGCTCTATTCGATGTGTTTTTTCCACGCTGAACACTAAACTTACCGAGTCTTAGCGATACGACCGATAGAACGGGAGATATGATCGAAAAACCATGGTGATCCGAAATTTCCATTTTTTTGGGCATAGGACCTAGAGAAACCGAGATACATGAAGAGCAATAAATTACCAATCTTTCAAGCTTCCGCAAGGCTGTATTCGATGTATTTTTTCATCCTGAGCACGAAACCCACCGAGTTTGAGCGAAACGACCGATAGAACGGGAGATATAATCAAAAATCCATAGTGATCCAAAACTTCCATTTTTTTCGGCATAGGACCCAGAGAAAACAAGGTACATAAAAAACACTGAATTTCCAATCTTTCGAGCTCCCGCAAGGCTCTATTAGATGTGTTTTTTCACGCGAAACACGAAACCCACCGAGTTTTAGATACACAACTGATAGAACGGGAGATATGATCGAAAAACCATAGTGATCCAAAATTTCTGTTTCTTTTCGCTATGGGACCAAGAAAATTGAAGGTACATGAAAAACACTGAATTACTAATCTTTCAAGGTCCGGCATGGCTTTAGTCGATGTGTTTTTTCATGCTGAGCACAAAACCCACCGAGTTTGAGCGATATGACCGATGGAACCGGAGATATGATCGGAAAACCATAGTAATCCGAAATTCCCATTTTTTTTCTCCATGTTACCCAGAGAAACCGAGGTACATGAAAAACAATGAATCACCAATTTTTCGAGCTCCCGCCAAGCTTTTTCCGATGTGTTTTCCCACGCTGAACACGAATCCCACCGAGTCGTCGCGATACGACCAAAAGAACGGAAGATATGATCGAAAAACCACAGTGATCCAAAAATTTCGTTTTTTTTCGCCATAGGACCACGAAAATCAGAGGTACATGGAAAACACTGAATAACCAACCTTTTGAGCTCCGGCAAGGCTCTGTTCGCTGTGTTTTTACATGCTCAGCACGAAACTCACCGAGTTCGAGCGATATGACCGATAGAACCGGAGATATGATCGAAAAACCATAGTGATCCGAAATTTCTATTTTCTTCCGCCATAGGACCCAGAGAAACCGAGGTACATGAAAAATACTGAATTACCAATCTTTCGAGCTCCGGCAAGGCTCTATCCGATAAGTCTTTCCACGCTGAACACGAAACCCACGGAGTTTTAGCGATGAGACCGATAGAACGGGAGATATGATGCAAAAACCATAGTAATCCGAAATTTCCTTTTTCTCTCCATATTACCCGGAGAAACCGAGGTGCATGAAGAAAACTGAAATATCAATCTTTTGAGCTCCGACCAGGCTCTATTCAATGTGTTTTTTCACGCTGAAAACGAAACTTACCGAGTCTTAGCGATACGACCGATAGAACGGAAGTTATGATCCAAAAACATCGTGTTCCGAAATTTTTTTTTTTTTTTTTCGCCATAGGACCGAGAAAATCCGAGGTACATGAAAAACGATGGATTACCATACTTTAGCGCTCCCGCAAGTCTCTATTTGATTTGTTTTTTCACGCTGAACACGAAACCTACCGATTTTCAGCGAAATAACCGATAAAACGGGAGATATGATCGAAAAACCATACTGATCCGAAATTTCATTTTTTTTCCCCATAGGAACAGAATGAATACGAGGTACATAGGAAACACTGAATTACCAATCTATCGAGCTCCCGCAAGGCTCTATTCGACGTGTTTCTCCACGCTGAATACGAAACCCACCGAGTCTCAGCGATACGACCAAAAAAACGGGAAATATGATCGAAGAACCATAGTAATTCAAAATTTCCGTTTTTTCCCCATAGAACCAAGAAAAACCGAAGTACATGAAAAACACTAAATTATTGATCTTTTGAGCTCCCGCAAGGCTCTGTTCGAACTGTTTTTTTCACGCTGACTACGAAACCCACCGAGTTTTAGCGATACGACCGATAGAACGGGAGATATGATCCAAAAACCATAGTAATCCAAAATTTCCATTTTTTTCCTCCATATCACCCAGTCGAACCGAGGTACATGAACAACAATGAATTACCAATCTTTCGAGCTCCCGCCAGGCTCTATTCGATGTGTTTTTCCACGCTAAACACGAATTCCACCAAGTCTCAGCGTCATGACCAAACGAACGGAAGATATGATCGAAAAACCATAGTGATCCAAAAGTTCAGTTTTTTTTGCCATAGAACCAAACAAATCGAAGGTACATAAAAAAACACTGAATTACCAATTTTTCGAGCTCCGGCAAGGCTCTATTCGATGTGTTTTTGAAGTGAATACTACTCAAACGACACAGGATCGGCTCGCTAGCCAGCGCGTTGTAGGACGGGACAAGAGAATGAAGGAATGAAAGAAGAGAGAGAGGGGAAGAGAACGATGCGTGAGCCGTGGGTATGCGAGTGAGAGCGAGCGAGTCGCCCCCCAGCCAGCCGCGTGTAGACCGGACGAGAGAATGAAGGAATCGGAGAAGAGAGAGAGAATAATACGTGGGCCGTGTGTGCGAGTGAGAGCGAGCGAGTCATTACAGAGAGGGGGCAGGATCGCGTGCCTCGTCATCGGCAGTATACCCGGAGTATACGTGTGTTAGAACGGAGAGACCTCGTGCAAGAGAGATAGCGCCATGGGCGCTCGCGGCGGAGCGAGAGAGAACGTGGCCCAAACGTTCGGGATCTGAAGGGGCGGGTAAGGGCTGGAGCGTAAAAAAAAACTTCTGCGATTTTTTTCATAATTACATAAATAGAAATAATTCATTCAAACCTTCAACCCATCATTACGTATCATTTCGATAACATTCTGTGATTGTTTTATGCGAAAATATCGAAGAACAAGCCGGTGACAAAACTTTTCCAACAATGTCTTTGGCAAAAAACTATCTGCGGTGTTAACTTTATCTCAGCTGAAAATTATCTGAAATCAACGATCATCTAAATTTAGTAGAATTATCATTAAATCCTTCCCTTTACGGTCTCTGATTTCTTTTATCCTTAAATTTTTGGTGGTTATTTTTTATGAAAAATAGCAGTTCTCACTTTCAATGACCACCAAAACTTTAAAAATGAAAAAATAATAATCAGCGGACGTAGGGGGGAGGATTTCATGATAATTTGACTACATTTAAATGGTCTTTGATTTCAGATAATTTTTAGCTGAGATATAGTTAACACTGCAAATCGTTTTTTTCCAAAGACGTTCTTGGAAAAGCTTTGTCACCGGCTTGTTTGTCGATATTTTCGCATTACAAAATTACAGGATGTCATCGAAATAATACTTAATAATGTTCAAAAGGTCTGAGTAAATTTGCTCAATCCATATTTATAAGAGAAGATGTTTACGCTCCAGCCCTTACGCCCCCCACCCCTTAATAAATAAGAAAAATTTTGGAAAACACAAATATCAACGTGCAGGCTACTTTCGACTTCCTTGCCAATTCATAATTCGATTACTAACTTTTCCTCTCCTCCCCTCCTCGCTCTTTCTCTTTCTCTCTGGAATCATCGGTGGAAATAATTTATCGCGCCAACGAAATGCATACAAGTATTCACTTCCATGGTGTGTGATTCCAACACACTCAATTTTTTCATGCTGAGCACGAAACCCACCGAGTTTTAGCGATACGACCAATAGAACGGGAGATATGATCTAAAAACAGAGTGTTCCGAAATTTCCTTTTTTTTCCGGCATCGGAGCCAGAGAAAACAAGGTACAGGAAAGACACTGAATTTTGAGTCTTTTGAGCTCCGGCAAGGCTCCATCCGATGAGTTCTGCCACGCTAAACACGAATCCCTCCAAGTCTCAGCGATACGACTGATAGAAATGGGAAATATGATCGAAAAACCATAGTGATTCAAAAATTCCGTTTCTTTTTTCCATAGGACCAAGAAAATCGAAGGTACATGAAAAACACTGAATTTCCAATCTTTCGAGCTCCCGCAAGGCTATATTAAATGTGTTTTTTACGCGAAACACGAAACCCACCGAGTTTTAGCTATACGACTGGAAGAACGGAAGGTATGATCGATAAACCATATTGATCTAAAAATTCTGTTTTTTTTCGCCATAGGACCAAGAAAATCAAAGGTCCATGAAAAACACTGAATTACCAATCTTTCGAGCTCCCGCAAGGTTCTATTCGATGTGTTTTTTCATCCTAAGCACGGAACCCACCGAGTTTGAGCAAAACGACCGATAGAAGGGGAGATATGATCCAAAAACCATAGTTATCCGAAATTTCCATGTTTTTTCGCCATATCACCCAGAGAAACCGAGGTACATGAAAAACACGGAATTACTTATGTTTCGAGCTCCCGCAAGGCTCTTTTTAATGTTTTTTTCCACGCTGAACACGCGACCCACACAGTTTAAGCGATGCGACCGATAGAACGGGAGATATGATCGAAAATCCATAGTGATCCGAAATTTCAATTTTTTTTCGCCATAGGGCCCAGAGAAACCGACGAACATAAAAAACACTGAATGACCAATCTTCCGAGCTCCCGCTAGGCTCTATTCGATGTGTTTTTCCACGCTGAACACGAAACTTACCAACTTTTAGCTATACGATAGATGGAACGGTAGATATGATCGAAGAACCGTAGTGATCGAAAAATTCCATTTTTTTTGCCGTGAGACCGAGAAAATCCGAGGTACATGAAAATCAATTCATTACCAATCTTTTGAGCTCCCGCAAGGCTCTATTCGATGTGTTTTTCCACGCGAAACACGGAACTCACCGAGTTTCAGCTATACGACTGATAGAACGGGAGATATGATCGAAAAACCATAGTTATCCGAAATTTCCGTTTCTTTTTGCCATAGGACCAGAAAAAATCAAAGGTACATAAAAAACACTGAATTTCCAATCTTTCGTGCTCCCGGAAGGCTCTATTAGATGTGTTTTTTTACGCGAAACACGAAACCCACCGAGTTTTAGCTATACGACTGATAGAACTGGAGATCTGATCAAAAAATCATAGTGATGCAAAATTTCTGTTTCTTTTCGCCACAGGACCAAGAAAATCGAAGGTACCTGAAAAACAATGACTTACTAATTTTTCGAGGTCCGGCATGGCTTTAGTCGATGTGTTTTTTCATGCTGAGCGCAAAACCCACCGAGTTTGAGCGATATGACCGATAGAACCGGAGATATGATCGGAAAACCATAGTAATCCGAAATTCCCATTTTTTTTCTCCATGTTACCCAGAGAAACCGAGGTACATGAGAAACACTGAATCACCAATCTTTCGAGCTCCCGCTAGGCTCTTTTCGATGTGTTTTCTCACGCTGAACACGAATCCCACCGAGTCTTCGCGATACGACCAAAAGAACGGAAGATATGATCGAAAAACCACAGTGATCCAAAAGTTCCGTTTTTTCCAGCCATAGGACCCAGAAAAACCGAGGTACATGAAAAATACTGAATTACTAATCTTTCGATCTCCGGCAAGGCTCTATCCGATGAGTTTTTTCACGCTGAACACGAAACCCACCGAGTCTCAGCGATACGACTGATAGAACGGGAAATATGATGGAAAAACCATAGTGATCCAAAATTTCCGTTTTTTTCCCCATACGACTAAGAACAACCGAGGTACATGAAAACCTCTCAATTATTGATCTTTCGAGCTCCCGCAAGGCTCTGTTCGAACTTCTTTTTTACGCTGAACACGAAACCCACCGAGTTTTAGCGATACGACCGATAGAACGGGAGATATGATCGAAGAACCACAGTGATCCAAAAGTTCCGTCTTTTTCCGCCATAGGACCCAGAGAAACCGAGGTACATGGAAAATACTGAATTACCAATCTTTCGAGCTCCGGCAAGGCTCTATCCGATGAGTTTTTTCACGCTGAACACGAAACCCACCGAGTCCCAGCGATACGACTGATAGAACGGGAAATATGCTCAAAAAACCATAGTGATCCAAAATTTCCATTTTTTTATCGACATAGGACCCAGAGAAACCGAGATACATGGAAAACACTGAATTACTAATCTTTCGATCTCCCGCAAAGCTCTATTCGATGTGTTTTTTCACGCTAAAGACGAAACCGACCGAGTTTAAGCGATGCGACCGATAGAACGGGAGATATGATCGAAAATCCATAGTGATCCGAAATTTCAATTTTTTTTTCGCCATAGGGGACAGAGAAGCCGAGGTACATGAAAAACACTGAATGACCAATCTTCCGAGCTCCCGCAAGGCTTTATTCGATGTGTTTTTTCACGCTGAACGCGAAACCTACCGAGTTTTAGCGATACGACCAATAGAACGGGAGATATGATCCAAAAACAGAGTGTTCCGAAATTTCCTTTTTTTTCCGGCATCGGAGCCAGAGAAAACAAGGTACAGGAAAGACACTGAATTTTGAGTCTTTTGAGCTCCGGCAAGGCTCCATCCGATGAGTTCTGCCACGCTAAACACGAATCCCTCCAAGTCTCAGCGATACGACTGATAGAAATGGGAAATATGATCGAAAAACCATAGTGATTCAAAAATTCCGTTTATTTTTTCGCCATAGGATCAAGAAAATTAGAAGTACATGAAAAATACTGAATTACCAATCATTCGAGCTCCGGCAAGGCTCTATTCGCTGTGTTTTTTTATGCTGAGCACGAAACCGACCGAGTTTAAGCGATATGACCGAGAGAACGGGAAATACGATCGAAAAACCATAGTGATCAAAAATTTCCGTTTTCTTCCGCATAGGACTAAGAACAACCGAGGTACATGAAAACCAATAAATTATTGATCTTTCGAGCTCCCGCAAGGATCTATTCGAACTGTTTTTTCGAGCTGAACACGAAACCCACCAAGTTTCAGCGATACGAACGATAGAACGGGAGATATGATCCAGAAACCATAGTAATGCGGAATTTCCTTTTTTTCTCTATTTCACCTAGAGAAACCGAGGGACATGAAAAACACTGAATTATCAATCTTTTGAGCCCCCGCCAGGCTCTGTTCGGACCGCTTTTTCACGCTGAGCACGAAACCTACTGAGTTTTAGCGATACGACCAATAGAACGGGAGATATGATCAAAAAACCATAGTGATCAAAAATTTCCTTTTTTTCTCCATATGACCCAGAGAAAACAAGGTACATGGAAAACACTGAATTTCCAATCCTTCGAGCTCCCGCAAGGCTCTATTAGATGTGTTTTTTCACGCAAAACTCGAAACGCACCGAGTTTTAGCTATACGACTGATAGAACGGGAGATATGATCGAAAAACCGTAGTGATCCAAAATCACTGTTTCTTTCCGCCATAGGACCAAGAAAATCGAAGGTACATGAAAGCCACTAAATTATTTATCTTTCGAGCTCCCGCAAGGCTCTGTTCGAACCGCTTTCTCAAGCTGAAAAAGAAACTTACCGAGTCTTTGCGATACGACCGATAGAACGGGAGATCTGATCCAAAAACTTCGTGTTCCGAAATTTCTATTTTTTTTCCGCCATAGGACTAAGAAAATCAGAGGTACATAAAACAGGATGGATTACCAAACTTTCGAGCTCTCGCAAGGCTCTATTTGATGTGTTTTCTCACGCTGAACACGAAACCTACCGATTTTCAGCGATACGACCGATAGAACGGGAGATATGATCCAAAAACATCGTGTTCCGAAATTTCTATTTTTTTTTTCGCCATAGGACCAAGAAATCCCGAGGTACATGAAAAACGATGGATCACCAAACTTTCGAGCTCCCGCAAGGCTCTAGTCGATGTGTTTTTTTACGCTGAACACGAAACCCACCGGGTTTGAGCGAAACGACCGATAGAACGGGAGATATGATCAAAAATCCATAGTTATCCGAAATTTCCTTTTTTTTCCGGCATAGGAGCCAGAGAAAACAAGGTACATAAAAAACACTGAATTACGAGTCTTTTGAGCTCCCGCCAGGCTCTATTCGATGTGTTTCTCCACGCTGGAAACAAAACTCACCGATTCTTAGCGATACGACCGACAGAACGGTAGTTATGATCCAAAAAAATCGTGTTCCGAAATTTCTTTTTTTTTTCGCCACAGGACCAAGAAAATCCGAGGTACATGAAAAACACTGAATTACCAATCTACGAGTTTAAGCGAAACGACCGATAGAACGGGAGATATGATCAAAAATCCATAGTAATCCGAAATTTCCATTTTTTTTCGCTATAGGACCCAGAGAAACCGAGGTACATGGAAAATACTGGGTTACCAACCTTTCGAGCTCCCGCCAGGGTCCATTCGATGTGTTTTCCCACGCTGAACACGAAACCCACCGAGTCTCAGCGATACGACTGATAGAACGGGAAATATGATCGAAGAACCGTAGTGATAAAAAATGTCCGTTTTTTTTCCGATACGACTCAGAACAACCGAGGTACATGAAAACCACTCAATTATTGATCTTTCGAGCTCCCGCAAGGCTCTGTTCGAACTGCTTTTTCACGCTGAACACGAAACCCACCGAGTTCTAGCGAAACGACCTATAGAACGGGAGATATGATCCAAAAACATCGTGTTCCGAAATTTCTATTTTTTTGTTTCGCCATAGGACCAAGAAAATCCGAGGTACATGAAAAACGATGGATTACCAAACTTTCGAGCTCCCGCAAGGCTCTATTTGATGTGTTTTTTTACGCTGAACACGAAACCTACCGAGTTTTAGCGATACGACCGATAGATCGGGAGATATGATCCAAAAACAGAGTGTTCCGAAATTTCTATTTTCATTCGCCATAGGACCCAGAGAAACGGAGGTACATGAAACACACTGGATTACCAATCTATCGAGCTCCCGCAAGGCTCTATTCGATGTGTTTTTTCACGCTGAACAGTAAATCCACCGAGTTTTAGCGATACGACCGATACAACGGGAGATATGATCAAAAATCCGTAGTGATCCGAAATTTCCATTTTTTTCTGGCAGAGGACCCAGAGAAAACAAGGTACATGGAAAACACTGAATTACCGATCTTACGAGCTCCGGCAAGGCTTATTCCATGTGTTTTTTCACGCTGAGCCCGAAATGCACCGCGTTTCAGCGTTACGACCGATAGAACGGGAGATATGATCCAAAAACAGAGTGTCTCGAAATTTCTATTTTTTTTCGCCATAGGACCCAGAAAGACGGAGGTACATGAAAAACACTGAATTACCATTCTATCGAGCTCCCGCAGGGCTTTATCCGATGTGTTTTTTTATGCTCAGCACGAAACCCACCGAGTTTGAGCAAAACGACCGATAGAACGGGAGATATGATCAAAAAACCATAGTGATCCGAAATTTCCTTTTCTTCCGGCATAGGAGCCAGAGAAAACAAGGTGCATAAAAAACACTGAATTACGAGTCTTTCGAGCTCCAGCAAGGCTCTTTCCGATGAGTTTTGCAACGCTGAACACGAAACCCACCGAGTCTCAGCGATACGACTGATAGAAATGGGAAATATGATCGAAAAGAAATAGTGATCCAAAAATTCCGTTTTTTTTCTCGCCATAGGATCAAGAAAATCAGAGGTACATGAAAAACACTGAATTACCAATCTTCCGAGCTCCCGCGAGGCTCTGTTCGAACCGTTTTTCCACGCTGAACACGAAACTCACCGAGTTTTACCATACGACCGATAGAACGGGAGATATGATCAAAAATCCATAG
>OY759164.1:7780677-7848787 GCA_963662125.1 Diplazon laetatorius
ACTCATAATGTGCGATAGACTCATCAAACACGATCGGTTTTTGTATATTTAGAATTTCTTCCATGGTACGAAACAGGCTATTACAATACAGCAGTTAGGAATTTTTACTTTTTTCCTTTTTCTCCTTTTTTTGACACTATTTTCAGGCCCAGGTTCTTCAAGAACTGAACGTTTTGAGTTGTTAGGTTCTTGAGGAGTGCTCGACGACGACTGATTGATCCTCGGCATGGCGATTCACTCTTATAGCTTCGTCCAACTTTTGTATTATAAACGATACCCATTACAAGGGTTTTATATGCAGTCTAATTGTTATAATTTCTCCACGAAAGTTTACTAATTCCCCGTCTTGATCAACGAGTTTTAATTGAAGATGATCAATAGACTGCACCGCGATCGGAAGATAAATGATATGCGATGGTACTTCGACGATCTTATATCCTGGTGGAACGATTGGAAAAAATTCATGAATGGTATGCACTCTTTGTTCATTTATGTAAGCACCTCTCGTGATGTTGCATTCAATACGCAATGAATTGACTTTGAGAATGGCCACCGGTAAATCGGATTTATGTATAATATTAGCTTCCAGAATGCGCGAAGTAAAACCGAGTAATCGACCAATCGAGTCGTTGGGAATAAAATTTATTGGTTGATCACATTGAATTTCACTACATAGTGTATTGTTATTGGGTTTCAGAGTGATTGAAATATTTTTATTCAATATTGCACTCCGTAAGTAGTTTTCAATATCCTCGATTTCATAACTTCCGGTGGGTATAGTGATTACTTCCTGTCCAACGTAGAACTTATTATTTCCTTCATCGATGTTTGGTATTGAGTTAAAGGTGAGTAATTCGATGAGTCCGAGAGTATAATTTATTGATGGCGATAATTCGATGGGTGGAAAATAGTTAGCCTCCAATATGGAATTCGTTCCCGATAGTGTCAGCGTGAAATAATCATCCATGATGGTTAATGCCGAACTGATGTTTTATATATAATGTCAACTATCTTTATAGATATCCACCGAGAAATTGGAGACATAAGTGTCCACATGTGACTGTATCATAGTTTTGATATCGTTCATGATTGTATTTTATAGTGCTACCAACACCGAAATATTTGATTAAATCTTTTGGCGGTCGAAGATTCCCAAAACTGTCAAAGTATAGAATATTATTATCAATTTTCCTGTAAGCGACCCAACGTGTTCCGGGACCATCTTTTGAGTCATGATTTATAATGGCCGCTTCGATTTTGTGGGGACCACTTTTCGGTAATTCGTTTCTCATATAAACTCCACGAAAGTATGAAATCTTCATGGCTTTAGCATATTTGATAATATCGATGTCGGTGAGTGCTCGATGTGGTAGCCTTATGCGTTTTTTGATAATCCAAGATGTAATCCCATACCCTTTTTATGAGGTTTTAAATAAAGACCTCGACCCAATGTGATAGCTTCCATTGCTTCGTTGTGTCGTTTACTTTCAGCAAGCTGACGCTTGGCAGCACTTGCATCGTTCACAGCTTTCGCTATACCCGCAGCACCACCGGCTAGCGCTCCGGTAGCACTTAGACCAGCGAAAATTGGTATGAGAAACGGTAAGAAGCCGCCAATTTTCGGTGGTATTGGTAAAATGCGCGGTGATTTTACTTTCCTTTTTCCACCTGCTTTTTTTACCGGCTTCCGCGCACCTTTAAGAGCCGAAGTAATTACCTTGCGGACATTGTCGTTTGGTATCATGGATTTTCTTGCCGCACTCACGATATTTCGCAGTGCGACTTCTCGAGTTTTCCTTTTTTTTTATTCTTCATTCCCATACCAAATTTTGTTTTAGCTTTCATGATATTGGTTACACCCCAGGCAGCAGCTTTTTCTCCAAAGTTAGCGTCTTTCGCATGAACTCGTTTCCAAGCTTCTTCAGCGAGCACTTTATCGGCGATTTTTCTAGCCTCCAAATTTTCTCGATTTTTTGAATAAGCGATATCGTGTTTTTTGCAAGCTACGTCGAGCTGATTAATTCCCAAATCTCCGCGAGCTCGCCGTTTCGTTAATTTCGTACCCGGTCCACAGTATTGATATCCAGGGAGATGAAGCTCGATCGGAAGTTTATTAATGAGTGTATTGACTAAACCTTTACCTCGTTTCTTTCTAGTATTTTCCATACGTTTATATTAATAGTGATGGAAAGTATTATTTTACTTCTTGATTCTATTCTGGCTACCTATAGCACCGTATCGTCCAGAATCAACTTTTCTGTAGTACGGCTCACTTCCTTTTATGTGATTGTTTGATGGATTATTATTCGAACGAGAAGGAGGAGGATAACAACGGTGTTGTTCTTCAGCGAAATTCTTCAAGCTCTGTGATATAGGATACTTCGAATCTTCTTGTCTTTTCATAGTTTTTACTAATCCAGTATGCACACGATGACAGCACACTTCTAACTGAGGAGTGAGTCTTTATAAGGCCTGTATTTATCCTTATTTGTTTAGTCATATTCAATTCAAGATTCGGACCACACCGAATGATCATGAAATTCCGGGAACAGTCAATAAAGCTACCGGTAATGAATTTTGATGCGCTGGCGCAACAAAATACTGTGAAAAGAGTGAAACGTCATGGGGAATTATTACCAAATAGTGTGCGTGCAATTATTTGTGGCCCATCGAATTGTGGAAAAACTAATGCTCTTTTTACCCTCATAATACATCCACATGGTTTAAGATTTGAAAATGTATATGTCTATTCAAAATCGCTCAATCAGCCAAAGTATCAGTTTCTTCAAAAACTACTCAAATCTGTGCGAGATGTAGGCTATTTTCCATGTAACGAGCATGAGAAAGTTATTAGTCCGCAAGAGACACGCCCAAACTCCATCATGATTTTCGATGACGTAGCATGTGAGAAGCAAGATAATATTCGAGCATTCTTCAGTATGGGAAGACATCGAGAAGTCGATTGTTTCTATCTCTGTCAAACATATGCTCGTATCCCGAAACACCTTGTTCGTGATAATGCAAACCTATTGATACTTTTTCGACAAGATGACATGAATTTGAAACATATTTATTATGATCATGTTAATACCGATATGACATGGACACAGTTTAAAGATTTATGTTTCGCTTGCTGGAACCATGACAAATTTGGTTTTGTTGTGATTGATAAGGATGGTGAATTACACGAGCGTAGATATAGAAAAGGATTTGATTGTTTCATAAATATGCAATCATCGAGTGAGTGAAACACAGTCAATGTTTGAACTTAACGAAATCAACATGCGAATTGCTGAGCTTAGTAAGGAAAAAAGAGATGTGTTGCGTCAAATTGCGCACGCTAGTGATGCGATTCGACGAAAGCATAAATCATTAAAAATGGATAAAATGTCGTCTGAGGAAGAAATGCATGAAGTCTTCAAGCCTATGATTACTCCTTTGGAGAAACTCGTGGATACATCAATAAAATCACAACAACAACAACAACCATTAGCTAATATAAAGAAAGAGGAGAAAGTGAAAAAAGAATATGATGATAATGGATTGGATTATAGTTATGCAACAGCTCATGGAGACTCGTCAGGTGAGGAGTTGGATTCTGTAATACAAGACAATGATGATTCAAAAGTGACTGATTTATCCAATCAATATATTCGAATGTTCGATTCCAAGCATCATCTGAAAAATCTCGATATCTTGTGCGGGGTGCGTAAATTGTCGGGAAATCGTCTAATGATTGGCGACTCATCTATGACATTTGGTAATAATCTCATTCATATTGGCGATAAAAATTATCAACAGAGCGCCGGTTTGCTTGAACTATTGTTTAAAAAAGTACCAGATGAAACTCTCATAACTATAAATGATGAGAAGAATTATCGTGAAATTCTTAACTCGACAAATGCATATCGCAAACATTACAGCACCGACCATGGTATTCGCGTAGATAAAAGTGCTAAATTTAAAAATATCATTGAACCTATGATTGATTCACCTAAAAAAAAAAACACCATTGAAGAGACAATCACAACGTTCGGGTAAAGGTTTACCTCAACACATGATTGCGAAGAAGGGTTATAAAGTTGATTACATTTATTGGGATGATCCGAATGAGTTGGTTGATCGTCTGCGATTGCTCCTTGCATCTCAAACGGCTGGAAATTCCAGTCATTCCAATGAAATCATTTCAATTATTGAAGAATTACGCGAAGCTGAAATGATTTATTAAAGCTGGTTCGAAACTATTAGAGCTCAGTCTGATGACAACTATCAGAATGAGTGTTGATGTGTTTGGTCGTCATTTGATGGAGAAAAGTAAGAGTAACAGAAGTAAAAACATTCGGGGACCTCCTGGTAATGGGTTTAAAATTACAGCTGACGGTCAATATGATATGAATAATAAAAGACTATGCAATGTTGCTGATCCGAAAGATAATAACGATGCTGTTCCGGTAAGAATAATGCAAAACGCGGTAGAACAAGAAATTCGTCTTGTATATGAGATTACATCGTCTTTGAGAAATGCCATTGATGATAATAATATAATGATTCTCGCGTTAAAAAATACGTTTGATAATCAGTTAAATCGACAACGTATTGACTCTGAAACAATACAAGAACTAATAACACGCAATTCACAACTCACTACTCATTTGGACGACCAACTGAGAACGTTCGAAAGATCCAGTGGTACCGAGGAAAAAAACAAATTACTAATTCAAAGTCTTGAATCTACGGTCAATGAACGCTTCAAAAAAATTGAAATAAACCATAGATCAGGACATGAATTGGTATTGCGTAATTCTCAAGTGATTACTGTTTTGTATAAACGATTAGATACGCTGGAACATGAACGAGAAGAAGGCAACACTCGTTGAAGAACTCCATAAACCTGCGAGAAAGAATTATCCACGACGTCGTGTGATTATTCGGGGATTGGATGAGACATGGTAGGCTGATCTCGTGGATATGTCTGCGTATGCGCGATATAATGATGATTATAAATTCTTGTTAACTGTTATTGATATATTTTCAAAGTTCGCCTGGTCAGTCGCGATGAAAAGTAAGAGCGGAAAAGATACGACGAAAGCAATGAAATCCATACTCAAATGTAATCGTATACCTAAAAAATTGCATGTCGATCGAGGCAAAGAATTTTATAACAACGAATTCAAATCATTATTACAACATTATAAATTGAATTATATTCAACATTCAGTAACTTGAAGGCATCAATTTGTGAACGTTTTAATCGAACTCTCAAGACCAAAATGTGGAAACAGTTTAGCTTGCGAGGTAATTATAAGTGGACAGACATTTTATCTGACTTAATATCAGATTACAATGATAGTAAGCACCGTACAATAAAAATGAAACCACGAGATGTTACTGTGGAGAATGAGAAAATAATTCTTTATAATATATATGGAAAATATCGAGTGAATCGTATGCGAAAGATCAAATTCAACATCGGCGATAAAGTACGAGTCAGTAAAAATAAACATGTTTTCGAGAAAGGCTATACACCAAACTGGACGACGGAAATTTTCACTGTGAGTCGAGTGATGATGACGGATCCGGTGACATATGAGCTGACAGACTATCAAGATCAGCCCATCGCTGGCGGTTTTTACGAACAGGAGCTGCTGAGAGCGAAGTATTCCGACATCTATCTCGTGGAGAAGGTTCTCAAGAAACGAGGAAATCAAGTTTATATTAAATGGTTGGGTTTTAATAGTTCGCACAATAGTTGGATAAATAAGGATAATTTGTGAAGGAAGAATACAATAATTAAACACCAATTTCATGTAAATCACATTATTTATTCATATATTGAAATAAAGATTTACATTATTCGACAATGAATTATTCGCTGATGATTATTCTACAATGAATTCCATTTGGCTCCATTTTGTTTCACTTTTCAGAAATTTCAGAAACAATTTACCATCTGTGACTGTTTGAGTCATATGGTTAAATAGAGCCGAATCCTGCTCGAATTTTGCCGCAATACGTTTCGGCATGAATACTTGACAAGTATTATCGAGATCGGCAACTGTACATAGCCCAAATTTTGTTGTAGTTTGTCTCAAGTCTGTCACTTTATAGACATGATCGACTTGCAGCTCGGATAGCTTTTTTTTTGGTAAGAAAGCCTCCTGACGAGCTATTCGATTGAGGCTTGTAATGTCCATTATAGCAATATGAAGAAAAACCTGCAAGCATGCTGCTAATATATAGTAACCCCCCTCAAAGAATAATTCATCCCCACCTTGATTCCGTCACGTATTGACCCAGTATTTTTCCATGATACGTTTTTATCCCCCCCTGAATTCAATGAATGTTTTGACTACTGAGTATTTTTCTAGCGATAGGGTTTCATCCCCCACCTTGTTTCCACTGGATGTTGACTGCATATTTTTACCATGACAGGGTCCCATTCCCCCTCTACCTTGATTTGAATGCATGTGTACTTTCCCATGAAAAAGATTCACCTTGATTCTGTCACGTGTTAGCTACTACGTATTTGGTAATGCCCCCAAGGGGCGTATCGGTCTTATCGTGGGTGACGTATCGTTTGTCATCGTGCGGGCTCAGTGCTATTTTCACTTGCTTCTTCGTATAAACATTATGCATATGGGATCTTATAACATGTTGTTCTCGGCTCTGCGTAGTATTTTGCTGGAGACAATGCATGAAGTCATCGAACGTGATGCTGACTTTTACAACACTGGTCTTCACACCTTTAGCTTTTTTTATACAGTCTTCATTATCTACTCTCACGCTATACATTTTACTACGTAAACCCACGAATTCCGTCATGATTCGACCGTTACATTCATCCTTCATAAGACCAACAATTTTTTTATTCATTCGAGGCATTGAAAATTGATTGTCAGTTGGATAATCCGACGTATCGAACTTATCAATATCGCGTTTCATAATTTCATAAATATCGGGGCACTGAATTTCATATAGTAAACTGTCAGTATCGGTATACAAAAGTTTACAACAATCATCACTGAATTGTTGTTTCATATAGTCATAGTGGAAATTATAGATGAGAATCTTGGACAAGTCGAGTATACGTAGACCCACATACACCGGCTTGCTTAGATAAACCTCGGTTTTCTGGATTTGTATAGCCACGAGATTCTCCGCGAAGATAGAACAGCTGTGAAAGTTGGGATTCGCGACAAGTGCCTCAATCCCAAAACGCCCTTCCCAATGTGTCACGAGTTTGACATTAACATGTTTGCGAACATTTTCCATCGTCTTACCGTATACTGCATTATTCATTAGTTTAAATAAATTTTTTTCGAAATCATTTTTTGCATGCTTCCTCATATCGCTATTTAAATCGATATACGGTTTGAGCCACGGTTTCTGTTGAAATTTTAGGACTCGATGAATACGTTTGAGTTTCAATCCATGCTTGAGAGCCTGTTTCAGATTTCTATAGTAAAGAACATAACGACTTTTAGCTGTTAAAGTTTCCATGAGCTTGATTTGTTTAGAGCCTGGTGCATGTTTGTGCTCGGGACATAGGGGTAAGTCCTTGTGCGCATTATGAAGACTTTCAGGATATTCAAGATCGACTTCGAGGATATACCCAGTCGGATTGTCGTCGGGAATGATGGTGAAATCGATGTCTTCCGGGCTTTCGATTCACTCGAAATGCCCATACGGAAGTGACTCCGTCATTGCCCAGCCGTAAAGATTGTTTACATCGTAGTACATCAGATATTTGGTTTCCTGGTTTGAATCATAATTGCTCATGTATTCGTTGTTAGCTCGAGCATAACGATTACAACACTGACTCACACCACCTCTTATTCCTCGCTCAATGAACATTTGCATATCCAAATCCGTGAGAAGTTCCAACTCCACCTTGGTGTACTTGAGCATAGCATCCCAAGTGAGACCCGGTGTCGTATAATAGTGAGCAGGATCCAAATTATAAGCTTTCATACAATTGCCACGAAAATTCTCGAAGACGTCGGCCAAAAGTAAAACATCGATTTTTAAATATAGATCCGAGTATTCACCCAAATTATCAATATTAAATTCTTGCCACACTCGCTTAGCATGTTCGTAATCCTCGTTCGAGATGTGACTGTTGTTTAACATATTGAAAAAATGTATTTGGGATGGCAGATTTGTTTCATTTAGTTTTGACAATGCATCGACGTATTCGTAAGGGAATACTCCTTTTCGTGTTAGAAGCTCAAACTGATAGTTAGAAAGGTTCGAGAACTCGTTTCGCATGATCTTTAATTCCGGCATGTATGAAGCTAGTTTTTCCAACGACGATGCCATAAATCGGAACGAGTATTGACAATAAATCGAAAATTCATATCACTTCCATCAATATGTTTTGTAAAAGAAATATATCGTTCTTTAGTCTGTGGGATTATTCCCACTCTACCGTTGAAGCATGTGGCGATGTCCTTGATGATAAAATGTGAGTCGTATCCGGTGAGATTATGAAAAACAACCGGGATAGCTCGCGAATCTTGATAATTTAAATTGCACTCGTTATGTGCTGGACCTCTATATCTGTAAATATAAATTAAATATTAATTTTTTATTTTTAAATTTAATTTTTTTAATTTTCAAAAATGTAATACATACATCCCAGTGAGGTGACAGTGATCCATCACTTTATCGGTAGGGGATATATTTTTTGTACATATATGACACGTCGTTGCAGTTTGGAATTGTCTCCGCTGCTGATATGATAAGCTTTCCATAGGTTTCGGATTCATATGAATCTCCTCAATGGATTTCGCGAGTTGTTCGAGCTCCTTAACGAACCATTCTGCAGGCTTAACACCTCTGTAGCTACGATACTTTGATATTGAGTCATCGTAACTGCAGTTAAGATAGTATCCTATACTAAATGCTTCATGCTGTTGATATGCGTTTTCGTCACGCGTAGGTTTCAATAAACATTCAATGTCGGCATATATTACAAACGGAACACGCTCCTTGTTACTATAATTCTTGAAATATAAAATTCTATTCCGCGATGTTGGCATATTGACCTTACACTCGTTAATATTTTTACAATCATTTTCGTGCTCGGCCAATTTGTTTTCGTCGCGGAAGTCGTGGAGACAACGGTCGCAAATGTGATGCTTGTGATATCGCTTCGACAGCTGAGAAGATACCAAGCGAGACAAGTCTTTTATCCAAACATAATGGAGTATGGGTAGCTCGTAGTCTTCGATGTTATCGTTCTCTTCCGTCTCCTCATTCCCATCCTCATCAACATAGTGATCTTGCACGAGAAGTAGGTTAATATGAATAATCTTCTTCAAGGACGTTACGTGCAGGGGTGCAACCACAAACGTTTCCTTTCGTTTTTTCAAAATATATATATTGACTGACATCTCATTTTGTTTCTCAAATTTTGGAATTTGTCGGGGCGCCATAGGAAATTCAATACCATTGAAGTTAAGTCCGTTTTCATATTGCTTGTATACGCAAGCACGGTATGCATGCTTGGGATCATTTCCCGAATGCAGTGCAGACAAGATGGCCCACTTGAAACGTATATTGTCATCGCTTTGCACGTTTATGCATGCGTGCTTCTTTCTTATCACCTCCGGGAGCTCTACATGAGAAGAACCTCGCATAGGATTGAATTTATTAATGTTCACTGTTAGATTGATAATCGAATGCAGTGACCATCCTGAGTCTTGCTGTTCAAATTCCTCCATATCTCGTTGAATAGGGTTTTGAACGTTTAAAACGAACCACTTATTCGCATCGGTATTTGGGTAAATCGGTTCAGCCTTCGTGTTGAAATATTTCACATCCAAAACCTCTTCATCATTTTTTATTATAATGAATTTTGTTGCAAGTACTGTGTACACTTTTACTGCGCTTTGCTCTTTATCGAGCACACTTGTGATTTTTGATTTAAAAACGGATATGCAATCGTTCATGAATGCTTTAATATCTACATGTTTTAAATTTGTTATTACCCCTGTTTTAATTCGATTTTTAAACGCTGATCGTAAATCACTCCATCTAACTCTATCGATAACTTTTTCATCGATCTGTAAACCTTCACCACGCTTTAGTAAGCATTCCATTTGAATTTCGATTCCATTCAAAAAACCGATTATATTCAAATATTTTTTCATTTCTGAACCATTTGATAATAATATTAGCTTATCAAAAGATTTAATGAATTCTTTGAGACGTTTGATCCAAACGGTTATCTCATCGGAATTCCTATTTTGTACTAGTATCAACGCTTTCTCCCATGTCTCCACGACTTCCGAGCAATCCCAAGCATTCATATTTTTTTAAATTTATTTTATTTTATTTTTTTATTTATTTTTTTTTTGTTCTACTCTCTCTCGACGAACGGGTGTATTGTTACACTGATAACTGCTCGCGCGACGATCGTGGTCAGATATTTATGCGCATTACAGATTTAGGGTGGAGGGGGGGGGGTCGTATAGTCCTTGATTCTCGTGCATAACAATGCGTATTACATATGTAGGGGCGGGGGGGTGGGGAGGGGGAGGGGGTAGTCCTTGATTCTTCTGCGCATTGCAGATTTAGCAACGGAGTTTAGTTCTTTATTCTTATTGGTAGCCCTTCCACATTCTCGATCAGACGTAGTATATGAAAAATTGAGAGTAGGAGGCTGCGAATTCGTATAAGTAGATGGACATCTCAACCAGTCGCAATCACTTGCATCAGTCATTGCAATAATGCAGTACATCGTCGATATTCAAGGTTTTCGAAGCCCCAACAATTTTATTATCAAAGAACTTGCGGTAGTTCGGCTTGAGCAAGACTCAACACCATTGGTTTTTCTGTTTAAATCACCGCATGACAAAAATCTGCAGTCTGCAGCATGCCAGAGCTGCAACACGTGGCTCGAAGCGAATTTTCATGGGCTCTCGTGGGACATTGGTGATGTCCCGTACAGAGAATTGAGAGAAACTTTTTACGATCTTCTTCACGACTCTCGAAAAACATACGTCAAAGGGTTGGAGAAGGAACGGTGGCTCAGTCGATTCGCACCGAATGTACAAAACATCGAAGATCTGGGCTGTCCATCGCTCGGAAAAATTCAAGGCGACTCCGGTGTGGCATGCATGAATCACACACGCATGTCTTGGACCATACATTGTGCCGCATACAACGTACGAATATTAAAAACCTGGTTCTTCGATAATTATCAACCGACGACGGTGATACTAACAACAGCAGCAGCAGAATCACCAACAACAACGACACCGTCGTTCAATGATGATGAAGAACATCGTGGATTCGTGAATAATCCGACCGTCATCGTTCCGGTAGAAAATTATTATCATCACGATATTCCGGTAATAACTCCAACAACGACAGAAGCAACAACATCGTTCCATGATGATGATGGAGTGGATGAAGTGGATGGTAAAAATAATCATCCACGATATATTCAGTTGGAATGAAAAATAAAAATGAAAAAAGAATTGTTTTTTCGTACACACAAAATTTTATGACATTTTTTAAAACAATTGTAAAATGATAAAACTTGATTGAATAAAAAAAATTGAATATATACATAAATATACGTATTTATGGTGTTAAAACAAATTATTTCAACTTTTTTCCCCATGATTCCTATACATTGAAACCCGATGTTTTAAAAACTCATTCAAAATAAAACATATCCGGAAGAAATGAAAAAATTATAATCCGAAAAATGGAGTAACGTTGAGGTAGGTAGGGTATAAAAGAAAAAAAGATGCAGACCATCAGTATTTTTTTGTCCTCGTTTTGTTTCGAAGACTCGTGAGTTCGACCACGAGTGTTTACGAATATGAGACGGGAGTGTGGAGTGAGGCGATAGCTGCGACGACGACTACAACAACGAGACTCCACCGATGATGTATGCCGGCGGCAGGCTTTTATGTCTAATAATTTTATATTTAATTAAAGAATCGAAGGATTTTCAATTAGAAACTTAAAGGAATAGATTTAAAAAAAAATTGAGTTTAAATGAAAAATCGAATCGACGTGTGACATGTCACGTCATGATAAAGCATTGATAACTTATTACAATTAAAATAATGCTTGATAAACGCAGAATATTGAATAGAAAAAGAGAACATAATCTAAAAAGTGTACGTTGTTCACCAATTGAATGATTCCCCATACATTGAAAACATGTTTCAAAAAAAAAAGCATTTCTTATTCAATATATTACAATGAATAATGAAACAGAAAAAATAATTATTACATATCCGGAAGAGATGAAAAGAAAAAGCAGGTCATTGGTATTTTTTTTTTGTTCTCGTTTTGTTTCGAAGACTCGTACGTTCGATCACGAGTGTTTACGAATATGAGACGCGTGTGTGAAGTGAGACGATAGCTGCGACTCGTTCGAAATAAAAGATTCAATCGATGGAAACATTCAAAATCAAAATTTAAACAAAAGCGTTTCTTATTCAATATATTACGATGAATAATGAAACAGAAAAAATAATTATAACATATCCGGAAAAGATGAAAAAAATATATATATATATGCAGATCATTGGTATTTTTTTTGTCCTCGTTTTGTTTCGAAGACTCGTGAGTTCGACCATAGTCCAGGCGAAAAGTCGAAAGTTCACGTTTTTTTGTCGAGGCAATGAGAGGGGTCCTATCTCATAGATTTCGACCTCGCGAACACGAATATCGAGGTTTCAAAGTTTTTTTCCTATGGGGTTTTCGAGCATCCGCTTTTTGAGGGTTGAAATCGCGATTACTCGAGAACGGTTGCATGTATGAAAAAAATGTTCAAACAAAAGTTGTAGAGAAAAAAAAACGACATTTTTATTTGAACTTTTTTTTCGTAAAATCATTAGGTGAGTCAGGAGACGCGATTGAAATTAGAAACCCCTCGTGCAGATGGCCGTGGTGGAGGGGATACCCCTGACGCGCTCACGGTATAGCTCGAAGTGGTGTGCGTACGCTCACGTACACGGAAGGTTGGGTTCATACGCATGTAGTAGTAAGAGACTCGCTCGAGCGTGACGGATAGCTCGAGTCGGTGTGCGTACGTTCACGTACACGGAAAGGCCGGCGGGATACGATGTGGTAGAAAGTAAACATCTTGACGTCGCCGAGAAACAAAATTCGTTCGGTCCGAGTTTTTCGCTTTCTGCCCATCATGAGCGAACGGCGCGATTATTTGAATATAGCTCACGAAAATTTAAATGTTATAGACATTTATTAATTAATTACATCGGATGCTTTTTTGTATTATCTTCTTACATTAACCTTTTTATATTATTTTTTTAAACGTTTTAAATTTTGTGCATAATTTTTTAATCGAACTTTTTACTCAGTACAAATTCACAGAAAATGTTTATTTATAAGTCATAATAGTTGTATTGACGATGAGATTTTTTTTTTAAATTACATGTGTAGTATAAATGTGCGTTATTTTGTATTTAATTTTTAAAAAGTTCAATTTTATATACAATCAAAGCCATTTTTTTTTTCAAAGTCAGCGACTGTCATACGCAATCTGCCTTGTCGCTGCGGCAAAATATAGATCGTTACTTCGATGAATTTTGTATGTCTTATTATTAGCTTGGAGAACACTAGTATAAGCTTTTCAGTATACTATGGCGATTAATTGGAAAAAATTTGCGAACATAGAATGTCATAGTGAAATATTGAAAAATAGTTGCAAGTGCCGGGACTCACAGTAAATGTGTAAATACTCACTGTTTCCATTCTTCGCCCACACAGCAAAATTGATCCCGGGATCATCCTGATACAGTCCTATTCGGGTCTCGGCAAGATAGAACGTCCTATAGACGTCTGTGGGAGGTACTAGTGAGACATTGTTCTACCCGGGATTAATATAGGATGGCTTGAGGATGTCCTGTCGTGACCGCTTGTAGACGATCGCAGTGCACTCTCTTACAGACGTCTGTGGGAGGTGCCAGTGAGACATTGTTCTACCCGGGATTAATAGAGGATGGCTTGAGGATATCCTCCCGTAACCATGAGTAGACGATCACAATGCACTTGCTTATAGACGTCTGTGGGAGGCACTAGTGAGACACTGTTCTACTTAGGATTGATATAGGATGGCGTGAGGATGTCCTGTCGTAACCGTTAGTAGACGATCTCAATGCACTCGCCAATAGACGTCTGTAGGAGGTACTACTGAGACATTGTTCTACCCGGGATTAATATGGGATGGCTTGAGGATGTCCTGTCGTAACCGTTAATAGACGATCGCTGTGCACTCTCTTATAGACGTCTGTGGGAGGTGCCAGTGAGAAATTGTTCCACCCGGGATTAATATAGGATGGCTTGAGGATGTCCTGTCGTGACCATTTGTAGACGATCGCTGTGCACTTTCTTATGGACGTCTGTTCGAGGTAGTAGTAGGACACTGTTCTACCCGGGATTAATATAGGATGGCTTGTGGATATCCTCCCGTGACCATGAGTAGACGATCACACTGCACTCTCTTATAGACATCTGTGGGAGGTACTAGTAAGACACTGTTCTACCCGGGATTAATATAGGATGACTTAAGGATGTCCTGTCGTAACCGTTAGTAGACGATCCGAATGCACTTTCTCATGGACGTCTATGGGAGGTACGACTAAGACTATAACATGAGGTCTTATAGGAGAAAAGTCTTATACTTGAGTATTTCAGTCACTGAGTGAGGAAAATAACACTCTCTGTGTTCCTGTTAGATGTGCGTTATATGAGCGTAAAGTAATGGTACAATCTCAATAGTCAGATTAGCGTAGTGGTTTAAGTTAGGTAGTCATTAGTTAGGTAGATAGGTCAGTCCGTCAGGTCGTAGGTTCGAATCCCCGCAGTGCCATCTTTCCGAAATGCAAATTGCATTTCCGGACAAATTTTTTTTTTATTCATATTGGTCAAATAATTGAATTAATATAACGATATGTCGACTGTCGGCCAAAAAAAAATTGATTTACCAAATAAATAATTATTTCGCAAGCGTTTTTTTACGGATATGCATATAAGCAAATCTTTGGACATCTCAGGGACGTCAGTGGGATTGTCCCATTCCGGTAACACATAGCGGACATTTAAAAGCGCATGGGAGTCCCATGGGACCATCCCAATACCATCACGAGACAACTGTCGAGACGTGCGAAAGACGTACTTTGGACGTCTTTTTGCTGTGTGGGTCATCCATAAATATATTTTTATATCTTAGTATCCAATTGTTAATACTAGATTGCCAAAACACGCCTATTCGACGAGTCTTATGTCGATCATAAGTCAACCAGATTGGTCGGAAGTAATAGTTACGGCTTTCGGAATTTTTCTCATGAAATCCGCGACTCGTGGGATTGACGGATCTCGTAAGCTAAATATTCAATTCAAATTTCGCGGCTCAACTCCGCACACCGCGTGGCGGTAGAAGCCGGCTCCAACATTCCATCATCAATCTGGCAACACCGTACTTGGTGACGCAGTGACCCGGTTGGTTTCGTGCCCGGTTCCCGACCCAAGGGTCCCGGTTTTTTGTTTTTTTCTGTGTTCTCCCGGTGGTTCGGAATCCACCGTTGAAAAAAATTGGAGGTCCATGATGCATATTGAACATGTCAATGTGATCATTAAGCGAGTTTTCGGCTTCGATTCCCGATGCCGAATAGCGTGGCTGACGATAAGCGGCTGGGCAACGACGAAGCTCCAGATACAGGACGTACGACCTACGACTGTAGCTGTGCGCCCGGCGTTGTTTACAGTCAGATATCGCTTAGACTAGCTCCGGTATCGTGGAAGAGAACTCGGAAACAACGGATAAGTGAGGCGCCCGTAACTCTTCGGAGATCGGTGTAACAAATACAATACAATAAACATTTTATGTGAATTTGTACTGAGTAAAAAGTTCGATTAAAAAATTATGCACAAAATTTAAAACGTTAAAAAAAATAATATAAAAAGGTTAATGTAAGAAGATAATACAAAAAAGCATCCGATGTAATTAATTAATAAATGTCTATAACATTTAAATTTTCGTGAGCTATATTCAAATAATCGCGCCGTTCGCTCATGATGGGCAGAAAGCGAAAAACTCGGACCGAACGAATTTTGTTTCTCGGCGACGTCAAGATGTTTACTTTCTACCACATCGTATCCCGCCGGCCTTTCCGTGTACGTGAACGTACGCACACCGACTCGAGCTATCCGTCACGCTCGAGCGAGTCTCTTACTACTACATGCGTATGAACCCAACCTTCCGTGTACGTGAGCGTACGCACACCACTTCGAGCTATACCGTGAGCGCGTCAGGGGTATCCCCTCCACCACGGCCATCTGCACGAGGGGTTTCTAATTTCAATCGCGTCTCCTGACTCACCTAATGATTTTACGAAAAAAAAGTTCAAATAAAAATGTCATGGTTTTTTTTTCTCTACAACTTTTGTTTGAACATTTTTTTCATACATGCAACCGTTCTCGAGTAATCGCGATTTCAACCCTTAAAAAGGGGATGCTCGAAAACCCCATAGGAAAAAAACTTTGAAACCTCGATATTCGTGTTCGCGAGGTCGAAATCTATGAGATAGGACCCCTCTCATTGCCTCGACAAAAAAACGTGAACTTTCGACTTTTCGCCCGGACTACCACGAGTGTTTACGAATATGAGACGGGAGTGTGGAGTGAGGCGATAGCTGCGACGACGCCGACAACGAGACTCCACCGATGATGTATGCCGGCGGCAGGCTTTCATGTTTGATAATTTTATATTTAATTAAAGAATCAAAGGATTTTCAATTGAAAACTTAAAGGAATAGATTTCGAAAAAAACTGAGTTGGCATAAAAAAATCCAATCGATGTACATACTTAGAATCAAAATGGAAAAATATTTTATTTATGGAAAATTGAAAGAACTGAGTTTAAATGAAAAAAAATCCAATCGACGTGTGACATGTCACGTCATGATGAAACATATATAATTTATTACAATGGTAATAATTCTTGTCGAGCGAAGAATATTGAATAAAAAAACATAGTCTAAAGAGTGCATTAATTGAAAGTTTGGTCAAGCTCGTGGCTTCAGTTACACGATATCTTTTATCACATGTTTAACAAGCAGTCGAATGGCGACTTACATATATATTTTTTTTTTTTCCTACTACGAAGGATCTTAGGTCGATAAGATCCGTGCCGAGGCGACTTGTTTTTTTCCATGAAGAACAGTGAATGAAAAATAAAAAATAGAAATATAGATAATCCGAAGAGTGCTGTTTCATGGATAAGGTAGTTTCAGAAAGTTTCAACTATGATTCATATTTTTTTCCCACATTTTATTCACAAACTAATTTTACAATCAGCAATCAGTCGATTGATTGCCCATCCAATTTTTTAACAATTTCACATTCTCGCTGGTACAATTCAGTTTCAAGCTGCGATGTTGCGAAGATGATGCATGCGTGGATGAGCTTCGTCGTAGCTTATGCAGCGATGGACAATCAAAATCTCCGAGGTCGAGGATGCGTCGCTGCTCAGACTGTCCAATGAAATTTGATAACCATCGCTTCTTCTCCAATCCTTTCACATAAACGATACAATCATGCTTGAGAATATTGATAATAATCTCTTTTGCTGATTTGTACGGTATGTCACCCGAGTCCCAGGCTAATCCATGGAAGTTTCGTGTGAGCCACGCATTCATGGATTTATATTTCGCAGGTAAACTATCCCAAGTGCAAGGTGGTTCGAATATAAATTTCAATGGTGGAATCGTTGTGTTATTAATAGGAATAGCGGCAAATTCCTTCAAGACAAACTCATCAGTGGGTTGTTTCAAAACCTTAAAGATCGACAACCCACTCCATCGAAGATTTTTTTCTTTGCGTACAATTTATCTGAATTTTTCAAACAATACTCTTACGCTTCAAACATAAGACTGAACTAAATTTTATATTTTCATATGAATTTATACTAATTATCCCCACCACCTGAAATCATATTCAAGCGACAACCTAACAATTCTAGAATTGTTAAATGAATTAAAAAAAAAAAAAATGTAAGCGCGTATAGATCGAACGCCTCGAGGGCCTTCTTTCACGCTGCGACGCATTTGTTCTTATCTTGTTGATGAGGGTTGAATTACATGTACCCCGAATTGTTGCCATCGCACTCTGCGTGACCAAATGCGTTCGCAATGTGAGAAGTATTCTTCCGTGGTGGGGGACTCATCAGCCAGCAACCATCAATTTGACACATCCAATTCAGTTGGCATCATGAGCTCGAGAGATTTGGTAAGTACGGATCGTCTTGAATATAATATCGAATCATGTGAAATTTTAATTGTTATAATTTTTTTTATTCTTTTTATGTATCGAAAAAAAGGATCCACGATTGACGGGAAGGAGGGACATGCCGGTGGCGCGGGAGTTGAGTTTGCCGCTGCCGCCGTTTGAAGCAACACGTCGAAGGTTGAGAGTAAGTATTTTTAATAATATAATGAAAATATAAATTAATCAATCTTCCTATGTATATGTATAAAAAAATGATAATAATAATTTATACATTTACATATAAAAATTTTTCAATTTATTTTTTTGATAAATTTTTTATTTTCATTAGATATAAATTAAACAATTTTCATTTTTTTTCGATTTTAATAATATATTCGTTAAAACAGTGACGTTCATTAGTAGGATCTGTTTTAGCAAATATATGATTAAAATCGAAAAAATAAAAATCTAATAAAAATGTTAATTAATTAATTGTGATAATTTTTTTTTTTGTTGCAGATTCCATTCAATGAATATTATAGCCGGGTGCCGTCGAGGCCCATCATGGACCCCAAGGTCACAAGTACCACCAGCAGCAGCAGCAGTAGCAGCAGCACCGGCGACAATAACGTGGGGGCACCACCACCACCACCACCAACACCACCACCGGAGATTGATTCCGATGATTGTGAGTAATAAATAAATAATCATTTTTATATTAAAATTATCATTTGAAAATATAATAAATCGTAAAATAATTTTTTTTGCTTTCAGCCAATTCCACAACAGGGGATGATCACATAGATGTACCATAAAAAAAAAAAAAAAAAAAATACAATTTAATTTTTTTGTATTGAAAAATAAAAAATTCGTTTTCCTTTTTGATACATGCATTGTATTTGTTTTATTTCAAAGGTAAAAGTTTTTCTAATATACCCCCCCCCTTCCCCTGGCACACGCATCGTCGTTCGAGACTCGTCGTCGTCGTCGTCGTCGTCGTTGTTATCGTCGTCGTCGTCGTTATCGTCGCGGCCATATTGGCGCATCGACTCGGTCTCGCTTCGCACATACACACACACACACACACACACACACACGGCTCACGCATCATTCTCTCTCTTCTTCTTTGTTGTCGCATCGACTCGATCACTCGCCGTCGTCGTCGTCGTTGTTATCGTCGTCGTTATCGTCGCGGCCATATTGTCGCAGCGACTCCATCTCACTCGCACGCGGCTCACGCATCATTCTCTCTCTCTCTCTTCTTCTTCGTTGTCCCATCGACTCTATCTCACTCGCACGCGGCTAACGCATCATTCTCTCTCTCTCTCTTCTTCTTCTTCTTCATTGCCGCATCGACTCTATCTCACTCGCACGCGGCTCACGCATCATTCTCTCTCCCTCTTTTTCGTATCCTTCATTCTCTTCTTCGGCCCGAGCATTCCACAGCGAGATTTTTCATTATCAGAACGGATGCGGAAGGGGGAAAAAATATATATATCATCGACATTCTCGGCGTATTGTTTGGACGTATATAGCAAAGAACCCAAAGAACCCAAAGAACCCAAAGAACCCAAAGAATGAGGCTGGGGAGGGAGAGATCTAGAAATCTGCATTATTGAACACGTCGGTTGGTTCGACGTTTGAATTATCGATCAACCGATTTTTCATTATCGGCTGCTTCGTTACCGACTTCGTATTGTTCGGACATATATCCATATCAGCATGAACACGGAATCTAGAAATCTGTATCATCGAACACTTCATTACCGACTTGGTATTGCTCTGATATATATATATAGATATATTAACATTATCGGTATGGATACCGACCATGTCGGAGCGTAGAAATCTGAATTATCGGAAACTGCGGCGCAGGAATCCTCATTACCGACTGCGGATAACAACGGATCGGTATAGCACGGACTCGAACCAACTCTACTCGGCCGGTGGGGTAGGGATCTACTATGCCGAATGGTGCAGAACCGGCCTAGCCTATCGACTCCTCGGCATGGCTCTATTCGAGGTGTTTTTTTTTATGCTGAGCCCAAAACCCACTGAGTTTGAGAGATATGACCGGTAGAACCGGGAATATGATCGAAAAATCATAGTGATCCAAAATTTCCATTTTTTTCGCCAGAGGACCCAGAACAACGGAGGTACATGAAAAACACTGTATTACCAATCTATCGACCTCCCGCAAGGCTCTATCCGGTGTGTTTTTTCATGCTTAGCACGAAACCCACCGAGTTAGAGCGAAACGACCGATAGAACGGGAGATATTATCAAAAATCCATAGTAACCCGAAATTTCCTTTTTTTTTCCGGCATAGTAGCCAGAGAAAACAAGGTACATAAAAAACACTAAATTACGAGTCTTTTGAGCGCCGGCAAGGCTCTACCCGATGAGTTTTGCCACGTTGAACACGAAACCCACCGATTCTCCGCGATACGACCGATAGAACGGGAGTTACGATCCAAAAACATCGTGTTCCGAAATGTCTTTTTTTTTCGCCACAGGACCAAGAAAATCCGAGGTACATGAAAAACGATGGATTACCAAACTTTCGAGCTCCCGCAAGTCTCCATTTAATGTGTTTTTCCACGCTGAACACGAAACCTACCGAGTTTTAGCGATACAAACGATAGAACGGGAGATATGATCCAAAAACCATAGTAATTCAAAAGTTCCTTTTTTTCTCCATATCACCCAGAGAAACCGAGGTACATGAAAAACATTGAGATATCAATCTTTTCAGCTCCCGCCAGGCTCTTTTCAATGTGTTTTTCCACGCTGAAAACGAAACTCACCGAGTCTTAGCGATACGACCGATAGAACGGGAGTTATGATCCAAAAACATCGTGTTCCGAAATTTCTTTATTTTTTTCGCCATAGGACCAAGAAAATCCGAGGAACATGAAAAACGATGGATTACCAATCTTCCGAGCTTCCGGCAGTCTCTATTTGATGTGTTCTTTCACGCTGAAAACAAAACTCACCGATTCTTAGCGATACGACCGATAGGACGGGAAATATGATCGAAAAACATCGTGTTCCGAAATTTCTTTTTTTTTCGCCACAGGATGAAGAAAATCCGAGGTACATGAAAAACGATGGATTACCAAACTTTCACGCTCCCGCAAGTCTCTATTTGATGTGTTTTCTCACGCTGAACACGAAACCTACCGAGTTTTAGCGATACGACCGATAGAACGGGAGATGTGGTCCAAAAACCATAGTAATCCGAAATTTCCTTTTTTTCTCCATATCACCCAGAGAAACCGAGGTACATAAAAGACCCTGAATTATCAATCTTTTGAGCTCCCGCCAGGCTCTTATTCAATAAATTTTTCCACGCTGAAAACGAAACTCACCGAGTGTTAGCGATACGACCGATGGAACCGGAGTTATGATCCAAAAACATCGTGTTCCGAAATTTCTTTTTTTTTTCGCCATAGGACCAAGGAAATCCGAGGTACATGAAAAACGATGGATTACCAAACTTTCGAGCTCCCGTAAGTCTCTATTTGATGTGTTCTTTCACGCTGAACACGAAACCTACCGAGTTTTAGCGATACGACCAATAGAACGGGAGATACGATCCAAAAACCATAGTAATCCAAAATTTCCTTTTTCTCTACATATCACCCAGAGAAACCGAGGTACATGGAAAACATTGAATTATCAATCCTTTGAGCTCCCGCCAGGCTCTATTTAATGTGTTTTTTCACGCTAAAAACGAAACTCACCGAGTCTTAGCGATACGACCGATAGAACAGTAGTTATGATCCAAAAACATCGTGTTCCGAAATTTCTTTTTTTTTTTTTCGCCATAGGACCAAGAAAATCCGAGGTACATGAAAAACGATCGATTACCAAACTTTCGACCTCATGCAAGTCTCTATTTGATGTGTTTTTTCACGCTCAACACGAAACCTACCGAGTTTTAGCGATACGACCGATTGAACGGGAGATATGATCCAAAAACCATAGTAATCCAAAATTTCCTTTTTTCTCCGTATCACCCAGAGAAACCGAGGTACATGAAAAACATTGAGATATCAATCTTTTGAGCTCCCGCCAGGCTCTATTTAATGTGTTTTTTCACGCTCAACACGAAACCTACCGAGTCTTAGCGATACGACCGATAGAACGGGAGTTATGGTCCAAAAACATCGTGTTCCGAAATTTTCTTTTTTTTTCGCCATAGGACCCAGAGAAACGGAGTTACACTAAAAACACTGAATTACCAATCTATCGAGCTCCCTCAAGGCTCTATCCGATGTGTTTTTCCATGCTTAGCACGAAACCCACCAAGTTTGAGCGAAACGACCGATAGAACGGAAGATCTAATCAAAAATCCATGGTAATCCGAAATTTCCATTTTTTTTCTCCATCTCACCCAGAATAACCGAGGTACATGAATAACACTGAATCACCAATCTTTCGAGCTCCCGCCAGGCTCTTTCCGATGTGTTTTCCCACGCTGAACATGAATCCCACCGAGTCTTCGCGATACGACCAAAAGAACGGAAGATATGATCGAAAAACCACAGTGATCCAAAAATTCCGTTTTTTTTCGCCATAGGACCCAGAGAAACCGAGGTACATGAAAAATACTGAATTACCAATTTTTCGAGCTCCGGCAAGGCTCTATCCGATGAGTTTTTCCGCGCTGAACACGAAACCCACCGATTCTCAGCGATACGACCGATAGAACGGGAGATATGATCCAGAAACATCGTGTCCCAAAATTCCTTTTTGTTTTTCGCCACAGGACCAAGAAAATCCGAGGTACATGAAAAACGATGGATTACCAAACTTTCGAGCTCCCGCAAGTCTCTTTTTGATGTGTTTTTTCACGCTAAACACGAAACCAACCGTTTTTCAGCGATTCGACCGATAGAACGGGAGATATGATCAAAAATCCATAGTGATCCAAAATTTCTGTTTCTTTCCGCAATAGGACCACGAAAATCGAAGGTACATGAAAACCACTAAATTATTGATCTTTCGAGCTCCCGCAAGGCTCTGTTCGAACTGTTTTCTCACGCTGAACACGAAACCCACGGAGTCTCAGCGATACGACTGATAGAACGGGAAATAAGATCCAAAAACATAGGGTTCCGAAATTTCTTTTTTTTTTCGCTATAGGACCCAGAGAAACGGAGAAACATGAAGAAAACTGGATTACTGATCTTTCGAGCTCCGGCAAGGCTATATCCGATGAGTTTATCCACGCTGAACACGAAACCCACCGAGTTCGAGCGATTCGACTGATAGAACGGGAGATATGATCGAAAAACCATAGTGATCCAAAATTTCCATTTTTTTTCGGCATAGGACCCAGAGAAAACAAGGTGCATGGGAAACACTGAATTTTTAATCTTTTGAGCTCCCGCAAGGCTCCATTAGATGTCTTTTTTTACGCGAAACACGAAACCCACCGAGTTTTAACTATACGACTGATAGAACGGGAGATATGATCGAAAAACCATAGTGATCCAAAATTTTCGTTTCTTTTTGCCATAGGACCAAGAAAATCGAAGGTACATGAAAAACACTGAATTAAAAATCTTTCGAGCTCCCGCAAGTCTCTATTTGATGTGTTCTTTCACGCTAAACACGGAACCTACCGAGTTCTAGCGATACGACCGATAGAACGGGAGATATGATCCAAAAACATCGTGTTCCGAAATTTCTTTTTTTTTTTCGCCACAAGACCAAGAAAATCCGAGGCACATGAAAAACGATGGATTACCAAACTTTCGAGCTCCCGCAAGGCTCTATTCGATGTGTTTTTTAATGCTTCGCACGAAACCCACCAAGTTTAAGCGAAACGACTGGTAGAACGGGAGATATGATCAAAAATCCATATTAATCCGAAATTTCCATTTTTTTCCGGCATAGGACCCAGAGTAAACAAGGTATATAAAAAACACTGAATTACGAGTCTTTCGAGATCCGGCAAGGCTCTATTCGATGAGTTTTTCCACGCTGAACACAAAACCCACCGAGTTTGAGCGAAACGACCGATAGAACGGGAGATATGATCAAAAATCCATAGTGATCCAAAATTTCCATGTTTTTTTCGGCATAGGACCCAGAGAAAACAAGGTGCATGGGAAACAATGAATTTCCAATCTTTCGAGCTCCCGCAAGGCTATATTAGATGTGTTCTTTTACGCGAAACACGAAACCCACCGAGTTTTAGCTATACGACTAATAGAACGGGAGATATGATCGAAAAACCATGGTGATCCAAAAATTGTGTTTCTTTTCGCCATAGGACCAAGGAAATCGAAGGTACATGAAAAACATTCAATCACTAATCTTTCAAGGTCCGGCATGGCTTTAGTCGATGTTTTTTTCTATGCTGAGCACAAAACTCACCGAGTTTGAGCGATATGACCGATAGAACCAGAGATATGACCGGAAAACCATAGTAATCCGAAATTCCCATTTTTTTTCTCCATGATACCCAGAGGAACCGAGGTACATGAAAAACACTGAATTACCAATCTTTTGAGCTCCCGCGAGGCTCTATTCGATGTGTTTTTCCACGCTAAAAACGAATTCCATTAAGTCTTAGCGATACGACTGAAAGAACGGAAGGTATGATCGAAAAACCATAGTGATCAAGAAATTCAGTTTATTTTTTTCGCCATAGAACCAAGCAAATCGAAGGTACATAAAAAACAATGGATTACCAATCGTTCGACCTCCGGCAAGGCTCTATTTGATGTGTTTTTTCATGCTGAGCACGAAACCCACCGAGTTTGAGCGATATGACTGAGAGAACCGGAGATATGATCGAAAAACAATAGTGATCCGAAATGTCCATTTTTTCATAGCCATAGGACCCAGAGATACCGAGATACATGGAAAACACTAAATTACTAATCTTTCGAGCTCCCGCAAGGCTCTATTCGATGTGTTTTTTCACGCTAAAGACGAAACCGACCGAGTTTTAGCGATACGACCGATAGAACGAGAGATATGATCCAAAAACAGAGTGTTCCGAAATTTCCTTTTTTTTCCGGCATAGGAGCCAGAGAAAACATGGTACAGGAAAAACACTGAATTGAAAGTCTTTTGAGCTCTGGCAAGGCTCTATCCGATGATTTTTGCCACGCTAAAGACGAAACCCACCGAGTCACAGCGATACGACTGATAGAAATGGGAAATATGATCGAAAAACCATAGTGATCCAATAATTCCGTTTATTTTTTCGCCATAGGATCAAGAAAATCAGAGGTACATGAAAAACACTGAATTACCAATCATTCAAGCTCCGGCAAGGCTCTATTTGCTGTGTTTTTTCATGCTGAGCACGAAACCCACCAAGTTTGAGCGATATCACCGATAGAACGGGAAATACGATCGGAAAACCATAGTGATCCAAAATTTCCGTTTCTTTTTGCCATAGGACCAAGAAAATCGAAGGTACATAAAAAACAATGGATTACCAATCGTTCGACCTCCGGCAAGGCTCTATTTGATGTGTTTTTTCATGCTGAGCACGAAACCCACCGAGTTTCAGCGATACGACCGATAGAACGGGAGATATGATCCAAAAACAGTGTGTCCCGAAATTCCCTTTTTTTCCGGCATAGGAGCCAGAGAAAACAAGGTACAGGAAAAGCACTGACTTATGAGTCTTTTGAGCTCCGGCAAGGCTCTATCCAATGAGTTTTGCCACGCTAAACACGAAACTCACCGAGTCTCAGCGATACGACTGATAGAAATGGGAAATATGATCGAAAAACCATAGTGATCTAGAAATTCCGTTTATTTTTTCGCCATAGGATCAAGAAAGCCAGAGGTACATGAAAAACAATGAATTACCAATCATTCGAGCTATAGCAAGGATCTATTCGCTGTGTTTTTTCACGCTGATCACGGAATCCACCGAGTTCCAGCAGTACGACCGATAGAACGGGAGATATGATCCAAAAACCATGGTAATCCGAAATTTCCTTTTTTTCTCCATATCACCCAGAGAAACCGACGGACATGAAAAACACTGAATTATCAATCTTTTGATCTCCCGCCCGGCACTATTCAATGTGTTTCTCCACGCTGAAAACGAAACTCACCGATTCTCAGCGATACGACCGATAGAACGGGAGATATGATCCAAAAACCACAGTGATCCAAAAATTCCGTTTTTTTTCGCCATAGGACCCAGAGAAACCGAGGTACATGAAAAATACTGAATTACCAATTTTTCGAGCTCCGGCAAGGCTCTATCCGATGAGTTTTACCGCGCTGAACACGAAACCCACCGAGTCTTAGAGATCCGACTGATAGAACGGGAAATATAATCGAAAAACCATAGTGATCCAAAAATTTCGTCTTTTTTCGCCATAGGATCAAGAAAGCCAGAGGTACATGAAAAACACTGAATTACCAATCATTCGAGCTATAGCAAAGATCTATTCGCTGTGTTTTTCCATGCTGAGCACGAAACCCACCGAGTTTGAGCGATATGACCGATAGAACGGGAAATACGATCGGAAAACCATAGTGATCCAAAATTTTCGTTTTCTTCCCCATAGGACTAAGAACAACCGAGGTACATAGAAACCAATAAATTATTGATCTTTCGAGCTCCCGCAAGGCTCTGTTCGAACTGTTTCTTCACGCTGAACACGAAATCTACGGAGTCTCAGCGATACGACTGATAGAACGGGAAATATGATCCAAAAACATAGGGTTCCGAAATTTCTTTTTTTTTTTCGCCATGGGACCCAGAGAAACGGAGAAACATGAAGAAAACTGAATAACTAATCTTTCGAGCTCCGGCAAGGCTATATCCGATGAGTTTCTCCACGCTGAACACGAAACCCACCGAGTTTCAGCTATACGATTGATAGAACGGGAGATATGATCGAAAAACCATAGTGATCCAAAATTTCCGTTTCTTTTTGCCATAGGACCAAGAAAATCGAAGGTACATGAAAAACATTGAATTACTAATCTTTCGAGGTCCGGCATGGCTTCAGTCGATGTTTTTCTTTATGCTGAGCACAAAACCCACCGAGTTTGAGCGATATGACCGATAGAACCGGAGATATGATCGGAAAACCATAGTAATCCGAAATTTCCATTTTTTTTCTCCATGTTACCCAGAGAATCCCAGGTACATGAAAAACACTGAATTACCAATCTTTCGAGCTCCCGCCAAGCTCTATTCGATGTTTCTTTCCACGCTAAACACGAATTCCACCAAGTCTTAGCGATGCGACTGAAAGAACGGAAGATATGATCGAAAAACCATAGTGATCAAAAAATTCAGTTTTTTTTTTCGCCATAGAACCAAGCAAATCGAAGGTAATGAAAAACACTGAATTACCAATTTTTCGAGCTCCGGCAAGGCTCTATACGATGTGTTTTTCCATGCTGAGCACGAAACCCACCGAGTCTCAGAGATCCGACTGATAGAACGGGAAATATAATCGAAAAACCATAGTGATCCAAAAATTTCGTCTTTTTTCGCCATAGGATCAAGAAAATCAGAGGTACATGAAAAACGATGGATTACCGAATTTTCGAGCTCCCGCAAGTCTCGATTTAATGTGTTTTTTCACGCTAAACACAAAAACTACCGAGATTTAGCGATACGACCGATAGAACGGGAGATATGATCCAAAAACCATAATAATCCGAAATTTCCTTTTTTCCTCCATATCACCTAGAGAAACCGAGGTACATAAAGAACACTGAATTATCAATCTTTTGAGCTTCCTCCAGGCTCTATTCAATGCGTGTTACCACGCTAAAAACGAAACTCACCGATTCTCAGCGATACGACCGATAGAACGGGAAATATGATCGAAAAACATCGTGTTCCGAAATTTCTTTTTTTTTCGCCACAGGACGAAGAAAATCCGAGGTACATGGAAAACGATGGATTACCAAACTTTCAAGCTCCCGCAAGTCTCTATTTAATGTTTTCTCACGCTGAACACGAAACCTACCGAGTTCCAGCGATTCGACCGATCGAACGGGAGATATGATCCAAAAACCATAGTAATCCGAAATTTCCTTTTTTTCTCTATATCACCCAGAGAAACCGAGGGACATGAAAAACACTGAATTATCAATCTTTTGATCTCCCGCCCGGCACTATTCAATGTGTTTTTCCACGCTGAAAACGAAACTCACCGATTCTCAGCGATACGACCGATAGAACGGAAGATATGATCCAAAAACCAGTGATCCAAAAATTCCGTTTTTTTTTCGCCATAGGACCCAGAGAAACCGAGGTACATGAAAAATACTGAATTACCAATTTTTCGAGCTCCGGCAAGGCTCTATCCGATGAGTTTTTCCACGCTGAACACGAAACCTACCGAGTTTGAGCGAAACGACCGATAGAACGGGAGATATGATCAAAAATCCATAGTGATCCGAAATTTCCATTTTTTTTCGCCATAGGACCCAGAGAAAACAAGGTGCATGAGAAACAATGAATTTCCAATCTTTCGAGCTCCCGCAAGGCTATCTTAGATGTGTTTTTTTACGCAAAACACGAAACCCACCGAGTTTTAGCTATACGACTGATAGAACGGGAGATATGATCGAAAAACCATGGTGATCCAAAAATTGTGTTTCTTTTCGCCATAGGAACAAGAAAATCGAAGGTACATGAAAAACATTGAATTACTAATCTTTCGAGGTCCGGCATGGCTTTAGTCGATGTTTTTTTTTATGCTGAGCACGAAACCGACCGAGTTTGAGCGATATGACCGATAGAACCGGAGATATGATCGGAAAACCATAGTAATCCGAAATTCCCATTTTTTTTCTCCATGTTACCCAGAGAAACCGAGGTACATAAAAAACACTGAATTACCAATCTTTCGAGCTCCCGCCAAGCTCTATTCGATGTTTTTTTCCACGCTAAACACGAATCCCACTAAGTCTCAGCGATACGACTGAAAGAACGGAAAATATGATCGAAAAACCATAGTGATCAAAAAATTCAGTTTTTTTTTTCGCCATAGAACCAAGCAAAGCGAAGGTACATAAAGAACACTGGATTACCAATCTTTCGAGCTCCGGCAAGGCTCTATTCGATGTGTTTTTTCATGCTGAGCACGAAACCCACCGAGTTTGAGCGATATGACTGATAGAACCGGAGATATGATCGAAAAACAATAGTAATCCGAAATTTCCATTTTTTCATCGCCATAGGACCCAGAGAAACCGAGATACATGGAAAACACTGAATTACTAATCTTTCGAGCTCCCGCAAGGCTCTATTCGATGTGTTTTTTCACGCTAAAGACGAAACCGACCGAGTTTGAGCGATGCGACCGATAGAACGGGAGATATGATCGAAAATCTATAGTCATCCGAAATTTCAATTTTTTTTTTCGCCATAGGGGACAGAGAAGCCGAGGTACATGAAAAACAATGAATGACCAATCTTCCGAGCTCCCGAGCAAGGCTCTATTCGATGTGTTTTTTCACGCTGAACACGAATCCTACCGAGTTTCAGCGATACGACCGATAGAACGGGAGATATGATCCAAAAACAGTGTGTTCCGAATTTCCCTTTTTTTCCGGCATAGGAGCCAGAGAAAACAAGGTACAGGAAAAACACTGAATTATGAGTCTTTTAAGCTCCGGCAAGGCTCTATCCAATGAGTTTTGCCACGCTAAACACGAAACCCACCGAGTCTCAGCGATACGACTGATAGAAATGGGAAATATGATCGAAAAACCATAGTGATCCAGAAATTCCGTTTATTTTTTCGCCATAGGATCAAGAAAGCCAGAGGTACATGAAAAACAATGAATTACCAATCATTCGAGCTATGGCAAGGATCTATTCGCTGTGTTTTTTCATGCTGAGCACGAAACCCACCGAGTTTGAGCGATATGACCGATACAACGGGAAATACGATCGGAAAACCATAGTGATCCAAAATTTCCGTTTTCTTCCCCATAGGACTAAGAACAACCGAGGTACATAGAAACCAATAAATTATTGATCTTTCGAGCTCCCGCAAGGCTCTGTTCGAACTGTTCCTTCACGCTGAACACGAAATCCACGGAGTCTCAGCGATACGACTGATCGAACGGGAAATATGATCCAAAAATATAGGGTTCCGAAATTTCTTTTTTTTTTCGCCCTGGGACCCAGAGAAACGGAGAAACATGAAGAAAACTGAATTACTAATCTTCCGAGCTCCGGCAAGGCTATATCCGATGAGTTTTTCCACGCTGAACACGAAACCCACCGAGTTCGAGTGATACGACCGATAGAACGGGAGATATGATCGAAAAACCATAGTGATCAAAAAATTCAGTTTTTTTGTTCGCCATAGAACCAAGCAAAGCGAAGGTACATAAAAAACACTGAATTACCAATCTTTCGAGCTCCGGCAAGGCTCTATTCGATGTGTTTTTTCATGCTGAGCACGAAACCCACCGAGTTTGAGCGATATGACTGATAGAACCGGAGATATGATCGAAAAACAATAGTGATCCGAAATTTCCATTTTTTTATCGCCATAGGACCCAGAGAAACCGAGATACATGGAAAACACTGAATTACTAATCTTTCGAGCTCCCGCAAGGCTCTATTCGATGTGTTTTTTCACGCTAACGACGAAACCGACCGAGTTTGAGCGATGCGACCGATAAAACGGGAGATATGATCGAAAATCTATAGTCTCCCGAAATTTCAATTTTTTTTTTCGCCATAGGGGACAGAGAAGCCGAGGTACATGAAAAACAATGAATGACCAATCTTCCGAGCTCCCGAGCAAGGCTCTATTCGATGTGTTTTTTCACGCTGAACACGAATCCTACCGAGTTTCAGCGATACGACCGATAGAACGGGAGATATGATCCAAAAACAGTGTGTCCCGAAATTCCCTTTTTTTCCGGCATAGGAGCCAGAGAAAACAAGGTACAGGAAAAGCACTGACTTATGAGTCTTTTGAGCTCCGGCAAGGCTCTATCCAATGAGTTTTGCCACGCTAAACACGAAATCCACGGAGTCTCAGCGATACGACTGATCGAACGGGAAATATGATCCAAAAATATAGGGTTCCGAAATTTCTTTTTTTTTTCGCCCTGGGACCCAGAGAAACGGAGAAACATGAAGAAAACTGAATTACTAATCTTCCGAGCTCCGGCAAGGCTATATCCGATGAGTTTTTCCACGCTGAACACGAAACCCACCGAGTTCGAGTGATACGACCGATAGAACGGGAGATATGATCGAAAAACCATAGTGATCCAAAATTTCCATTTTTTTTCGGCATAGGACCCAGAGAAAACAAGGTGCATGAAAAACACTGAATTTTCAATCTTTCGAGCTCCCGCAAGGCTCTATCAGATGTCTTTTTTTACGCGAAACACGAAACCCACCGAGTTTCAGCTATACGACTGATAGAACGGGAGATAAGATCGAAAAACCATAGTGATCCAAAATTTCCGTTTCTTTTTGCCATAGGACCAAGAAAATCGGAGGTACATGAAAAACATTGAATTACTAATCTTTCGAGGTCCGGCATGGCTTCAGTCGATGTTTTTCTTTATGCTGAGCACAAAACCCACCGAGTTCGAGCGATATGACCGATAGAACCGAAGATATGATCGGAAAACCATAGTAATCCGAAATTTCCATTTTTTTTCTCCATGTTACCCAGAGAATCCCAGGTACATGAAAAACACTGAATTACCAATCTTTCGAGCTCCCGCCAAGCTCTATTCGATGTTTCTTTCCACGCTAAACGCGAATTCCACCAAGTCTTAGCGATGCGACTGAAAGAACGGAAGATATGATCGAAAAACCATAGTGATCAAAAAATTCAGTTTTTTTTTCGCCATAGAACCAAGCAAATCGAGGATACATAAAAAACACTGAATTACCAATCTTTCGAGCTCCGGCAAGGCTCTATCCGATGTGTTTTTCCATGCTGAGCACGAAACCCACCGAGTCTCAGAGATCCGACTGATAGAACGGGAAATATGATCGAAAAACATCGTGTTCCGAAATTTCTTTTTTTTTTCGCCACAGGACGAAGAAAATCCGAGGTACATGGAAAACGATGGATTACCAAACTTTCAAGCTCCCGCAAGTCTCTATTTGATGTGTTTTCTCACGCTGAACACGAAACCTACCGAGTTCCAGCGATTCGACCGATCGAACGGGAGATATGATCCAAAAACCATAGTAATCCGAAATTTCCTTTTTTTCTCCATATCACCTAGAGAAACCGAGGTACATAAAAAACACTGAATTATCAATCTTTTGAGCTCCCTCCAGGCTCCATTCAATGCGTGTTACCACGCTGAAAACGAAACTCACCGATTCTCAGCGATACGACCGATAGAACGGGAGATATGATCCAAAAACCACAGTGATCCAAAAATTCCGTTTTTTTTCGCCATAGGACCCAGAGAAACCGAGGTACATGAAAAATACTGAATTACCAATTTTTCGAGCTCCGGCAAGGCTCTATCCGATGAGTTTTTCCACGCTGAACCCGAAACCTACCGAGTTTGAGCGAAACGACCGATAGAACGGGAGATATGATTAAAAATCCATAGTGATCCGAAATTTCCATTTTTTTTCGGCATAGGACCCAGAGAAAACAAGGTGCATGGGAAACAATGAATTTCCAATCTTTCGAGCTCCCGCAAGGCTATCTTAGATGTGTTTTTTTACGCAAAACACGAAACCCACCGAGTTTTAGCTATACGACTGATAGAACGGGAGATATGATCGAAAAACCATGGTGATCCTAAAATTGTGTTTCTTTTCGCCATAGGAACAAGAAAATCGAAGGTACATGAAAAACATTGAATTACTAATCTTTCGAGGTCCGGCATGGCTTTAGTCGATGTTTTTTTTCATGCTGAGCACGAAACCGACCGAGTTTGAGCGATATGACCGATAGAACCGGAGATATGATCGGAAAACCATAGTAATCCGAAATTCCCATTTTTTTTCTCCATGTTACCCAGAGAAACCGAGGTACATAAAAAACACTGAATTACCAATCTTTCGAGCTCCCGCCAAGCTCTATTCGATGTTTTTTTCCACGCTAAACACGAATTCCACCAAGTCTCAGCGATACGACTGAAAGAACGGAAGATATGATCGAAAAACCTGTTATGTCCGTATGACGAGTAATAGAATATTACGAGTCAATTGGAAGTTGTAAAGTTCGGGATCGTTTGCCGATGAGGGGTTTAACCCGAATGATAACATCACTGATTAATTTAGTTTCAATAATTTAACAAGTTTATTACTTAGATCAATTATTTTACACTTGATTACTTAAATCCGCTCGAGTACTTCCGAGTAGATTTATCTCGTGCGAACGTCACGCGTAGCGATGTAATTTTAGACTGACTTCGGTACGAAGACCGAAGTTTTTATATTTTTCTCTTTGTTTACAAATTTACCCCACCTGGTAAATTTGCAAACGCGTTCCAAATTAATATTACGAAATCATCGTACAATGGTCGTCCTCGGACGATCGTTGCTACATTTCTTTATTTTCGATGATTTTGCTGACAGCGATTATGAAATCGCTGTTCCATTTCTTTTACGCATGTTAACGATTTGTACAACACATTCGTGCAATCGTTTTACATGTGTCATTCGTGTCAAATCGATGTCAACGATTAATACAACACATATGTGCAATCGTTGCATCGATCGCTAAATTCTTTATAAAATTCTGGGGCATAACACCCCTCCCCCCTGAAAAGTAAAAATTCGGAAAGAATTTTTACTCTCGCTTATATTACTATCCGCACTGAATTTTACTAAAATTTCATTTCCCAAAAATTCCCCTTTTTCTTTTAAGCTAGAATTGTAACATAAAACGGAGTATTATGTATATATATATATATATATATAATTTTTATTGGTGCCGATAACGTTGGTCTGTCCTTCTGCGCTCATCGCGCCTTTCTCTCGATGGGAGAGGCTCGCCGGCAGCTGCTCGTCGTCCTTCCGAAGGAGCGATAGTCTCGAGATTTATCGCGACAGCTGGTTGTGGCGGCGCGAGTGCCGCTACCGGTGTCGGATTTCGCTTACGTTTCCAAAATTTGACGAGAAGGTAGCAAACGAATGCTATCGGCATGATCGCGCTTAAGGCGTAATTTCCTATTACATGCACATTTATGCTATCAGTCCCACACAGCAAAAAGACGTCCAAAGTACGTCTTTCGGACGTCTCGACAGTTGTCTCGTGATGGTATTGGGATGGTCCCATGGGACTCCCATGCGCTTTTAAATGTCCGCTATGTGTTACCGGAATGGGACAATCCCACTGACGTCCCTGCGATGTCCAAAGATTTGCTTATATGTATATCCGTAAAAAAACGCTTGCGAAATAATTATTTATTTGTTAAATCAATTTTTTTTTGGCCGACAGTCGACATATCGTTATATTAATTCAATTATTTGACCAATATGAATTAAAAAAAAAAGTTGTCCGGAAATGCAATTTGCATTTCGGAAAGATGGCACTGCGGGGATTCGAACCTACGACCTGACGGACTGACCTATCTACCTAACTAATAACTACCTAACTTAAACCACTACGCTAATCTGACTATTGAGATTGTACCATTACTTCACGCTCATATAACGCACATCTAACAGGAACACAGAGAGTGTTATTTTCCTCACTCAGTGACTGAAATACTCAAGTATAAGACTTTTCTCCTATAAGACCTCATGTTATAGTCTTACTCGTACCTCCCATAGACGTCCATGAGAAAGTGCATTGGGATCGTCTACTAACGGTTACGACAGGACATCCTTAAGTCATCCTATATTAATCCCGGGTAGAACAGTGTCTTACTAGTACCTCCCACAGATGTCTATAAGAGAGTGCAGTGTGATCGTCTACTCATGGTCACGGGAGGATATCCACAAGCCATCCTATATTAATCCCGGGTAGAACAGTGTCCTACTAGTACCTCGAACAGACGTCCATAAGAGAGTGCACAGCGATCGTCTACAAATGGTCGCGACAGGACATCCTCAAGCCATCCTATATTAATCCCGGGTGGAACAATTTCTCACTGGCACCGCCCACAGACGTCTATAAGAGAGTGCACAGCGATCGTCTATTAACGGTTACGACAGGACATCCTCAAGCCATCCCATATTAATCCCGGGTAGAACAATGTCTCAGTAGTACCTCCTACAGACGTCTATTGGCGAGTGCATTGAGATCGTCTACTAACGGTTACGACAGGACATCCTCACGCCATCCTATATCAATCCTAGGTAGAACAGTGTCTCACTAGTGCCTCCCACAGACGTCTATAAGCAAGTGCATTGTGATCGTCTACTCATGGTTACGGGAGGATATCCTCAAGCCATCCTATATTAATCCCGGGTAGAACAATGTCTCACTGGCACCTCCCACAGACGTCTATAAGAGAGTGCACTGCGATCGTTTACAAGCGGTCACGACAGGACATCCTCAAGCCATCCTATATTAATCCCGGGTAGAACAATGTCTCACTAGTACCTCCCACAGACGTCTATAGGACGTTCTATCTTGCCGAGACCCGAATAGGACTGTATCAGGATGATCCCGGGATCAATTTTGCTGTGTGGGGTAAAACTATTATTTAATTAGTCCTTTAGTTCGTGCACCCGCGTACCAATTTCTTTTAATTCTTCGGGGTTTCGAAGTACACTTATCACATTGAAATTATTATTTTTTGACACTTGTGCTCCCTTGTCGTCTTCTGACAAGGTGAGGTTGTGTGGGGGCAGATAGTCCCCTCTGACTTCCTGTGTCAGCCGTTGTCCCGTCCGCACGCTGAAGTCTTGGGCGGTTACTGTACAAACACCTACCAAAGCCAATATACCCGCGTTTTCTAAACTTTCGTGTTGGTTTACCCGTCCTTCGCAAGTTATAATAATTAGTTCTTTGTGAGGGGCGACGAATAACCATTTCCCCTGTTGTTTAACGGGTACGATGAGCGTCTGACTGAGGTTAGCAACGCGTTTTCCGCAGTGAAGACCTCCGTCAGTGTCCATTTTCGCGAGGATCCGAACTTCGCATGGTGCGTTATTCGTCAGCGGTAGTGTCGGATGCACCGCTGGACATATATATTGTTCTTCGATGGTTTTGCAAATTTTTAAATCTTCCTTGGCGATCCGTAAATAATCCCTGTTAATCAGATCGACCGCCGCGATATCTTCAGTCGTGTCGAGGTAGTAGAAAACGTTACTACCGGCCCTGGTGGGGATGGGGTACACCCTATACAACTGGAATCGTTGTTGACTGATCAGAGGGATGTCCAAAATCACCACCACGGTACCGTTATGAAAATACGCTTGCATTTCGGCCAGCTGCAATAATGTAGGTATCTCGTATCGCTCGATTGCCACGGGAAATTCGCATCCCGGGGGCAAGTGTGGTAGAGCGTCGGTGAGATGTTCCGCTAATTGCTTGGATGACAGAACTGCAACGTCTACTCTTTTATTCTGGATAGCGACAACGATTCTAAATAATTCATCCATATCGTTAAGCAATGTCTCAACGAGAATGCTCACGGCAGTGAGACTTTCGTCAAACCGTTGTCGTTTCGCCACCGTATCCATTTTTCCGGTCAGAGTATCACTTACCCGCGCGATAAGGTTTTGTAGGGCCTTGTCGTTCGCTTCGGCAGTATATGACGAGGTGTTAAAAGCGTTGAGCGCGGCCTGCACCACTTGCAGCTGATCCACCATTGTGTCCTTGAGCGTGTGCTCGTGAGCTCGGAGAGCAGTTATCTCCGCGCTAATTTTTTTCGCGTCCTCAGCGTCCATATTTCCGGTGATGGACCTGATAACGGTTCCTAGCCCATCAATCAAACCTCGGCGTTTCCGAAGTGTGTGAGGGCTCAAGAGGTCATAAAACATCTCTATTTTATATGAGATTTTTTCGAGCATTCGCATGACCTCGTCTCCTAATACAAAACAAAGGTCATTTGCTGTATTGTTTTCGTTGCACTTGGCCAACAGTAACCTCAGGTATCTGCTGGCTTTGATGCACCCGTTAGATATGGGTGCTACGTCTATAGACACTGCCAACCTCCAGGTGGCCTTCGTCTCGACGTAGTATCCCATTTCTTCGTAGTAGACACCCGGATTGCTGACGAATGTTGTGATGTCGTAGTCCGCGATTTCCTGGGTCGTTCCTCCCGTGCCGAGAGATAGCAACGCCACCCTGCAAGGTGAAGGACGGTCGTTAGCTACTCTCCTTACCGAAATGTGCTGACGTTACACATTTTAATGTTCGATGAATAATTTCAGCCGGTTCGTATGTACAGCGACTGATTTTCTTCCCTTCATTATCACGTATGTGACAGGTGAAGTTTTTTCAATAATATTATATGGACCAATCCATTTCGGCGTAAGTTTAGCCGATCTACCACGACGAACCGTTTCGTCGTGCAGCAGAACCCTGTCACCAACGTGAAATTGTATTTCTTTCGTTGATTTATCGTAAGATTCCTTCGATTTAATTTTTGCTGACTGCAAATTTTGTCGAGCGGCGCTCCACGCAGCTCGTAACCGTTCGCGTAACTCCTGGCTATAATCGCTATAGGTATATGTTACTCGCGGCTCTTGTTTCACAGCTGTCGGGAGCTCGGCCTCGCGACCGAACACCAATGCATACGGTGACATTCCTGTAGATGTGTGTGGGGTGGTATTGTATGTAAACATTGCATACGGCAACCACTCGTCCCAATCCGACTGATCTCCTTCAATGAAATGACGGAGATACTCAGCGAGCGTACGATGCGATCTTTCAAGTGCACCGTTTGATTCGGGATGATATGCTGTCGTCTGGATTTTTTTAATTCGTAATAATCGACATACTTCCTTAAAAGTTGCACTCAAAAAATTCGTACCCTGGTCGGACAACACGGTTTCTGGTGTACCATAACGGCAGATAACTTCTTCGACGAACGCCCTTGCGACCGTTCCCGCTTCTTGGTTGGGAATGGCCATGGCGGCGCTGTACTCCGTGAGGGCATCCTGAAACGTTAGTACATATTTGTTTCCATGGGAAGTCTCTGGAAGTGGCCCTACGATATCCACTGCGGTTTTTTCGAAGGGTTTCCCTGGAGTATCCGTTACAATCATCGGTACTCGCTCTCGACGTCGAAGTTTATTTTTTTGACATTTCTCACATCGAGAAATGTACTCTTTTATTTCCCTTTTCATACCAGGCCAGTTATACCGAGTTCTCAACCTTTGTAGGGTTCTTTTTAAACCTTGATGCCCACCGAGAGGGGCATCGTGATATTCTCGTAAAAGCAATTTTCTATCTTTCAGCGAAGGACAGGTTACGCTACTGCGGCGGCGATGCTCTTCTTTCGTATCGCTTTCCTCGTCGCTACCGTGCTTCGAGCTCGAGTCACAGTCGTCCCCGCTCTCCGCTTCCTCAGCCGACCGTCGCTGCTTGTCAGCGAATTGTCGCTGGCCCCTGTGGCCCCGCGGCGCGCCAGTGTCACGCGTTGTGTCTCTGTCGCACCGTGCTCGCTCTCTCTCTCCCTCCTCGCTTCTCTCCTTTGTGCTGTCGTTCGCGCTGTCGCCCCTCCCGCCTGATGCTTTTACGGTGGGGCATTGCGGGTCACTCCGGCTAGTATTAACGTTCGACGATGATTTTTCTTCTCTCTCGTTGGCAATAGCTCGTGCTCTCTCTTGCGCCCTCGTAAGCGCGCATATGCGACTTAGCGCGTCTGCATTTGTATTTCTTTTACCTGCTTTATATTTAACGTCAAACTCATATTCTGACAATTTTATTCGCGATCGCATGAGACGTGAACCGGGGTCTTTCACACCGAATAACCAGGTGAGAGGTTGGTGATCAGTTACCACCTTGAAATGAGTACCATAAATGTATGGTCGGAACTGAGATATACCCCACACGATCGCAAGTAATTCTTTTTCGGTCGTGGTGTAATTCAATTCCGCTTTTGAGAGAGTACGACTCGCGTAGCATATCGGCAAATCTTCTCCGATTTTGCCTTGCGACAAAATGGCGCCGATGGCTTTATCCGATGCGTCTGTAGTTACGACAAAGGGCTTCTTGAAATCCGGATACTGCAATACCGGAGCCGTGGTTAAAGCATTTTTTAACTCCGTAAACGCTGCATCTCTAATCGCAGTCCATTCGAATGCGGTGTTCTTCCGCACGAGCTCTGTGAGAGGTTTCGCGATTTTTGAAAAATCTTTGATAAATCGTCGATAGTACCCAGCAAGACCGAGGAAAGATTGTACTCCTTTTACGTTTATTGGTACAGGAAAATCTCTTACGGCGTTAATTTTTCCGGGGTCTGCTTGTACCCCATTTTCGGAAATAATGTGTCCGAGGTAGTGCGTCTCTTTACGCAGCAATTGACACTTACCGGGTTGCAAAGCCAATTTTGCTTCCCTGAGTCTTTGAAAAACTTCTCGTAGCCGTTCGTTGTGTTCCGATAGAGTTTTTCCATGGACCACTATATCATCCAAATAAACGTAACATTTTATTCCTTGTAGTCCAGCCAGTACCGAATTCATCAATCTCTGGAATGTCGGAGGAGCATTCTTTAAACCGAAGGGCATGGGATTATATTCGAAATGTCCCTGTGGTGTGGAGAAAGCTGTTTTTTCTCTATCTTCTTTTGCCATCGGAATTTGATGAAATCCCGAGGCAAGATCTAACGTGGAAAAATATCGAGCTCGTCCGAGCTGGTCCAAAATTTCCGTAATGTTTGGAAGTGGATACGAATCACCGATTGTGGCTTCGTTTAGTTTCCGAAAATCCACTACGACTCGCATACGCTGATTTCCGTTCGCGTCGGGTTTTTTCGCGACGACGAGTAACGGCGCATTCCATTGACTCCGACTTGGACGAATAATGCCATCTGTCAGCATTTCGTTGGTTTGTTTTTCGACTTCCTTTTTGTGTGTTTCAGGTAGTCGATACGGATGTATTTTTGAGGGCTTCGTTCCCTCCTTCAAAGGGATGCTATGTTCCACCATGTCTGTGCATGGCAATTTATCCCCTTGGAGATGAAAAATGTCCTCGTAGTCATCGATTATTGCATCGAGCGACGATTTTTCTTCGGGATTTAGGTGAGCACAATCAAGCTCACGATGCAGTTGCGCAAGACGCTCCGCGCCTCGCCCCCTGCTTACCGTACGCACGCTCAATGCTTCGAGCGTGTTGTCGTCCAACGGCTCGAGTTCCACCGTCGGACGCAGCACTTTTTTCTCGTACTCGCTGGTGTTTATTAAACTTACCACACAGCTGTTCCCTTTAGGCGGCGTAATACAAGATCCCATTATTATATCTTGACCTAGGGAAACCTTTCCGACAAAACCGAGAAATTTGCTTCGTGTTTTGGCGTGTGTGATAGTTTCGCTTCGCGGGGGAAGAGCAATTAAATGTTTTCCATCAATTAATGGCATTTCATGACCATATAGTTTAAGTCGCGTTCCGCCGAGAATGTCTGCGTGATGCTTCTTGATGAAATCCATACCCAAGAGGCCATCCACCGCCAATGGTACATCATCGGTGACGACGTAGAACCAATGGATTATTCTGATCGCAGGAACTTCGACAATGACTTTAGCTTTGCACAAGGGTCGAAATTTTTCCCCTGAGACGCCCTTCAGCTCGATGTCACTATCGTCGATAATTGTGTCCGACCGCAAACAACTTCTTTTGATGATGCAGCACTGTGCACCGGTGTCTGCTTTGAGCGTCAGCATTCCATCGACGGCGCTTGGCGCATCGATGTCGAAATCGTTGTCGGAACAGTTGGTAGGCAAATTAACTTCCATTAGCCTCAACGGACGTTCCTCAATCGTTGTGACGTCAGCTGACGTCTGCACGATGCTACTTGTATTTACTATGTTTATTTCCATAGCACCGATGGTTTTCATCGCGTCGTTGTTCCCCATCGCCTTTTCCGATGTCTGTTGACGCGGTTTTGACGGATGCTCTTCCTTACCCCCGTCCTTCGCTTGCCTCAACCTCTTTCGACAATTTTGCCAAGTATGCCCTTTGAGCTTGCAGAATTTGCAAACCGTGTCAACTTGATTGACTGAATGATTGCCGACAGGAACTGGCAGACTGGCTCGGCCTGACTGCCGTGGGCAATTACGAGCATGGTGTCCACTGTTCCCACAATGGAAACATCCTCTCCCGTCCGTATTTTGAGCGGGAAGAGATCTTCGGGAGGGCTGTTGGTGCCCTCCGCTCGTCCCTTTCGGCTGTATCATGTTACCAATTTCAATGGCGCCGTTTATGGACTCGTGCAGTGTCGAGAAGTTCCTCGACCGTACCAAAATTTGTACTTGCCCGTGCAAACCATTTTCGAAATTTGCCTGGGCGCTGCATCGTGTTACATCTTCGATGGTCCGGGCATCTCTCGCAGTTGAGACCCTTTCGCAGAGTTTTCCGATCAATTCGACGACGATTTTCTCTGTCCTGGTCCCGTATGCGGCAATTGATTCCCCTGGTCCTTGTCGAAGGGAACTAATTTCCATCTGCAGGGCAGCCAGCGATTTTCGCTGCCCGTACAGAACCTCGAGCTCGGTTTTGAGCTCCCTGAACGTGTGGATGCTTTTATGCTTAAGCTCCTGTGCTGCTCTACCACGGATATTGCCTGAAAGAATTAGCTTTAGCAATGTCCCGTGGTTAGCGTACGCTACGAGTTCAAAAACGGTTTCGCATGAATTTATGAACTCGTCGAGATCGTCTGCACTACCACCGCTGAACGTTCGAACATGCCTCAACGCTAAACCAAGGTCTAGCGACGAAGTATCAGGGCCTTGTCGCGGCTCCGGCTGTTGCTGTCTCGCCCTATCTTGATTCAACTGCTCACGCAGCTCGAATATCTGACTCTGGAGAGCTCGAATAAGTTCAAAAGGGTCACTATTGACATCCTGGAGGGTATTTGCTAAATCCTGATGAGCGTTTGGTGCCCTATCGGTAAGTCTTCTCCTCCTCTCGTCCAATAGTTTCTGTTGTAGCGCGATCTCTTCATATTCACTCCGAATGGCCTGATCGGTATCCCGTGACTCGTGGTTTTCCCTACCTCTGGTTGTTCGAGGTATGGCGCCAAGGTTTTGGCCGGAAGCCCCGTTTTGTGAAAAATCGGTCCTCAAAAGGTTCGCTGCTTCCCCCCTGAGACGGTTGATATCCTCGTCGATCATGGCATCGGAAATCACTGACGGAGTATTTCTTCCGGTGCTGGGTAAATACGTATCTGTATCACCGGCGTCCACAAAAGATGTACCTCTCCTGAGGTTTACACCAAATTGTGATTGCAAACGGTTGGTAAGGACCGTCTGCCTGCTGTCCGGAATACGTGACGTTGGTGACAATGCTGCTAAAGCCTGATGGGCCCTAAACGTGATGTCACCTAACGCTGCTTCGAGCCCTGCTGTGGCTCCGACCTCTTGCATCGGCAAAGTCGAATCTAACGAATTTCTCCGAGGCGGTAGTAGAGGGTTTTGTGACATTTTGTTTTTTATTTCTTCGTCTTCCGAAATTTAACACAAATGTCCTGATTCGCGGAGTTGAAAATCAAAATTTCCCCTCCCCTTGTAGCGCGGTTATTTAATACGACACTGACCTAAATATGCACGCGATTGGCTTTGGTGTGTTGTGTTATAAATAGTAACCGCCACTTACAGATAGAAGATCCCTGTTGACATGATGATCCTATGGCGATCGTCGTCGGAAAGGGCCGTCTTCTTAGTGAGTCTCAGCGTTCGGTTCCTTGATCCTTGTGTAGATAGTCCTTGTCAATTCGACGTATACTTGTCGAGTACCAGGCTATTTTTCCCAACGACTGCGTGTCGGGTGGAGCTTTGGGTTTAGTTTTTATTTTACTAACTTTATCGGCACTGTATCACTTCGGCAGATCCCACCGCTGCCACCAAATGTTATGTCCGTATGACGAGTAATAGAATATTACGAGTCAATTGGAAGTTGTAAAGTTCGGGATCGTTTGCCGATCAGGGGTTTAACCCGAATGATAACAATACTGATTAATTTAGTTTCAATAATTTAACAAGTTTATTACTTAGATCAATTATTTTACACTTGATTACTTAAATCTGCTCGAGTACTTCCGAGTAGATTTATCTCGTGCGAACGTCACGCGTAGCGATGTAATTTTATACTGACTTCGGTACGAAGACCGAAGTTCTTATATTTTTCTCTTTGTTTACAAATTTACCCCACCTGGTAAATTTGCAAACGCGTTCCAAATTAATATTACGAAATCATCGTACAATGGTCGTCCTCGGACGATCGTTGCTACATTTCTTTATTTTCGATGATTTTGCTGACAGCGATTATGAAATGGCTGTTCCATTTCTTTTACGCATGTTAACGATTTGTACAACACATTCGTGCAATCGTTTTACATGTGTCATTCGTGTCAAATCGATGTCAACGATTAATACAACACATATGTGCAATCGTTGCATCGATCGCTAAATTCTTTATAAAATTCTGGTTCATAACAAACCATAGTGATCAAAAAATTCAGTTTTTTTTTCGCCATAGAACCAAGCAAAGCAAAGGTACATAAAAAACACTGAATTACCAATCTTTCGAGCTCCGGCAAGGCTTTATTCGATGTGTTTTTTCATGCTGAGCACGAAACCCACCGAGTTTGAGCGATATGACTGATAGAACCGGAGATATGATCGAAAAACAATAGTGATCCGAAGTTTCCATTTTTTTATCGCCATAGGACCCAGAGAAACCGAGATACATGGAAAACACTGAATTACTAATCTTTCGAGCTCCCGCAAGGCTCTATTCGATGTGTTTTTTCACGCTAAAGACGAAACCGACCGAGTTTGAGCGATGCGACCGATAAAACGGGAGATATGATCGAAAATCTATAGTAATCCGAAATTTCAATTTTTTTTTTCGCCATAGGGGACAGAGAAGCTTAGGTACATGAAAAACAATGAATGAAAAATCTTCCGAGCTCCCGAGCAAGGCTCTATTCGATGTGTTTTTTCACGCTGAACACGAATCCTACCGAGTTTCAGCGATACGACCGATAGAACGGGAGATATGATCCAAAAACAGAGTGTTCGGAAATTTCCTTTTTTTTTCCGGCATAGGAGACAGAGAAAACAAGGTACAGGAAAAACACTGAATTATGAGTCGTTTGAGCTCCGGCAAGGCTCTATCCGATGAGTTTTGCCACGCTAAACACGAAACCCACCGAGTCTCAGCGATACGACTGATAGAAATGGGAAATATGATCGAAAAACCATAGTGATCCAAAAATTCCATTCTATTTTTTCGCCGTAGGATCAAGAAAATCAGAGGTACATGAAAAACACTGAATTACCAGTCATTTAAGCTCCGGCAAGGCTCTATTCGCTGTGTTCTTCCACGCTGAACACGAAACCCACCGAGTTCGAGTGATACGACCGATAGAACGGGAGATATGATCGAAAAACCATAGTGATCCAAAATTTCCATTTTTTTTCGGCATAAGACCCAGAGAAAACAAGGTGCATGAAAAACACTGAATTTTCAATCTTTCGAGCTCCCGCAAGGCTCTATCAGATGTCTTTTTTTACGCGAAACACGAAACCCACCGAGTTTCAGCTATACGACTGATAGAACGGGAGATATGATCGAAAAACCATAGTGATCCAAAATTTCCGTTTCTTTTTGCCATAGGACCAAGAAAATCGAAGGTACATGAAAAACATTGAATTACTAATCTTTCGAGGTCCGGCATGGCTTCAGTCGATGTTTTTCTTTATGCTGAGCACAAAACCCACCGAGTTTGAGCGATATGACCGATAGAACCGGAGATATGATCGGGAAACCATAGTAATCCGAAATTTCCATTTTTTTTCTCCATGTTACCCAGAGAATCCCAGGTACATGAAAAACACTGAATTACCAATCTTTCGAGCTCCCGCAAAGCTCTATTCGATGTTTCTTTCCACGCTAAACACGAATTCCACCAAGTCTTAGCGATGCGACTGAAAGAACGGAAGATATGATCGAAAAACCATAGTGATCAGAAAATTCAGTTTTTTATTTCGCCATAGAACCAAGCAAATCGAAGGTACATAAAAAACACTGAATTACCAATCTTTTGAGCTCCGGCAAGGCTCTATTCGATGTGTTTTTTCATGCTGAGCACGAAACCCACCGAGTTTGAGCAATATGACTGATAGTACCGGAGATATGATCGAAAATCCATAGTGATCCGGAATTTCAATTTTTTTTTCGCCATAGGGGACAGAGAAGCCGAGCTACATGAAAACCACTGAATGACCAATCTTCCGAGCTACCGAGAAAGTCTCTATTCGATGTGTTTTTTCACGCTAAACACGAAACCTACCAAGTTCTAGCGATACGACCGATAGAACGGGAGATATGATCCAAAAACAGAGTGTTCCGAAATTTCCTTTTTTTTCCGGCATAGGAGACAGAGAAAACAAGGTACAGGAAAAACACTGAATTATGAGTCGTTTGAGCTCCGGCAAGGCTCTATCCGATAAGTTTTGCCACGCTAAACACGAAACCCACCGACTCTCAGCGATACGACTGATAGAAATGGGAAATATGATCGAAAAGCCATAGTGATCCAAAAATTCCATTCTATTTTTTCGCCATAGGATCAAGAAAATCAGAGGTACATGAAAAACACTGAATTACCAATTATTCAAGCTCCGGCAAGGCTCTATTCGCTGTGTTTTTTCATGCTGAGCACGAAACCCGACGAGTTTGAGCGATATGACCGATAGAACGGGAAATACGATCGAAAAACCATAGTGATCGAAAATTTCCGTTTTCGTCCCCATACGACTAAGAACAACCGAGGTACGAGAAAAACAATAAATTATTGATCTTTTGAGCTCCCGCAAGGCCCTGTTCGAACTGTTTTTTCACGCCGAGAACGAAACCTACGGAGTCTCAGCGATACGACTGATAGATGGGAAATATGATCCAAAAACATAGGGTTCCGATTTTTTTTTTTTTTTTTCACCATGGGACCCAGAGAAACGGAGAAACATGATGAAAACTGAATTACCAATCTTTCGAGCTCCGGCAAGGCTATATCCGATAAGTTTTTCCACGCTAAACACGAATTCCACCAAGTCTCAGCGATACGACTGAAAGAACGGAAGATATGATCGAAAAACCATAGTGATAAAAAAATTCAGTTTTTTTTTTCGCCATAGAACCAAGCAAAGCGAAGGTACATAAAAAACACTGAATTACCAATCTTTCGAGCTCCGGCAAGGCTCTATTCGATGTGTTTTTCCATGCTGAGCACGAAACCCACCGAGTTTGAGCGATATGACTGATAGAACCGGAGATATGATCGAAAAACAATAGTGATCCGAAATTTCCATTTTTTTATCGCCATAGGACCCAGAGAAACCGAGATACATGGAAAACACTGAATTACTAATCTTTCGAGCTCCCACAAGGCTCTATTCGATGTGTTTTTTCACGCTAAAGACGAAGCCGACCGAGTTTGAGCGATGCGACCGATAAAACGGGAGATATGATCGAAAATCTATAGTCATCCGAAATTTCAATTTTTTTTTTCGCCATAGGGGACAGAGAAGCCGAGGTACATGAAAAACAATGAATGACCAATCTTCCGAGCTCCCGAGCAAGGCTCTATTCGATGTGTTTTTTCACGCTGAACACGAATCCTACCGAGTTTCAGCGATACGACCGATAGAACGGGAGATATGATCCAAAAACAGTGTGTTCCGAAATTCCCTTTTTTTCCGGCATAGGAGCCAGAGAAAACAAGGTACAGGAAAAACACTGAATTATGAGTCTTTTAAGCTCCGGCAAGGCTCTATCCAATGAGTTTTTCCACGCTAAACACGAAACCCACCGAGTCTCAGCGATACGACTGATAGAAATGGGAAATATGATCGAAAAACCATAGTGATCCAGAAATTCCGTTTTTTTTTTCGCCATAGGATCAAGAAAGCCAGAGGTACATGAAAAACAATGAATTACCAATCATTCGAGCTATAGCAAGGATCTATTCGCTGTGTTTTTTCATGCTGAGCACGAAACCCACCGAGTTTGAGCGATATGACCGATACAACGGGAAATACGATCGGAAAACCATAGTGATCCAAAATTTCCGTTTTCTTCCCCATAGGACTAAGAACAAACGAGGTACATAGAAACCAATAAATTATTGATCTTTCGAGCTCCCGCAAGGCTCTGTTCGAACTGTTTCTTCACGCTGAACACGAAATCCACGGAGTCTCAGCGATACGACTGATAGAACGGGAGATATGATCGAAAAACCATGGTGATCCAAAAATTGTGTTTCTTTTCGCTATAGGACCAAGAAAATCGAAGGTACATGAAAAACACTGAATTAATAATCTTTCGAGGTCCGGCATGGCTTTAGTCGATGTGTTTTTTTATGCTGAGCACAAAACCCAACGAGTTTGGGCGATATGACCGATAGAACCGCAGATATGATCGGAAAACCATAGTAATCCGAAATTCACATTCTTTTTCTCCATGTTACCCAGAGAAACCGAGGTACATGAAAAACACTGAATTACCAATCCTTCGAGCTCCCGCCAGGGTCTATTCGATGTGTTTTCCCATGCTAAACACGAATTCCACCAAGTCTTAGCGATACGACTAAAAGAACGGAGATATAATCGAAAAACCATAGTGATCAAAAAATTCATTTTTTTTTCCGCCATAGAACCAAGCAAATCGAAGGTACATAAAAAACACTGAATTACCAATCTTTCGAGCTCCGGCAAGGCTTTATTCGATGTGTTTTTTCATGCTGAGCACGAAACCCACCGAGTTTAAGCAATATGACTGATAGAACCGGAGATATGATCGAAAATCCATAGTGATCCGGAATTTTAATTTTTTTTCGCCATAGGGGACAGAAAAGCCGAGCTACATGAAAACCACTGAATGACCAATCTTCCGAGCTACCGCCCAGGTGGGAATCGTCAAGGCTGAATATGGAGGCAGGCCTGTATCAGCCCTGAATCGCCCAGGCTGAGCAGGTCAAGCCTGAGGATAGGCTTCGGCCAGGGTTGACGAATCAGGCTGGCCCAAACTAGTCTGGATGTAGCCTGGAACGAACCCTATCACTTGCAGCCTGGTAAAACGCAGTCTGGGTGCAAGATTGAATCAACCCTGGCTGATAAAGGTCCGTCCGCCTGTATTTGTTACAGTCCTCTAATCCTCTTATTTTATCATCTATATATGAGAGTATATTATGTAACGTTAAAATTCTCCTCGATCTTTTATCGTTGCTTCTATCCCCTCGTCGATAGGTTGAGTTTCCCTTTTTCTTTTTCTCAACGAATGTGAGTTGGGCGCCAGGCGAATCTTCGCCGGGAAACCCGCCTATGGTAATCGTTTGACGAGCGGCCACCCTGGCTTGCTCAGTTTTCTCGATGGTAAAGTGGTCGGGTAAGGTTTCTTTTTTTTTTCTTTGTGAGAGTCGGCGTTTTTTTTCTTTAATTAATGATTTTTCTTACCACAGTCTCCGGGACGTACAAAATTCAATTTAATCTCCTCTTGCGATACAAGTTTTTTTTGGGGTGAAATATCCCGGAAAAATATACAACATTGCCGGGGTTACATTGAGCCCCGGGCTTATCAATTAATTAATAATTTCACGCGGACGCGGCAACCGTCACACACACACACACTCACACACACTCACACACACTCATACGCACACACCCCCTCACACGCACACAGGCACACACTCGTATTCTAAATTATTATCGTTTCTGTTTTCGATCGTACACACCCTTCTCTTTTCAATACCCAACAACGGGTCGACGATTCAAAATTTAACCGACACGGTTAGCGACGGTGGCTTTGCACAATACCGATCGATCCTCGCGTACAATCTAAAAGAACCGACGTGCTTCTATTTCTATTTCACGATATCGTACTATGTCCGTTTCCCGAAGGACGAAAATTCAAAATTACGCCGTTACGCGTGTGACTCGACCCAACTACGCGAAAACCCCACGACGAATTATTCTCCACTCGGGCGTGACGACGGAGACCGGCACGATATTATTTTAATTATTATTTCATGTACAATTCGGTTTCTTAATTTTCTCTTATTTTTTTTTTATTCAATTTTTATTTTATTCGATGTCGATCGGAGAGACTCCTCCGAGTGCAAGGACTTACCGAGACGAGACGGAAGCCACTTCGATTGAAGGTACAGGGGTTTTATCCGGACGGCACGATTTTTTTTTTTTGAACGGTCCTTCCTTCCTTCCCTCTCAATTTAAGAATATTCTCGTCTTTTTTTTTCCGGGATATTTCGTCAACCAACTCGGGAACGTCCTCACTCCTCGAAGTACTAGTGCAAAAAGCCCCTACTCCTCTAAGTCTCGTCAGCTCCGAGTCTCATTGCCCCCCACCCTACGTACTCGACAAAGCCTATTTCGGGGGGGAAGGATCGCCTACCGCTGAACGCGCCCAGGACCTGGCGCCTCGCTGTCGAATTCGCGAAATATTCGCTCGATCTTTGTTAGTTGGAAACGGTAATCGCTGCTTTACCGATGTACGACCCGATCTTCGTTTAGACGTCCTTTTACTCTTGCTGCGGCCAGCTGCCGTAGGGCCCCACCCCCAGGCGAAGTTTATCAATGGTAGGGTGGCGGGTATCTCGAAGGGAGTGACGGAGTTTCCAAAGCGACGAACGTTGAGCGGCCCATTTGACGTTTTTCCGTGCCTCGTCTCGGATTCATCTCTCTCTCTCTCTCTCGACGTTTACATAAAAAAAAACATATTCGTATAGCATTAGTATTATATTTTATTTTCCATTTTACGGCCCTGCGAGATCGGTCGGTTGAGTAGTTGAGGAGCGAGGACGTTCCATCGTGGTTTTGCCACGTTACAATTAATATATTGTATATTAATATATTAATACATATTTATATGGATAAATATGGTATACAGGCTTGGTACGACGACCCAAAATCAAAACCGATAAGATTTTGAATAAAAAAAAACAATTATTTTGACCCCCCCCCTTGCAAGTGGCGAAACGTGCAATTCGCAAGAGCTGGCTCCGATCGCTACTTGCACATAGCGACAAATCTATTCATAACACAATAGACATGCATGAATTTATATTTATTACTATTTAATGCACTTCTTACATTATTTTAAATTTTTATATTTTTGCTACGATTCAATTTTTGTTGTTTTTTCGTTGAGATAAATGTTTTTAAGGTTATGCTCACCGGCTGACCTGTCAAATAATACAAAAAAAAAAAAAACACAGGCAAAAGAATCACTCAAATAATAATTAAAAAAATATTCCAAAATTTCCAGTACAAAGTGATGAACAATACATACCGCACGATGAATATCCGAAATTTGATTTTTTTTTCTTCGTTTTCGATTCGACTAAACATAAACTTCGATTTTTTTCTTCCTCTGCCATTCGACTGAATATAACTTTGATTTTTTTTCTTCGTTTGCGACTCGTCTAAAGATTAATTTTGATATCTCGTCGTTTGCGACTCGACTAGAGATTAATTTTGATTTCTCGTCGTTTGCGACTCGACTAGAGAACAAAACGATGAGTTTTCTGTCCTTTTTTTCTATACGATCGGGTAAGATTATTTCAGCAGTATGACAGCCAATCACCGAACTCGACAATTCCGAGCGACCCAGCTGATCGTCTGCTCGGCATGGCCGAGAGAACGACCCAGCATCGAAATAATCCGATCTTTTGAAACTGCCGCCCTTCACCACCGAATCAATCGCAGCGCGCCACCTGGATATCAAAACGAAACCATCCATCTGAGAAGAGAGTGGCACAGGTCCCCAACGAGGGACGCGCCAACCTAGGTTGAAAAAACAAAAAACATCGAAATGACGTCTTTCGTCGCTTTCCCGTCGTCAACGCGTCCGTGCTAACCATTCGACTGTCCTTATTTGTTCCGCGAAGCGTCACACGAGGCGCTCGCTGTCGTACGGTTCGTTTTTGTATCGTTGTAGTGCGTATGATGAGCCCCGTGGATGCGTCGCACGAAATGGGCGCCTCAACGAGTAAGCGAGGTTAGCTTCAAAACGTTATCGCACGTGCGCGCCCAACACGCTCTCGACCAATTTTTTATTAGTTTCACAATTTTAATTGAATCCGTTCCGTGAGTTTTTTTCCTCTTATTATTAGAGACTTTTGACGACAATGCGATTTTCGTGACAAATTAGCAAATAATCGGTAATAATTAAATTAGTATTAATCGTCCGTGATATATTCATAACCTCCTCAGTTTTTTTTTGCTATCAAGATGAATGAAAATTCATCCTACTATCGAGTTAAAAAACATCGTTATTTAAAAAAACTCATGAATGTAGATAGTGACAGTGACAGTGATCAAAGTGTAAGTGATGATGCATTGGCAGCTGGAGAGGTTACCGAAGAACGAGTGTGCCAAGATGATGGAAATGACAATGATGATAATTCTTCTATGTTAATGGAAATTGAAAGTGAAATGCAATGTGATCAGTCTCATGGAAGTGACAGCAGTACTGTCTCAAATGATCCATCCGATGTAATTAACGCTGGGGCTGACCGTGCTAAGATCGATGGTGAAGAGAATCGGTCTATGAGAGAAAAATTACGAGAATGGGCGATAGAAAATATCACCAACGCCGATTCGAAAGCAGTAAATGGAATCCTCAGAATTTTGCGGCAAGAGGGTTACACAGAACTTCCATTGAGCTCTAAAACGCTTTTGGGATATGCTCATGCCATTCGAACCAAGCCTGTAGTTTCGAAAGAAAACACTGTTGGGCAGTACGTGTATATTGGCATTCGAAATGGTCTAATAACTCGATTATCCTCAGGAGTGTATACAGAAGAAGAGATTCGTGTTCTTGTACACATCGATGGAGCAACTTTGTATCATGATACGAATGACGAACTGTGGCCTACAACCATGACTATCTTCCATAAAAATTATGTTTGCACTCCTTTTGCAGTAGCTCTCTACTATGGGGACTCAAAACCAAAAGATGTCAACGAAATACTGAGAGATTTTGTCGTCGAAGCCACAGAGTTGACCAACAATGGTATTATCATCGACGGAAGAAGATATTCGTTCAAAATTGCTGGTGTAGTGGCTGATGGTCCGGCAAGAGCATTTTTGAAATGTATTATTGGGCCTACAGGCTTCCATGCTTGTGAACGCTGTACTGTGCCTGGTGTCACACAAAATCGAAAACGAGTTTATCCTGAGATTAACTTTCCAAAGCGCACAAAAGAAGCATTTATTGCTCGGATCGATAGAAGACATCAACCATCGGATGATGAGACTATTCTTGTTCAAATACCCGGATTCGATCCAATCAATGATTTCCTACAAGACTCGATGCATTTATTCCTGAACTTGGTGAAAAGACTACTTTCGATGTGGATAGACAGAGGCAGCATGTACAGGATTTCAAGAGCAAAATTAGATATCTTCACAACATTAATGATTGGTATCAAACCACATGTTCCGGCCGAGTTTCAGCGCAAAGAGTTTGATGTTAGGCGGCACAAGCGTTGGAAAGCAACCCAATGTTCCTTCATGCTTCTGTATCTGGGAGGTATTCTGTTGAAATTAGTTCTGCCGACGGATGAATATGAGCACTTTTTACACCTATATGCAGGATGTCGCTTACTGTGCAGTTCTAAAGACGCTGTGGCCTGTGCTGACGAAGCTAATGGATATTTGAGGACATTTGTTGAATTGATGCCAACATATTACGGTATAGATTCCCAAGTTCTCAACGCTCATCTCTACATACATCTGTCGGATGATGTTAAACATTTTCAAGCTCCATTGTCGGATTTCTCAGCATTTTGGGGAGAAAATTTTATTGGGACATTTAAAAAGCTTGTGCGTGGTCGAGCCAAACCAGTACCTCAGATAATAAATAAAATTAATGCCTCGGAGCAGTCAGATAAGCCAAAACTAAAAAAAATCGAAATAATTAGTCGTTGTGTCTTAAAGAGTGAATCTAGAATGCATGAGGTCAATGGATCTTATTTTTCTGTAGTACACTCTATCAGATTTTGTGAAATGACTCTTACGGACAAGTCTCCAGATAACGTCGTACAATTGAACGACAATGCAATTGTCTGTATCGAGCGAATATTAATAAGAAAAAATAGTGAAGTGGTGAATACACAGGAACTGAAAAATATATTAATCGAAGGGTATCGCGATACAAGACACTCTGACTGCTTTTCTGTTCCGTGTCCATCATCTCGGTTGGGAGTGTTAGAGATTGAGGGATTCAACGATTCAATACAAACATTTACTGCTGAGATTGTAAAGTGTAAGTGTGTCTGTATGAAGGTGCTTGATAAGTTCTACTCAATTTCCCCACTGCATGTTTAAACAAACCACTTTTTTGTTTTTTTTTTACTTATCGACAATTAAATTTGACGTGTAGATACATATTAGGTAGTGAAAAGTGCAAGGACGCATAAAGTGAGCGATGAACTTGTGCGCACAGAACGAGTGCAAAGAAAGGGGATTTCTTCGACTGAGTGCAAATTTCGATGGAACGCAAGCATCTCATCGTAATCTGTTCATATGAGATTCGTTGTCAATGAAATTCAAGTTGGTAAGTACAAAATCAGTATTTAATAATTCAGGTACTGAACATTATAGTCAGGGTTTCATATTTTGTAGCTAGTAAAAAAATAACTGTTTGGCTTCCGGGCGCTTCGACGTAGTATGACCTGTTTACTATTCCAAACTGCTTCGATAATTTATCGTGAATTAATTGAGCAAATTATCGTTTCTCAAAAGCAAAAAAAAATCAACCAACCAATAGTATCGGTTAAAAAAGGTTGTCGTTCTTAAACCGTAGAGAGAACAGAATATCTTGCAATAATTATATAAACGGTTGTCCATCGTCAAAGTTCATTGGAAAAAAAATGTTCGTCTGCTATACTGCAAGACCTTTTTGAGAGATGGGGCTGACCAGGGGGGCACATCAGCTCAAATGGTGGGAGGCGAGTTCGCATGTTGTCATCGAACGGCTGCCAAGCGTCGCTACTATGCCTCGGTCGTCTCTCTCGCACGCTGTCTCCGTCTCACTTGCACTCGTTCGAACTTATCTAAACGGGAAATATCCGCCATCTAATGGATTAATGGATAAATTCCTGAAAAAAAAAACAAAATAATTTACTATGAAAATGTTCGACGCACAATAATCAATCAAATTCACTGTATGCCGCTACGCTGATTTACGAAGAAAGAGGAAGATGGCGGATATTCCCCGTTGGGTTTGTACGAGTGCAAGTGAGATGGAGAGAGCGTGCGAGAGAGACGAACGAGGCATAGTAGCGACGCCTGGTAGCCATTCGATGACAACACGCGAACTCGCCTCCCGCCATTTGAGTTGTTCCCCCCTGGGGCCGACGGCATTTTGTTGTGGTGAATCGACGCGAGCACGTGAACCGGTTCGAGTTTTATAGGTTATAGCCTTTCTTTGCCTCGAAGGAAGCCTGTATTGCGACGTGCGTTCCATGCTTTCGTGTCATTCAATGAATGTTGAAAGTATTGTTTAAACCATTAGTAACTGAAAAAAATCGATCGACAATCATAAGTTTTTTCTCATTAATACAATTAAATCGGACGTTTACATATTGATAAACTTCTTTCTAACAAAGTGTTGTGCATTTTCACGCTTGAAAGGTTAGTTCGATAAGCCGTGGGTATATATTTATCTTGATATTGTCTTATTCATCGGTTAAAGAAGATTGTCGCTCTCGAACCGTAGAGAGAACAGAATATATGACAATAATTATATAAACGGTTGTCCATCGTCAAAGTGCATTGAAAAAAAAAAAAAAAAAAAAAGCCGGCTGCAAGACCCTTTCCGGATATGAAGCTGACGCCATTTTGTTGTAGTGAATCGACGCGAGCACGTGAAGGGTGGGGCTCGAAGTTCAGAATGAGCAATGTTCAGAAAGGCCAAAATTTCGAACGCGCTATGCTTCGAACGACAATGTTACGAATGGTCGCGGCGTAGAATGGAATTGTTTCGAATGGTCAAAATTTCGAATCGCATTGTAGACTTCCGAACGCCTACCTCTCGAGCTTTCCCACGCGTAAATTATGAAAGTTAGAGATATGCTGTCGCGGACTTTTTTATAGGAAATTTATTTCTCTACAACATTGTTTATGTGAACTTTTTGTCTATATAGCGTTGTTTATCCAGCGTTTGGACAGAAACAAACAAAACGATAAGAAAATCGATGCATTTTTACCTTCCCGTCGAAACGCTGGCTAAACAACGCTTTATAGACCAAAAGTTCACATAAACAATGTTGTAGAGAATTGAATTTCCTATAAAAAAGTCAGTGACGGTATTTATCTATCCGTGATAATTTATGTGTGGGAAGCTCGAAAGCCAGGAAATGTTGAAAACCGCAGCGGTTGTCTATTTCTAAAAATTATCGTTAATTTAAAAATTAGCGTAAATTATCACAGTTAGATATATGCCGTCACTGACTTTTTTATAGGAAATTCAATTCTCTACAACATTGTTTATGTGAACTTTTGGTCTATATAGCGTTGTTTAACCAGCGTTTTGACGGGAAGGTAAAAAAGCATCGATTTTCTTATCGTTTTGTTTGTTTCTGTCCAAACGCTGGATAAACAACGCTATATAGACAAAAAGTTCACATAAACAATGTTGTAGAGAAATAAATTTCCTATAAAAAAGTCCACGACGGCATATCTCTAACTTTCATAATTTACGCGTGGGAAAGCTCGAAAGGTAGGCGTTCGGAAGGCTACAATGCGATTCGAAATTTTGACCATTCGAAACAATTTCATTCTACGCCGCAACCATTCGTAACATTGTTGTTCGAAGCATCGCGCGTTCGAAATTTTGGTCTTTCTGAACATTGCTCATTCTGAACTTCGAGCCCCACCCCACGTGAACAGGTTCGATTTATAGGTTATATAGTCTTTCGTTGTCTCGAAGCGACGTTGCGACGTGCGTTCCATGCTTTCGTGTCATTCAATGAATGTTGAAAGTATTGTTTAAACTATTAGTAACTGAAAAAAATCGATCGACAATCATAAGTTTTTTCTCATTAATACAATTAAATCGGACGTTTACATATTGATAAACTTTTTTCTAACGAAGTGTTGTGCATTTTCACGCTTGAAAGGTTAGTTCGATAAGACGTGGCTGTATATTTATCATGATATTATATTATTCATATTGAAAAACTTGTCTGATTCAACTTGGGTCCGATAATGTAAACTGTTGTTTTCAACGAACGTTTTTTTCAATTATGTAGAGTTCGAAAAAAGTGTAAAAAATGCAACATTAATCAAGTTTCGACAATTAAATTTGACGTGCAAGTATTCATTCAACAGGAAAACTTGTACTGATGTGAAATGTGACTGATGGGCTTTGGCGCACAGAACGAGTGCGAAGAACTCTATGGACGATTCGAGATTTCTTCGGCTGAGTACAAATTTCGACGGAACGCAAGCGTCTCATCGTAACCTGTTCATATGAGATTCATTGTCAATGAAATTCAAGTCGGTAAGTACAAAATCAGTATTTAATAATTCAGGTACTGAACATTATAGTCAGTGTTTTGTCAGTGCTTCGATAATTCCTCGTGGATTAATTGAGTAAATTATCGTTTCTCAGATGCAAAATAAAAAATTAGCTAACCAATAGAAATGCAACATTAATTAAGTTTCGACAATTAAATTTGACGTGCAACTATTCATTCAACAGAAAAACTTCTACCGACGTAAAATGTGACTGATGGGCTTTGGCGCGCAGAACGAGTGGAAAGAACTCTATCGACGATTCGGGATTTCTTTCTATCGGTATTTCTTCGGCTGAGTACAAATTTCGACGGAACGCAAGCATCTCATCGTCATCTGTTCGTATGAGATGCATTGTCAATGAAATTCAAGCTGGTGAGTACAAAATCAGTATTTAATAGTTCAGGTAAACATTTGTCAGTTTTATATTTGGTAGTTCGTCAATAAATAAGTATTTGGCTTGCGGGTGCTTTGGCGGAGGATGACCTGTTTTCTTTTTTTTTTCAATGTTCTGTCCCTTTGGTTGGGAACCTATTCAGAAGTTTTTATTTCCCTTAAACTTATATCTCATGTGCCTTATGTGCAAAGATTACATTCTATGAGTTTATGTCTGTCGTCAGTTATTTTTTTAATTTATTCTTCCCCGCGTTTCGGGTTAGGTTCCTCTGTCAATTTCTATAAAACAATGACTTGTCGTTCGTGTTCTTCTCTTCCTTTTTCTTAATTTGTTACAATTTTTATCGGGTCTCCGAGGAGAATTTTTTGAAAACAAATTAACAAAAAGGAAAAGATGAACACCGACGGCAAATCATTTTTTTTGCTGTTTCAAGAAAAACTCTGTATGCCGCTATTTTCCTATGTATCGCTTTGAAAAAATTATTTTTCATAGTTTACTACTCGTTTAATGAAAATCTCATTTTGTCATTCCGAATTATTTCATGGTTCCGGTGAAAAAAATTCACAAAATATGCCTATTGTATAGCCTAAGGCCTTAAGGTAATGCTTATAGCATTAGAGAAAAAAATCATACTTGTGAATATTTTTCAAAATATCCTTTTTTTTAACGACACTTTTTAAAAATCTTTTTTCTATCGACTTCGGACAGATACTTTGGATTAAGTACTAAGAAAATGGATGACATGCAGTATGCTGTTGTTCATTTCCACAAAGAAAAACGAGGCACAAAAACAGTCGTTGAGCTCATACCTGCAAGTTGGTTAATTGTACGACATGGCAAATGGAAGTGCGTTTATCCACCAAAAAAACTGTGGCATCGCATGGATGAATGGGTGGAGCAACAAAAATCGCCCGAGGATGATTGGGAGGTATACACTGAGTTTACAGTTCGTATGTGGGCAGGTAAGATTTCAATAACTTTCTTCTTGTGTACTGGTAGTTTTTTGTTTTATACACATATTTACTTTTTTATTTTCAGAGGATTACGGAACCGGAATTATTAGGCTCAACAAATCCCTGATTGATCCTGAAAATATCGTCACGACTGATTCGGAGGCCGAAAAACGAAGTCACGTTAATATCATTTCTAAAGCAAAGGCGAGGAGTTTGATGAAACAAAGGCAGTCCTCTCAGGTTTCCCCAATTAAAGAGGTCGCTGAGAATTCAAAAGAGATTGCATTTTCCGAAAACTCCGGTGAGTTATCGAGATTTTAATCAAAATTGTTAATCACCTGTTGTCATTCGCATGATAGTACATACGACACACCGACTTGTGATTTTTATGTTCGTACATTGAAATTTCATGAAGAACTAATTTGAATTTCAGCTGAAAAAAAAAAAGTTTCAACGGAAAAAAAAGAAGACAGAAAATCATTGACCATGAATCATCGAGTAGTGAAAGTGAAAATAGTATATTATGATACTAGTGCGAAAAAAGTTTTTCTGACAAGTGTGAGTTTGCAGCACGAGCCGAAGGCGAGTGTTGCAATCACACGAGTCCAGAAAACGTTTTTCGCACGAGTATCGTATACAATTTTATGTCACAACGTGTGTAAATGGGGATTTGCCCACGCGAAGCGTGGGTAAAACCGCATTCTACGCAAGGCGTGTCATAAAGAGAATTCTCCTGTGAGACCACGCAATTCGATCGATAGCGTCCGCAGCCCTCCCAAGTCTTTACGTCTTGAAAAATCCACCCCGGAGAAAACATGTCAAACTTTTGTGCCAAATCGATTGTGCCATGGTGCCAGAAGCAAAGAGGATCCCTCTTTTAACGCAGAGAGTGATTCATCTCAAAGATCGTTTTTTGAGCTGAGCCGTGCACTTGAAAAAACTCAAACATCCACAGCACGAGAAAGCAAAACGTTAAACAAAAAGGATCGTATCGAAGAATATCGAAACCGGTTGGAAGGACTCAGAGACGGTATAGATGATCCATTGAAAAAGTTTTTTGCCGATTACATAGATGCCAAAATGGACCTAGTCGAAGATAAAATTCTGACTAAAATTAAGGGAAGTAAATTAAGTTTGCAAAACGATTTGAAAATTAAACTTCAAGATTTACGTTTGTTATTTGCTGGCGAAGCTCTAGAAGGTTCGGGAATAATTGACCGAACGAAAAACATGTGCGATACTGATTTTCCAATTCTAACTTTAGAAGAATTCGAAAAGTTTGAAGATAGTTTAAACCCGCAGTTCATTGAAAATGATAAGGCTGTTGAGCAGGCAGCACTGAAAAAACAAGACACTCTGAAAAGCATGTTTGTTAGCGTAACGACGTCAAAAGACTACAAGAAATGTGTTTAAAGTATTATTCGAGTCATTATCGACCCTTTTGTGCAAAAATACTACAGTGGTGCTGGGAGAATTACTAATGGCCAAGGCAAAAGACCTTTCAACAAAACATTTACTTATCGTTGTATGGAGGAATTCGTAATCAAAAGATGTCAAGTTGACCAAAAACAAGTTTTAACAGCAACAAGCGAGTTCCTGTCGGGTGTAAACCGTCGATTAAGTCACCCATCAAAGAATGTTGAATGTACATTTTAGATCTAGTCAAGTCGATTCACTCTTCACGTTAAATGATCCTTCTCAGGTTTAAATCGTCGAATAGGTCATTCGTAAAAAAATATTCGAAATTCTACGCTACGTACTCTTATCGATATTAAGAGTCAATTGGATAACCTTAATCTGAAATGATTTTTTTTTTCATATTTCGTCATTTTCAGTAAAAAAATATTCGAAATTCTACGTTACGTACTTTTCAATATTAAGAGTTAATTCGATTACCTCAATCTGAAATGTTTTTTTTTTTTTTCATATTTCGTCATTTCCAGTCAAAAAATATTCGAAATTCTACGCTACGTACTTTTCGATATTACGAGTTAATTCGATTACCTCAATCTGAAATGATTTTTTTTTTCATATTTCGTAGTCATTTTCAGTCAAAAAATATTCGAAATTCTACGCTACGTACTTATCGATATTAAGAGTTAATTGCCTAGCTCAATCTAAAATGATATTTCAAAAATATTTTGTTGTCATTTTTAGTCAAAAAATATTCGAAATTCTACGCTACGTACTTATGGATATTAAGAGTTAATTGACTTACCTCAATCTAGAATGATTTTTTTTTTTTTCATATTTCGTCGTCATTTTCAGTCAAAAAATATTTGAAATTCTACGCTACGTACTTATGGATATTAAGAGTTAATTGACTTACCTCAATCTAGAATGATTTTTTTTTCATAGTTCGTCGTCATTTTCAGTCAAACAATATTCGAAATTCTACGCTACGTACTTATGGATATTAAGAGTTAATTGACTTACCTCAATCTAGGATGATTTTTTTTTTTCATATTTCGTCGTAATTTTCAGTCAAAAAATATTTGAAATTCTACGCTACGTACTTATGGATATTAAGAGTTAATTGACTTACCTCAATCTAGAATGATTTTTTTTTCATATTTCGTCGTCATTTTCAGTCAAACAATATTCGAAATTCTACGCTACGTACTTATGGATATTAAGAGTTAATTGACTTACCTCAATCTAAAATGTTTTTTTTTTCATATTTCGTCGTCATTTTCAGTCAAAAAATATTCGAAATTCTACGCTACGTACTTATCGATATTAAGAGTTAATTGACTTACCTCAATCAAAAATGATTTTTTTTTTTCATATTTCGTCGTCATTTTCTGTCAAAGAATATTCGAAATTCTGCGCTACGTACTTATCGATATTGAGAGTTAATTGACTTACCTTAATCTAGAATGATTTTTTTTATATTTCGTCGTTATTGTATTTTAAAGCAGTATAAAATTCAGATCTATGTCCGTGCGCCTGATAGTATTGTTAACCAAAAATGAAGACCAAAGAGCATTCGAGATAGTTTATCGTACGTAGAAATAAAAGCTACATGATATTGACGCAAAAAAATTATTGCGACAGCTCTAGTTATTATCGTTCAGTTGTGATACTTTTGTTACCAATGTGATAGTTTCATGAATAAAATAATTCAATTGCAATAATTCGTGAGTTTTATTGCACTGCTAAAAAAAGTCTCACTACTAATATATTGAGAGGCTTGATTCCGGCTCGATAATCAAGCTCGATCCAGGCTTGATAATCAGGCTTGATCCAGGCTTGATAATCAAGCTTGATCTAGGCTTGATAATCATGCTTATTCCAGGCTTGATCCAGGCTTGACGATCAGGCTGGAGTCAGGCTTGCCCATGGAGGCCTTCCTCCGTGTTATCATCCCAAGGCTCCCGCAGGGTTGCCGACGGCTTGATCCCCAGCCTGAAATCAGACTTGTGCAGCCTTGACGAAGGCCTGAATAAGGCCTGCCTCCATTGTGCATTCCCACCTGGGCGAGAAAGGCTCTATTCGATGTGTTTTTTTCACGCTGAAGACGAAACCTACCAAGTTCTAGCGATACGACCGATAGAACGGGAGATATGATCCAAAAACAGAGTGTTCCGAAATTTCCTTTTTTTCCGGCATAGGAGACAGAGAAAACAAGGTACAGGAAAAACACTGAATTATGAGTCGTTTAGCTCCGGCAAGGCTCTATCCGATAAGTTTTGCCACGCTAAACACGAAACCCACCGACTCTCAGCGATACGACTGATAGAAATGGGAAATATGATCGAAAAACCATAGTGATCCAAAAATTCCATTCTATTTTTTCGCCATAGGATCAAGAAAATCAGAGGTACATGAAAAACACTGAATTACCAATTATTCAAGCTCCGGCAAGGCTCTATTCGCTGTGTTTTTCCATGCTGAGCACGAAACCCGACGAGTTTGAGCGATATGACCGATAGAACGGGAAATACGATCGAAAAACCATAGTGATCGAAAATTTCCGTTTTCGTCCCCATACGACTAAGAACAACCGAGGTACGAGAAAACCAATAAATTATTGATCTTTCGAGCTCCCGCAAGGCCCTGTTCGAACTGTTTTTTTACGCTGAACACGAAACCTACGAAGACTCAGCGATACGACTGATAGAACGGGAAATATGATCCAAAAACATAGGGTTCCGAAATTTCTAATTTTTTTCACCATGGGACCCAGAGAAACGGAGAAACATAAAGAAAACTGAATTACTAATCTTTCGAGCTCCGGCAAGGCTATATCCGATAAGTTTTTCCACGCTGAACACGAAAACCACCGAGTTCGAGCGAAACGACCGATAGAACGGGAGATATGATCAAAAATCCATAGTGATCCAAAATTTCCATTTTTTTTCGGCATAGGACCCAGAGAAAACAAGGTGCATGGGAAACACTGAATTTTCAATCTTTCGAGCTCCCGCAAGGCTCCATTAGATGTCTTTTTTTACGCGAAACACGAAACCCACCGAGTTTTAGCTATACGACTGATAGAACGGGAGATATGATCGAAAAACCATGGTGATCCAAAAATTGTGTTTCTTTTCGCCATAGGACCAAGAAAATCGAAGGTACATGAAAAACATTAAATTACTAATCTTTCGAGGTCCGGCGAGGCTTTAGTCGATGTTTTTTTCTATGCTGAGCACAAAACTCACCGAGTTTGAGCGATATGACCGATAGAACCAGAGATATGATCGGAAAACCATAGTAATCCGAAATTCCCATTTTTTTTCTCCATGATACCCAGAGGAACCGAGGTACACGAAGAACACTGAATTACCAATCTTTCGAGCTCCCGCGAGGCTCTATTCGATGTGTTTTTCCACGCTCAAAACGAATTCCACCAAGTCTTAGCGATACGACTGAAAGAACGGAAGGTATGATCGGAAAACCATAGTGATCAAAGAATTCATTTTTTTTTTCGCCATAGAACCAAGCAAATCGAAGGTACATAAAAAACACTGAATTACCAATCTTTCGACCTCCGGCAAGGCTCTATTCGATGTGTTTTTTCATGCTGAGCACGAAACCCATCGAGTTTGAGCGAATTGACTGAAAGAACCTGAGATATGATCGAAAAACAATAGTGATCCGAAATTTCCATTTTTCCATAGCCATAGGACCCAGAGAAACCGAGATACATGGAAAACACTGAATTACTAATCTTTTGAGCTCCCACAAGTCTCTATTCGATGTGTTTTTTTACGCTAAAGACGAAACCGACCGAGTTTGAGCGATGCGACCGATAGAACGGGAGATATGATCGAAAATCCATAGTGATCCGAAATTTCAATTTTTGTTTCGCCATAGGGGACAGAGAAGCCGCCGTACATGAAAAATAGTAAATGACCAATCGCCCGAGCTCCCGAGCAAGGCTCTATTCGATGTGTTTTTTCACGCTGAACACGAAACCTACCGAGTTTTAGCGATACGACCGATAGAATTGGAGATATGATCCAAAAACGGAGTGTTCCGAAATTTCCTTATTTTTCCGGCATAGGAGCCAGAGAAAACATGGTACAGGAAAAACACTGAAATATAAGTCTTCTGAGCTCTGGCAATGCTCCATCCGATGAGTTTTGCCACGCTAAAGACGAAACCCACCGAATCTTAGCGATACGATTGATAGAAATGGGAAATATGATCAAAAAACCATAGTGATCGGATAATTCTGTTTATTTTTTCGCCATAGGATCAAGAAAATCAGAGGTACATGAAAAAACACTGAATTACCAATCATTCGAGCTCCGGCAAGGCTCTATTTGCTGTGTTTTTTCATGCTGAGCACGAAACCCACTGAGTTTGAGCGGCATCACCGATAGAACGGGAAATACGATCGGAAAACCATAGTGATCGAAAATTTCCGTTCCTTTTTGCCATAGGACCAAGAAAATCGAAGGTACATGAAAAACATTGAATTACTAATCTTTCGAGGTCCGGCATGGCTTCAGTCGATGTTTTTTTTCATGCTGAGCACAAAACCCACCGAGTTTAAACGATATGACCGATAGAACCGGAGATATGATCGGAAAACCGTAGTAATCCAAAATTTCCATTTTTTTTCTCCATGTTACCCAGAGAAACCGAGGTACATGAGAAACACTGAATTACCAATCTTTCGAGCTCCCGCTAAGCTCTATTCGATGTGTTTTTCCACGCTCAACACAAATTCCACCAAGTCTTAGCGATGCGACTGTAAGAACGGAAGATATGATCGAAAAACCATAGTAATCAAAAAATTCAGTTTTTTTTTTCGCCATAGAACCAAGCAAATCGAAGGTACATAAAAAACACTGAATTATCAATCTTTCGAGCTCCGGCAAGGCTCTATTCGATGTGTTTTTTCATGCTGAGCACGAAACCCACCGAGTTTGAGCAATATGACTGAGAGAACCGGAAATATGATCGAAAAACAATAGTGATCCGAAATTTCCATTTTTTCATAGCCATAGGACCCAGAGAAACCGAGATACATGAAAAACACTAAATTACTAATCTTTCGAGCTCCCGCAAAGCTCTATTCGATGTGTTTTTTTACGCTAAAGACGAAACTGACCGAGTTTAAGCGATGCGACCGATAGAACGGGAGATATGATCGAAAATCCATAGTGATCCGAAATTTCGATTTTTTTTCGCCATAGGGGACAGAGAAGCCGAGGTACATGAAAAATAGTGAATGACCAATCTCCCGAGCTCCCGAGCAAGGCTCTATTCGATGTGTTTTTTCACGCTGAACACGAAACCTACCGAGTTTTAGCGATACGACCGATAGAACGGGAGATATGATCCGAAAACAGAGTGTTCCGAAATTTCCTTTTTTTTTCGGCATAGGAGCCAGAGAAAACATGGTACAGAAAAAACACTGAATTATGAGTATTTTGAGCTCTGGCAAGGCTCTATCCGATGAGTTTTGCCGAGCTAAAGACGAAACCCACCGAGTTTCAGCGATACGACTGATAGAAATAGGAAATATGATCAAAAAACCATAGTGATCCAATGATTCCGTTTCTTTTTTCGCCATAGGATCAAGAAAATCAGAGGTACATGAAAAAACACTAAATTACCAATCATTCGAGCCCCGGCAAGGCTCTATTCGTTGTGTTTTTTCATGCTGAGCACGAAACCCACCGAGTTTGAGCGATATCACCGATAGAACGGGAAATACGATCGGAAAACCATAGTGATCCAAAATTTCCGTTTCTTTTTGCCATAGGACCAAGAAAATCGAAGGTACGTGGAAAACATTGAATTACTAATCTTTCGAGGTCCGGCATGGCTTCAGTCGATGTTTTTTCTTATGCTGAGCGTAAAAACCCACCGAGTTTGAGCGATATGACCGATAGAACCGGAGATATGATCGGAAAACCATAGTAATCCGAACATTCCATTTTTTTTCTCCATGTTACCCAGAGAAACCGAGGTACATGAAAAACACTAAATTACCAATCTTTCGAGCTCCCGCCAAGCTCTATTTGATGTGTTTTTCCACGCTAAACACGAATTTAGCCAAGTCTTAGCGATACGACTGAAAGAACGGATGATATGATCCAAAAACCATAGTGATCAAAAAATTCAGTTTTTTTTTTTTCGCCATAGAACCAAGCAAATCGAAGGTACATAAAAAACACTGAATTACCAATCTTTCGAGCTCCGGCAGGGCTCTATCCGATGAGTTTTCTCACGCTGAACACGAAACCCACCGAGTTTAAGCGATACGACCGATAGCACGGGAGATATGATCGAAAAACCACAGTGATCCAAAAGTTCCGTCTTTTTCCGACATACGACCCAGACAAACCAAGGTACATGAAAAATACTGAATTACCAATCTTTCAAGCTCCGGCAAGGCTCTATCCGATGAGTTTTTTTCACGCTGAACACGAAACCCACCGAGTCCCAGCGATACGACTGATAGAACGGGAAATATGCTCGAAAAACCATAGTGATCCAAAATTTCCATTTTTTTTCGGCATAGGACCCAGAGAAAACAAGGTGCCTGGAAAACACTGAATTTTCAATCTTTCGAGCTCTCGCAAGGCTCCATGAGATGTCTTTTTTACGCAAAACACGAAACCCACCGAGTTTCAGCTATAGGACCGATAGAACGGGAGATATGATGAAAAACCCATAGTGATAAAAAATTTCCGTTTTTTCCCTACAGGACCAAGAAAACCGAGGTACATAAAAACCACTCAATTATTAATCTTTCGAGCTCCCGCAAGGCTCTATCCGATCTGTTTTCCCACGCTGAACACGAAACCCACCAAGTCTCAGCGATACGAACGATAGAACGGATGATATGATCGAAAAACAATATTGATCTAAAAATTCCGTTTCTTTTCGCCATAGGAACAAGAAAGTCGAAGGTCCATGAAAAACACTGAATTACCAATCTTTCGAGCTCCCGAGCAAGGCTCTATTCGATGTGTTTTTTCACGCTGAACACGAAACCTACCAAGTTTTGGCGATACGACCGATAGAACGGGAGATATGATCGAAAATCCATAGGGATCCGAAATTTCAATTTTTTTTTCGCCATAGGGGACAGAGAAGCCGAGGTACATGAAAACTACTGAATGACCAATCTTCCGAGCTCCCGAGCAAGGCTCTATTCGATGTGTTTTTTCACGCTGAACACGAAACCTACCAAGTTTTAGCGATACGACCAATAGAACGGGAGATATGATCATAAAACAGAGTGTTCCGAAATTTCCTTTTTTTTCCGGCATAGGAGACAGAGAAAACAAGGTACAGGAAAAACACTGAATTATGAGTCGTTTGAGCTCCGGCAAGGCTCTATCCGATGAGTTTTTCCACGCTGAACACGAAACCCACTGAGTCTCAGCGATACGACTGATAGAACGGGAAATATGATACAAAAACATAGGGTTCCGAAATTTCTGATTTTTCCCGCCATGGGACCCAGAGAAACGAAGGTACATGAAAAACACTGAATTAGCAATCTTCCGAGGTCCGGCGTGGCTTTGGTCGATGTGTTTTTCAGCGCTGAGCACAAAACCCACCGAGTTTGAGCGATATGACCGATTGAACCGCAGATATGGTCGGAAAACCATAGTAATTCGAAATTCCCATTTTTTTCTCCATGTTACCCAGAGAAACCGAGGTACATCAAAAACACTGAATTACCAATCTTTCGAGCCCCGGCATGGCTCTATTCGATGTTTTTTTTTATGCTGAGCCCAAAACCCACCGAGTTTGAGAGATATGACTGGTAGAACCGGAGATATGATCGAAAAATCATAGTGATCCGAAATTTCCATTTTTTTCGGCATAGGACCCAGAGAAAACAAGGTACATGAAAAACACTAAATTTCCGAACTTTCGAGCTCTCGCAAGGCTTTGTTCAGTGTGTTTTTTCACGCTGAACAGGAAACCTACCGAGTTTTAGCGATACGACCGATAGAACGGGAGATATTATCAAAAATCCATAGTAACCCGGAATTTCCTTTTTCTTCCGGCATAGTAGCCAGAGAAAACAAGGTACATAAAGAACACTGAATTACGAGTCTTTTGAGCTCCGGCAAGGCTCTATCCGATAAGTTTTGCCACGTTGAACACGAAACCCACCGATTCTTAGCGATACGACCGATAGAACGGGAGTTATGATCCAAAAACATTGTGTTCCGAAATTTCTTTTTTTTTTCGCCACAGGACCAAGAAAATCCGAGGTACATGAAAAACGATGGATTACCAAACTTCCGAGCTTCCGCAAGTCTGCTTTTGATGTGTTTTTCCACGCTGAACACGAAACCTACCGAGTTTTAGCGATACGACCGATAGAACGGGAGATATGATCCAAAAACCATAGTAATCCAAAATTTCCTTTTTTTCTCCATATCACCT